>OX453290.1:600000-847002 GCA_949710015.1 Crataerina pallida | reverse complement strand
ATGCGGTAAAATAAAAATATAAGCACATACTCCACACAAAAATTCACTTCACAATGTTGCTTCATTATGTAGGACTATATTTTATACACGTCTATTATGTGACATACAGTACAAGTGCAAAATCTTGGGTTATGTTTGTGCATTTATTTATTCACAAAAGTTGGGAGTACGGTCGACATGCGTTTTTTATGTGTATGCTGTTCTTGTTTCAAGGACACATTCTTGAAAAGTAAAATAAAAAAATAAATTCGGTTTCTGTAAATTATGAATTATGTATCAAGTAACAAGTTGGACTCTAAGCCAAACAGGAATTTTTGTAAATTGTGGGCGTACTTGTTATCCATCCTCGCCCACTATCCATTTTATTAACATGATTATGATAAATAAATGTTTGTCTAATAAGGACGCGTCACCACCTAGTTTACATCGGACTGTACGATTGGTAGAAATTTCACTTTCCGTTGGGACCTGCACAAACGGTGCAAATTTTAAATATATGTAGTGTGAAATTTGCATACACTCTAGGCGCCTTAAAGATATTCTATAAATGAACCTTATACAGATTTTCAGCAATTTATATGATCAGTATCGATAGAAAGCGGTAAAAGGAAAGTTCAGCAGCACCTGTAGATTTCCCATTCGCACAGTTATTGCATCAACAAAATATCTCTTAATACAAAAACATTTACTTTGAAGCATTGGTAGGTAAATTGCACAATTTTTATGCGTGAATGCAAGGAAAGCATAAAAAAGACAATTCTATGTGAAGTGAATGTGTTTTGCTATTGTTATAAAAACCCATAAACTATGTTAAGTGGAAACGATAAAGCGGAAAGAAGAAGAAGACTGTAAAGAGATAAAAATCGTTTTATATAAAAATAAAAAAAAGGAAAAAATTAAACATAAAACTTAAGCTTTTTGGATTAACGTGTAAATTATTGCACTAGGGACAATGGTTTGAAAACAAGCAGCCTTAACGGGTTTTACGGTCATTTTTTATTTTTTTGTTTTTCGTTTTTCTTCACCATTAAGAGTAGGATTGCAAATATAGAAATATATATTAAACACTCCATTAGCAAGTTTTGTGTTTTTCATAGAGATAATAAAAGAAAAAAAAAAGTAAAATCATCATTAACAGTATTGGTGGTTAAGTTAAAGTAAGATAATCTGATTAGGCAATCGAAAGTGATTAGTAACTAGGCTGTGACAACCAAACATATGCAATTACAGTTTATTATAAAGTTCACCCTTTCTGTTTTACACAAAGCATTTGTCTATGGAGGCAATAAATTACATACTTATCTATGCAAGTGTACACTTTAATCATAAAAGCCTCAAAGTTTCAGGAAATTATCAATTTATTCGATGTATACAATAATTACGGCAACTATGGTAAGCAATTTGTTGTTGTTGTTATTGTTGTTGTTATATTTTTAATTTGTTCTTTTACACAATGTATACTACACTGCAAGATATATTAAATCGGTGCTGATGTTTAAAACTCTTCAAAAATTAATTTATATACCCACTGACTATTGCACGGTAGGAGCGGGCTACGCCAATAAAGTATATTTTTTCTGAATCAACATATTGAATACTAAGTCTGTCTAGTCATGCCGTGTTCCGTGATGATTACAAGATATCGATTCCAAATTTAGCAGAAGTGTTGGTAGTTTTCGTAGACACCTTGCTCTGTCGCTGGACCGATTTTGTCATAATGTAAAAGATTCAGCCAAATATAACTGTTTCGCTTGTTCGTAGATCGTACTGGTTGCAACAAGTTTAAGTGACTGACTGACGACTTCACGGACTCTCTCTCTCTCTCTCTCTGTTTTCATTTAGTTTTTATTAAAAAATCATTCGATACTAAATTAACTGCAATAATTACACAAACTCATACACACACACATACATGCAATATATATTAAAAATTATTATTAATGAAATATTAAATAGTTTGCAATTATTAGCAGGAAAACGTAAAATATGTACAAAACCACAACAAGAACGCAACATAAATACAACAAACAAAGGCCGGCATGGTATGATAGAAGACAGCACAGACAGTCACGTTGTAACAACAAAAACAAAGAGTCATTGTATATAAAAACAAAAGCAATAAAAACCATAAATTAACATATTGTTGATATATTTCTATTAATTTTAATAAATTTCATTATCGCGACAATACAATAAATAAAAAAAGATTAATCACAAAAAATAAACGAAAGATCTGTAAAAAAAAACAGCTCACAACGAATCATGGATAACTTTTATTAAACAGTTATAATCAAAAAATCAAAATTTTTTTTTTAAAATAATAATAATATATATAAAAAAATACAATAAATTTTTTTTAATGACAAATTCCTGATTTATTCTAAAATGGTTAGATTCGTCAACTTCTATATTGTTTTTATTGCTTTTTTTTTTTTAATATTATTATAATATAAACAAAAAATTTTCTATTTATTATTTTTGTTATTTAACCTGAATATTGTTAAACACATGACAGATGTTGAAATAATAAATTTCTATAAATGCTAGTATAAGCAAATAAGCACGTTTTGTTTGCTTGATCATCATCTATATAAAATCAAAACAAAAAACGAACCGTTATTTATTAAATATTTAATAACAATCGACATAAACATTTATTTATTATTAATATGCCACAAATAATCAAATACGGTGTCACTGCCAGCCGCAACCAATAAGAGTTGCCATGTGGTTGCTGTACTTGCTACTTTAACGAGAATACATTAATACGTGTATGATATGAAGGCTTTTTATGCCCTACACAGGAGTTGGAGAGTAAACTCCGATTTTGCTAGCTTAGCATCTTATGAGAGAGCGTCCAAAAAAAGTTGATAACTGAAGTTGGTATGAATTCGCTTGTTGGTACAATCAAAATAATGTTGAATGAAATTCATTAAATACTGAAGGTATCCACAGTTAGCCGCCGTAAGTTTGAAAGTTCTCTCCAGAGACGTTGCTTAAATTCAATGTTAACAAAAAAATCTATCAATAGCAGTAATTTTTATTGACGAATTTCAAGTGAACCATTTTGTTAAGTGTATGAATTTTTAATAAAGAATGTTTTTAATTCGATTCAGCTGTTCGCTATAACAATGTAATCATTTCACCGTAACACCTCAACCCCCATCCACTCTGTTCACATTTACTGCGTAAATGCTTGATAGCGTGTCTGTATTTCATAGCATAATTATCGCATGCACACATACACACAACCAGCTCTTTCTTTAGCAATTTCTATAAATGTGATTGTTGTTGTTGTTACTTTATTATATAACAATTTTCATTTTTACTTAATTTAAGCTGTTGGTTGTTTTGCGTGTAACAGCATAATTTAATGCCAGCTGATGCATTTCATTTCGCTTTTTTTCTCACTTTTTTTCCCATTTGATAGATGTTTGTACCCTACATGAAGCATAGCTGTATTCCTGCTTGTGCAATTTGGAATAAAAAGGATATTATTCGACACATTTTTCTTTCAAGAAAGTCCATGTAAAAGTTTATTTTACTTAGAAAACGTTGACATTTTGTTATCAGTATAAAGCGTGTTCAATAGTTGTTCTAAACCGCAAATAAAATTATTTTACTTGTTTAATGTTTAATTTTTGTTGTTGTTTTTTTATATTGTAAGCATCCACAGCAGGTAACCATCAATCTTTCAATCATGGTTTGCCAGGAATATGGGACACCTACACAGTTGTACAGTTTACATGATTAATGCTCATTTATACACGAATGCTGGAAATTGATTGCACATTATGCAGGTAGTAGAAATGATTAAGCAATCTTTTGAATCGGTTCGATTATATTTTGGGTATATTAAATTTAAGCGGATGGTTGTAACTTTTATACAGCAAATGTTAAGCCCAGCAATTATATCAATCGTGAAATCAGAATGAAAATCTGAACTTTCCTACTTAAACCACTATAAGACTTTCCCCTGCTTTCCAAACACAATCGCAGTGAAATTGAGTGAAGTTAAGCGTCACATAGAAAACACTGCCATATTTGTCACAGAACTTTAACAACTTTTCTTTTGTTTACACGTACATTGCACATTGAGGACGACACAACTTGAATACTCCACAAATATTCTATTAGAATAATTGAGTTTTGCAATTGTTACTATGCCAGTAATACAAAGTTCAATCAAGTTTGCTCAACAACGAAACGCATTTTATCATACTACTAACTGTTGTATTATTATTATTGTTATTGTTATGGTTGTCAGCTGACCATGCATTGGGTCATATAAACTTTTAACTCTACAAATACAGTTAATTCAAAAAGCAAATATGTCGTTATGCACAAAAACAATACAAACATCTTATGTAGCGATATTCATAATAGCTGAAATAATGTTAAGGGAACTCCGCTGTGCCACTGGTATGTGCAAATCAACTAAATGGTTCGTTTGTGTGTATTTCTCTAGATTTATGTTATTGTTGTTGTTGCGGTATATGCGTTTCGACGTACTGTACATACGTGAACTTTCGCATGCATTGACCATTTAAGTAACATAGTTCAAGTTTGTTTATACAACAATTGCTTGTTTATGGAATGTATGCAAAAGATAGCCCGCCCTGCTTGGTCATGCATGCACAATGTGAAGGAGAAATCAAAAATTATTTGTTGTTGATATTTTGCATCATAAATTTGACCCATTTTCCTTTATCTTCATTTCACAAGAATGTGCCTGCATGGTATGCGTTTGTGTGCGTTGTCGAATACTTACACATTGTGTGCGTTGGTGTGTTCAGATTTTTAAAAACATTCCTTGTAAAGTTTTTACATACACTCGCACGACCCATATGTACAATGACACCATAATCGATTTGTCAGCTTTTTATAGCAATTCCTGCAGGCATACATACGTACATATATGCATACAAGTAAAAACGATTTTCTGTCATTTACGTGATCGAAAGAGTTTTCATACATCCGCTGTAAGGAAGAGATGGCATGTACGAGTAAGAATAAACAAACAAGTGTAAAATATATTTTGTATATATTGGGTTAAGATTTCTTGTTGTTGTTGTTGTTGTTGTTACGACATATTTTACTACTGCTCGTTATCGGGGAAGAGACAAACTTGATTTGCATTGATTTTATGGAACAGAGGAACCCAGCATTTAGGGTCAAAAAGAGAAGAACAAAATATTCATTTTATGTAATTCACAGTGATATACACACAAATTTTTTTAATTTTTTTTTTGGTTTTTTATTAATTTATAAAATTTTCTTAAAAATATTTTGTAAATTTTTAACGAAATTTCTCTCAGTACAATAGTCTACAAAACAATCGTCCGTCCACACATTAAAGCTGAACTTTCGTTCATCGTTTTAAATGTAATATTATCACAGTAACTGTTAAATAATTGGGTAGTTAACTGTGTAGAAAGAAAGGAGGAGGAGGAGAACGGGGAGAATAATGACTGTCGATGAGATGTTGCATTCAACTGATGCGAGCATGTTGCCGTTTGTATAGTAATAAAAGCAGTTGTGTTGAATACACTTGAATGGAGTAGAGTAGGAGGAGAAGTAGAAGCATCAGAAGCACTCATTAATGCTTAAGCACATTGCTTACAGGCAATTATATATACACAGAAAAGCGCTTGCAGGCGTGCTTGGCAGTGAATTTAATGTTAATTGAAATCATTACAATATCAATATAAAGTAAGCAACACTTACACATACATACAAGCAATCGATACTCATAAGTAAAGCAAGTATGGTACGGATTTTTTTTATTATCATTTATTTCCATGAAGTGTTGATAGATGCAACTTTCCTTTAAATCTGTGAAAATAATAAAAATTTGAATTTAAATTCAAGTTTTTGTAAAATATTTAATAACTACAGAAAAGTCAGAAAATTATACAATGTTCAGCTTACAAGGAATCCGTTCCAAATGTTCTTTATCGTGAGCATGGTTCAGTATAGAAGAAGCATTTCATATTTTATTGCCTGCACTTGGGCTTACCAAATAAATGTTTAATTTATTGTAGCATTTTAGGAGTAAGTCAATATTATTACTTTTTTATCAAACAGTAAACCAATGACACTTAAATGCTCCGAACGTAATAGAAAAGTTTTATTCGTGTTTTTTAGGTTAGTTTTTTTATGTTCAAAGCTGATATTTATATTGCCATCTGGCGCCTGGTCCGCTTTACGCCTCCCTTGACTTTGTAACATTTGCCAATTGTCACTGTAATAATGTCTTTGTGGTGCAATCTTATCGTGTGGCCAGTAACTTTTGTTTAGTCGCACTCACCCTCACATAGCTGTGACTATGCGGCATCGGGCCCTTTCGCTTGCCAAATTGCTACAAGTATCATAAAAGAGATTGAATGTCCGTTAGTCCGTCTCTACATTCATGTGTTTGTTTGTTACTTTACCAACTATTCTACAAAGTTGGATGTTTGTTTGTTTATTTTGGCTTTTCCCTTTTTATGTGTCCGGTTTTACTTGACTACTGTGTACTAGCATTTGGCTTTCTTTTTTGTACCCTCTTCTACAGCATAAAGCATTTGTAGAGAACTTGTGTACTCTTCACGTATGAAGTTAGGCTATTCTGTGCGCACTATGAATTCTTTAGGTAGGTAGGTGCTCACAAGATTGCTACCATTGTATTTTAATAAGCTTTGTAGAGATGTGTAAGGACTTGAGAAGCCCCTACTTTTAAGTATAATGGAACACTAGTAACAATAGCGAAGCAGGGAAAGAATACTTAACTTGAAAATAAATAAAGAATTGGAAATTTTTATTAAATATTGTAAATCCTTAATTAAAAAATCTCTGCTTGGTTTTAAAACATTGCAAACCTGTGCTAACTGTGCTAACACATGCACTACAGTGTGAGGAAGTGTGTTTGTGTTCTTGTATTATATCCGGCATGTACTGCATTGGTATCTATCTACACGCCATTAAATTGATGGCGTTAGAGCTGTTGTACTGCACTCGTGTTTGTTATTATTTTTTATTTTGTTTTTTTTTTTTTTTTTGAGAAGCAACTACTAACCCACAGCAATACAATAATCCATTATTTTCTCTTTAATGTTCCTTTTGGGGGTGCTTGTATATATTTATACGAGTATTGCACATGGTGTGTAAGTTAACGTTAACGATTGTTTTTATGTGATACAGTGTGCAAGGCTGTGCAGAAGTTATTGAAGAGATTTTCAAGAAGAATTTAAATTGGTTACTAAAACATAACATTTGAAGGCCAAGGTCCTATTTTCAGGTATAATGCGTAGCGGTTACACATTTCTGCATAAGCATGAAATGAAATGAAATCAAATTAAAAACAAACCCAACTTCGCCTAAATCAATTCTAAGCAAGGACAGGGAAAAAATTAAATTTGGCTTACGGCAAAACTTAAATACCCTCCACATTTACACAGAGTAGTAGGCGTGACATATTAGGAATTGACTTGCTAGTTATGGGCGTGTCTGATATCCAACCACGCCCATTTGTAGTACATCGATGAATGTAATAAATATAAATATTTTTTGGTGACGGATAAATAGATCTTTATCAATCGTGGGCTTGACACAGGAACGCCTTTGCTCAATTTAAGCAGTAATGTGCGTTCAGAAACTCGATATTTCTCAATGTATCAGAACTTAAGATCCTGAGAGTATCAACAACAGATGAACACACGGGTACACATATCTAGACAGATTCAGTGTTTGATACTGATCAAGAATATTTATACTTTGTAGGATGATCTTTAACGCCTCCTTCTGGGTGATACAATTGGCGGGACAAACTTAGTATACCCGCCATCTTATGTGGAGGATATAAAAGAGAACGCATCACTATTATGTAAAAATACTTCAAAACTAGAGTAAACGAATTCCATTTTTTCCCAGAGAGTACCGTACGCAAACAATTGTAACAAAGTGTGAAGGCAGCGCAGATGTATTTGTATTTGTGTTATTCTCTTGTGTTTTAAAAACTAGCCAATGCGTAAAAATAAGAAATCAAAGAAAATAAAAGGTAGTTCAAGACGGTAGGCAGAAGAAAAGGGAAAAATATGACGTGTGTGTTTGTGAAAATTGCCATAAAATTGAGGCACCGCCTACCGGGCTAACCAAGCAGAAACGAAAAAAGACGAAGAACTCTTTACTTTTGTGTTGTGCTCGATGGTCAAATTCTGAACCAAAGATAGTTTTTTTGTAAATCCGTTATACGACCACACCCATTCCTTTTTAAATTGTTAGATGAACTAATAATGAGTACGAACAAAGCATGTTCTGTTGCTGAATAAAAATATATATAAATAATTTGTGGAGTCTTTAGGTCCCCCTTCCTTCCTAGCATCTCATATATGTATTTCCAATTTGTTGATGTTATTGTTTCTAATATTCTTTGTGCGTTCTTGTTCCATCCTTCACATTCTGTCTGCTGTCTGTGCGATAGCTTTTCTTTCTTTTCACTTGGAATTCACAACATACCATTCATATCAATACAGATGCGTATAGAGTTAAAAGAACGAAGACAAGAAGAGGAGTGATGTAAACGCAGATTTGAATTTGGTTAAGGTTCACTTTCAATTTTCGATGTTTATCAAGTAATATTGACTTCAAGTGTAATGTTTTTTACTTACCTCGTTGTATACACATGCACATGCCAAGACTGCGCACATCCAAACTACTTATTACCGTATCACACTGTGTGTGGCAACTTTACTCATATCTATTCCCACACATACATACATATATAGTCATGACATTGCTATAGAGGTTTGCATACTTTGTCGACACTCTCTTACATAACATATGTCATTATGTTCATTTCATGCATGTTGCGTGGCTGTGCATGTCACCCAGCCGCCTTTCCTTTCTCTCCCTTTCCTCGCTGGCCATGTTTATATGCAAATAAGAGTTTTTGTATCTGACATGCATTTCATGCGATTGTGTGCATTTGTTTGCCCGTGATTGGTATCCGTTGGTTGTTGTTGTAATGTACGTATTTTGTTGTGTTTCTCAAGTTTATTAGATGTAAAATAAAACTACACAGAGTGAAATTTGATGTAATTGGTTGCGAAAACAGACAAAGTCACGCCCACAATATGGATATGTGCCACATAATACACCGATATCTAATATGCAGCATAATCATATATTTGCCACTCCCACAATTCTCATATACATACATACGTAGAGTAGTTTAGATTTGACTTAAGCCAAGTTCAGTTTTTCTTTAATCTTTTGCTCTCTCCCCTCATTTGCATGCGTTTTGTTCAGCTTGCAAGGAAGAGAAAATATGGAAAGTTTTTCTTTGGTTAGGTTTACTATATCACTTGGTTGTCATCTTCTTCTTCTTCTATATTTTGTACACGTCGTCTGAATATCTACAAAACATAATAACTGCCCTTACTTTACTGTGACTTTTTGCAATTTTTTTTCCATTTGATGTGAAGTTTAGGGCTTGTAAGGGGAGCATTCCTACTTTAAAATTCAAAGAATTACAAATTGAGATTGTGCACACTTGTCTGGCTGTTTCATTTGCATATAAATTTAAATTTAAATTCACCACCACTTGCGATAGAAAGTAAAGTGCGACTGATTTATTTGCATCCATTCACCACCAAGCAAATCGCGTTCAATTACAAATCTGTGTCGAAACCCATAGATTTGGGCGACATGGTTACTCAAACTCATTTTATGTTGCCACCACCACCACCGCCACCGCCCGTCAGTTGCTTACTTAAGTTAAATGCTTTCACATAAAACAGATTTGTTTAACAACTTTCAACTATTAAATGTCACATTAATTTGGTTACCTTTCAAAAACACACCGTATCACCATACACAGCGTCTCTACACATATACAAAATTTCTACATATTCAGACACACGTACGGAGTATTATTCTTGCAGTATTATATTCTTTGCCTTGGTGTAGGAAGTGATCTGTCACAGCATACATTGTGCACTGTACATACACGTTCACACAGTTGAACTGCAAATTCATTTCACTAACAATCTGTGTCTCGCACAGTTTCGTGTGCATAAATGTTATTTCTTTTTATAGCCTCCACATAAGATGGGGGAATATACAAAGTTTGTCATTGCATTTGCAACAACAAGGAGTCATTAGAGACTCTACGATCAATATGAAAGACTGAGTCGCTCTAGACGTGTATGTCCGTGCATCTGCCCGTTGTCGATGCATTACGGGTTTCTGCATGCAGATTGCTACTTAAAGTGTGCAACATCGAACAAGTGCCACGCCCATAATCAATAAGAATATACTTATTTGCCACAAAAATTGAGCCAAGACATTGGAGCTTAGTATACATATTTATTACCTATTATCGATTTGTCAAAAATGGGCGTGATCTCAATATAGACACACCCACAATTTACAAAAACCTATACTTAACTTGAAACTCTAATTACAAGTTAATACATAATACAAACACTTTTAAGGGATGTAATCATATACCTTTCACGCCCACTTTTTCTATATACATAAGTGAAGTATATTTAAAATTCGATGTAAGCCAAACTGAGTTTTTTTATTTGTTCGTACATGAGATTTATGGTGGAAACACTGCTCATACACACTCACACTTCTCACTCCCACATCAAAATGATGACATTGTTTATTGTATTACTGTCAGTATTTTAAATCCTTATAGCAGACATGCATTGTACAATGGATACCGTTAGTAGAGTGAAAGTGACTAGTGGTCAAGTGGGTGAGAGTAAAAACCGTAATAAAAATACAAATAATATTCTCTTCATCTCTATCTCACTCTCTATGTACGTGGGCGTGTGTGCATGTTATTGCTGACGACAAATTTAGCTTATAGTCTCAAAATCATCAGCATTTGTCATCACATAGCACAACACCCAAAGTACAAAATAAACGTAATAGGAACGAAAAGTAGAGAGCAAAACAAAAACAACAAAGAAATAAGATTGTGCAAGGTTTTGATATTGTCACGAAATGAAACTTGTATGAATTGTATACAACACACAAGGTATGTATGTATGTGTACACCTGTTATAATGAAGCACATGAAATGCTTGTCAAGAAATACAATAACAATAACGAAATAATTGTGAAACGTTAGACTAACATACCTTTGTACATAGTTGGATATTTGTTGTAGAATAACTTCATCCGGTTTAATTTTGAACCCACCACATATGAGGGGGGTATGCAAAGTTTTTTATTCCTTTCGCAACACGCAGCAGGAGATGTCAGAAACGCTACAGAGAATACTTTAGTACATAGATCAATAGATTAGCATCAAAATCTGAATCGATCAACTACTTTTTTGTCTGTCCGTCCTTGCTTTCTTGTAATCAATCTGAATGCAATTTTTCTTATTTCTGTTCTGTTCCATTCTTAAAACACCTCCACTCATTTTTTGGGAACATAGGACCCGAATCACTTTCGAAACGAAAGAGTTCATAAAAATATATTTTAATAATGAAACTTTTTGATATAGAGAGGTGTTCTAAAGGGGCTTCTGGTTCAATCAATTTTCAAGAATAACAAAATTATATTTCGTGGAAATATTTTAAAAGCAAGTGAAAACGTTAAGCTCCAGCTTGTCTAACTGTAACATTTTCACGTGCTTTTTCTCAAGTCAGATAAAACCATCAATGCGTCAATTCCTTAGTCACTTCAGAGGTGGGTATAGTCCGTTGATTTGAGCTACATCTCCGCGTCTCAACGCCCATCTGTTTAATAAAAAGGTAATAAGATGATTGTACCAATTTCAGCAATTTAATATTTGACTTGTTTCCAATCAAATCTAACATTTTCAAACGAGGCAATCTAGCCCAACTGCTGTAAGATTCAAACAAAATATAATATCTTAGGAAAACATAAGGTGAGCTGAACTTATTCTTCTGATCGCATCCCATATAAACGTACATAAAAGGCCACCATTCCAACAGCATACTTCACCAGCCAGAATACAATGAAATGAAAAATTAAATTCCATTAAAAAAACAATAAATTTCATTTATATTCTTGCAAAAAGAAAAAATAAGAAGAAACATAAAATATAAAATGAAGAAATCAACCATTTCAATTGTTAGTACATTATAAAACGATAAACTGCACATTTCGCGTTAAGTATATATGGACGATTATCATTACCCATCCAAACAACAAAGAGACGTGAAGAAGAGAGAGAGAGAGTGTATTATGGCATCATCACATATGCGGTCGCCACACAATGTATTATAGAAAGGAGTGAGTGAGTGTGTGTGAATGTATGTGCATGTACAGATAATTCTAAAATGTGTACATACGTACAAATTGTATTAAATAATACGGTTGCTGATGGAGTTGGAATCCTTTGCCGATGCGAACCGATTACTTTGGCGTAAAATACAATTAAATTGCATTTCATATCGGCTCCACCTCCTTTTCCATTTGCAGTAGCCGTAGCCAAAGCCAAAGCTCCAGCCAACTTAACTAAATGTATGTGTCCAAGGTATAATATATATATATATACACACATACATATATATATATATATATATATATATATATATACATACCGTGCAATACTCCCAGGAAATGAAAACGGCCATCTTCGGTGGATAGATAACCAATTTTAGTTGCAGATGATGATGCAGTAACGTGTAGCAAAATCACTATAAAAAAAGGCCAGCAGGCAAGAGAAAAAAGAAAAGAAAAGAAAACAACAACAACAATTGTTAAAGATAATAAGGGAAAAATAGAGTAAGAGTGTATATCACGTATGTAAGTGTCCAAAAGTGTTTGTGTTGGTTGTTGGCAATTGATGGCTGTGTGTGAGTGTGTGTGTGAATTGGTGCTGTGATGCGTATGTATTTCAACTGCTCCTAAGAGAATTTTACCCATTTTACTACTTCCGGCAGTTGATGCAGCATTACCATCACCGACCACTCTTCCGCCACCACTGCACCAACCATTCACTTAGATGCCGCTGCCATTTTCATGCTACTCCTTCGCCCTTGCATGCAATGACATAAAATGAACAAAAAAAAATTTCGATCCTGCACGAATTGAAACACACACGCACACACTCACAAACGCGCATCACTAATAAACCCATTATAGACTTATTTGTGCTACACACAGTAATGATACTCTCAGCCATACATTACATACATTACATTCATGTGAACGCGCTGTGTGTGTGTGTGCCAAACGCATTATAGAATTATCGCGTGTTATATTCTCTGTGTTTCTTTCCACTAGAAAATCTCGTTTTGGGTGAGTACAGCAAACATTCACATATACGAGTATGAGTTTTTTCAGTTGTTTTTTTTTACACATTTTCATGTTTAATGTGAATGGAAGCACACGCCTCATATCCTTTATGCCATCACACAATCGCATGCTCAAATAAATAGAACAGTGAAAACATTAATAGCGTGTTTTTTATCTTCTTGTCCTTTTTTTGTTGTTGTTGTTGTTGTTGTTGTTGTTCATAATAGGAAAATGGGATTTTCGGATATAAAAATTATGATGGATTACTTGCACAGACATGCACGAGATAACAAAATAGACTGTGTCTGTTTTATTTGTGTGCGTATGTGTGTGTGTGTGTGTGTGTGTGTCTGAGTTTGTGCTTTTGTGAAAATAAATCCTTCTGCACATATTTCTTTTTATAACCAGAACATATAAAGCACGACAACTGCTCATTTTTGGCAACAGCAACAGCATCAACAGAAGCAGTAACTATATCAACAGCAATGGCAGCAGCCATCATACTCATCAATACTAATAGTGATGGTGGCCCATGGTCACTACTAATATGCATGTTGTTGTACTTGTTGTTTCCTCAATTTATGATTTAGTTTCATTTTTCATATTCGTGAATATACTTGAACATACACGCATACATATATGTACACAAGCATCATGATTAAACTTGAATAATAAATTCTTCAAATTCCGGATTTTTGTTAAAATTTTTGTGTTTTGTAATTAGTTTTCCTTTGGTGGTATATGTAATAAATAACGGAACTCTTTTTAATGAATCATTCTTGTGTCCATTTTGTACCTTGGTACCAGGAGGAGGCTTTTAACAATATATATAAATTTTGGATCAGCATTAAATTTTATAGCGATATAGTCTGTCTGTGTGTATCTCACTAGATATAAATTTTTATATATAAAGAGAACATTAGACATTCTTATCACATTTCCTAAATATTTAAAATAGTCAAAATCACGCCCACTATTGACAAAACTTCTCATAGCCATAAAAACATGTAGTTTTGAAATTTTATATCCATATTTATATTAACAGAATCTATCGATTTTTGGGAAACAATTTACAAAAACAATCACAGTTTAGGAATTAAATTTAAACGTATAGAGTGTACTTTTATAATTGTTAAAACTGAACTCGCTTATTTACATGTCACCCCCACATTTTAATTTTTCCATAAATTCACAATATAGCCTATTATATGTAAGCTAAGACACAAAACTAATAGAAGGTATTATAAAATTCAATTATAAATTATATTGAGAACAGGGTGTTGTGAAAGTATTTAACGATTATGAAGCAGTTTTATGAACCATCTCTAATTATCTCAAACAGAGCCATCTAGTCAAATAAAGTATAATATGAAGAAAACTGAAAGGAAACAGAAAATAATAAAAAATAATAATACGTTTACAGCATCTAAAGGTAGTAATTTTTAATTAAATTCAAGTTGTATTAAATAAATTTTGTTTTGTATTGTTGCTTTCTAATAACAATAATAAATGATATAATAAATAATGATACCGCAAAAGAAATTAAAACTGTGTGCAGTCTTTTATGCCGTACTAAGTATTTGCGCTACTATTCTTCCGCCTCTACACGCCATTACCAAATTTTTAACAAGATAACCGACTTTCTTGCTAATCCCGAATTATTTAAATTTGAAAATAAAAATATAAATCAAAATTATTTACTTAAAAGGTATACAAAAAGGCAAGCTCTATGAAAGTTGGGATATCAGCATAGTGTAAAAGTGATACCTACTGCAAAAACACAACCACATTAAGGAAATGAAAGTATTAAGAACTGTTTGAATAGTCTTAAATGAGAAACTGACGCCGAGAAGGCTGCCAATGATGAATACAACTGACCACCGCACGAACGTGTTCGTTAGTTAATCAAAATAAACACCGTTAAGCTGAATATTTATACAATAAATACTCACGCATTTTACATAAAAAAACTCACGACCTTAAGAAAAATAAACACAACATAACACTTACATACAATTATAAATAATTGCATGACTCTAATGTCCATCATTACCAACTGCGACTGAATTTCGTTCAAGCTTTATACAGAAATATTGCAACAATAATAACAACAATTACAATTAACACAAAACCAACAATAAAAATTGAATAAAAAAAAACAATTCAAGTACGTCCACTATGCACAACAAACAATACTACAAACGAAACACATAAAGTACACCCATTAACTAAGCAACTGAGCAAAAGTTAGTGGTGTTTGCATGCTTGTAACTTTTATTTTTTACACAACTTCAGATCAAATTCAAACACCGTGCAATTCAAAACAAATTTTCTAGACATTTTTCTTAATTTAGGTTTACAACGTATTTATGCGTTAGCGGTCAGTTGAGTAATGAAACTCATGCTTATTTATAAGTAATAAAACAATTAATATATTTAATTATATTATAAAATCATTAATTCTTCAAAAACAAAGAATTATAAATACGAATGAAGTTATTGAATAAAATTCATTCTTATAAATTAATCAATTGAAAATATTAGAGTGACCCTCAATACATATTTAGATAGTGTTTGAGTGATGGTGTTGTGATTATTAATTTATTGATTCTCTCATTGTTTAATCAAGGTTATAAATTTGCAATATACTTGCCGGAGACACCATTATGGGTAACTCTCACTCAAGTTGTTCCCATCAAAATTCTGTTAAAACTTTAGATGAATCCAGGTAAGGGTTATTATATTTAAACAAGTAAAAAACTAACGCATCTGCATACAAATAGTAGGCGTGGCAGGTACATTATTACACTCTATAAGATATAGTATATGTATCAATTTGCCAGTGTAGTTTTACGTTGAGTACATTTTTTGTATATTGTGGACGTGTCTGTTATCCGATCGCGCCCATTTTTGCTTTTGTGTTTGTTTTTTATTAATTATTTCAAACACTGTAACTCTCAAAACAATGAGTTTACTTACAATTAAGGAATAATAAAAAGTAAACGAGTTCAACTGGCTTCACATGACAATTCCTATTATACACTGAACGAGTAATGCTTACGTATACAAGATCTTATAAAGTCATAAAAACGTACCACCCATAGTTTATTAAGTCAGATGAAACATACTTTATATAAAATAGAAACCACAACTTTTAAAAACAAATCAACTGAAAATATTTGAAAATTCGTTTTTATTTATTTGCACAAGAATTAATACAGCCTGGCAATGCTCTATTATACGTTTCTTTATGTAATGAAGCTTGTATACATTTTACAAGTAAATTTTGTTATGAAAACATTAACTGCCCTTCCCCCCGCAAGGTGTCGCTAGTGAATTATTATGTTTTTGTTTTTTTTTTTTTCAATATTTACTTGATTCGTACATTCTTTCTTTTCCACTTATCGTTGTTTTTATGAAAGCGAAATATTTCAGTTGCAGATAATCCTTTAATGTAGAGTAGTGTTAATTTTTTCTTTAAAAATAAATTTTATCACTGTTTAGTACGTTATTGTTATAAATTAATTGGAACGGATGTTATTTCAATAGGTTTATATATTAAAAACAAAATGAATTATTACTTTAATAACAAAGTACTGTTCAATTTTGCCAAATACCTTCGGTAAGAACAATTACTTTAAATAAATGTTGCGTAAGCTAAATTTGAACGAATTAAAGAAAAACTTTAATGCAATGAGAAAAAAGAAGTTCTCGACTTCTAATTTTTATTTAGAACAGCGTGGGTTTGCTTGTTTTAAATTTGATATGTAAAAATAAAAATATTATATATATATTTTAGTATACAATTTTGGAAAGTTAAAAATATTTTGTTCCATAATCGCATACGCCAGGAATTACAATTATAAGCAGTCGCTCAAATTTATTTTCATTGATCCACCGCACATGAAATTCCATTGATAAAAAATATTGAATATTAAAAATGATTCTTCTTTACTTTCTTTCTTCCCCCTATCTTTATATACTAACACAAACACACACAAATTCTATAAAGCTCACCGGTGCCGTATCCGATAAGTTTTGGATTTGTTTCTTCCAACGGCAAAATTGCCGGGAGTGAACAACAATTACTATATAAAACAACGATTCCAGTCAATGAACAGTACCAACAACAACAACAACCAGCGCATGATGTCTATTATCACAAGTATTGCGAATGCAATGAAATGAATGGCACGCTTCAGACAGCTGATAGTGCAATGGTAATGAATACTGGTGGACAGATGGAAGCAAGAACAACAACAAGAACAGCTGGTAACAATATATCAAACCAAACCGGTCACCTACACTATACCCAATGCAATTTTGACGTAACGTCGAGAGTTCCCGTGTATGCATGCGAGAGAACGCAATCGAATATTCGTCGTTGCCTTTGTAGTAGAGAAACGAAACCTGCTACCACTACATTAATGGCTATGAGTAGTACGAATGAAAATCATACGACTACAACAGCAACAAACATAGCAACCACTACCACAACTGTCGAATACGAGTTGTCGAACGGTACTGCAAAGCTCTGTAAAATCAGTACAAGTCGGAACGTTGCCGAACAGCCAACAATAAAAAAGTTGAATTTATATTCGCACAACACATCACCAGACGACACAGTCATTGCCAGTGATTCACAGTTGTCGCAACTTGAAACAGAACAAAATAGTGATTCGAACGCTACGAATATAAAAAATTCAAAATTTCCATTATTATCCTTCAGTGATTTAAAAGTGTTTAATCAGAATTTAAACGCAATTAACGCCTTCAACCATAACTTGGGTACGTCCTTTAAAGTGCCGGCTATTAACTTTCAGCAACAACGATCTAGTTCCTCTCAACTTGCCGCCATGGATTGCGCAAATATGAACGGTGATACTAACATCCTATTGAAAGCGCCTCGGGATCGTTTGGGATTTTGGGGCACCAGTGGTGATACTGAAGTGCCCGGCAGTATATCTGGGTTGCAGCGTATGCAAAATAAAAAATACAACAAGGTAAGCACCATAATAATTGTAGAACGATAAATGAAATTTAACTTTCAATGCAAAGTCAGATAAACTGTTGTTTGTAAACGATGACTTGCAATTTTTGATCCATTCTTCTTCTCTTCATAAATGAGTTATATAAACAAGCATACAACGAAAATTATTTAAAAAATGTATATGCACGGTGTGGTGTACAAAAAAACGAGTTCAGTGGAAAATTTTGAAGAATTCTTGTGGAAAAAAAATCCATTTGTTATGTATACATGGATACAGCAAATGTCAAATAAATATGAGGCGAAGAATGCAACGCAGTTGAATAGGGTGGCACAGTAGTCATTGGTTAAATGCAGGCGAACGCATGTCATAAATAAAATAATTCATTCTTTATTTTCAATCAATGCAGGGTCGATGCGGAAAGGGCCTTTAAACTTATGAGTTCTATGAAAATCCATTTTTTTGAAATAAAATTTTTCACTTTTAATTCTTCCTTAGCATATTAATGCAAAAAAAATCCGTATTTCACTACAACTACCTGTAATTCTTATAATTTCTCTTCTATATATCCTATATTCTTCTCTATATGAAAGGATTATAGAGAATTTTATTATATAAAATTATTGAGAGAGAATTTGAGAGAGAATATTTTGGTATATAATGCACACAAAAATATGTGAATAAAAAAAAACTAAAATGAACTTTTAAAAGCTTATACCGTTAATGCATCAACTATTCATTTTATCATTCATTAATTTTTTCTAGAAGCAAAACAAAGAAAATATTGCATTAGTTAGCCTTAGCAAATAAGCTTGCAACCATAAAGTTAGAGATATGAGGGACAAGTTCAAACATGCTAATACCTACCTAGGTACTCTACACGATACCTACCTATATTTATCATAATCAGCTGATTCATTTCTAAGTATTTGTTGGTTATGTATTCTTTTATAAACTTATAAATATTCATATAAGTAACTTCTGTGCCAAGTTTAATGTATTGTTTTATATATATGTATATATGCATAGGTTTCGATTTCATTCAGTCATTAATTATAATATTAATGAAATCACATCCTCAGCGTAGTAGAATAACGTTTCTGTGAAAACGAAAGTTGAGAAGAAAGCCATTGAACCGAATATGTTCACTTTTAATAGTGATTAAAAGACATCTCTGTGTCAAATTTCATTCAAATCATGAATAATTGCGATCTCTAGATTAATTACAATAAATACATGGACGGACTGACGGTAATTGTTAAATCAATTCAGAGTTTGAACATTGGCCGATCGGTATAATTAGAGGTAGATGGGTGGAGGGTGACATGTAGGGTATAAATATATTTGTGGTGAAAATTCTACAAGTTTTTGTTAAAAAATCAAAGATTGTCTAACTACCCCCCACACAGAATTATACTCTTCACACAAGTTTAACTTGAAATTTTTCGTTTAATTAATAATGACTTGGTTTAGTTTTTTTTATCATTAAATAGTAAAATGATTTAAATGCACTGATGCATTATTACTCAACATTGCATTCGTTAAAGTTGTTGTATAATAAATAGCGTGACAAAACTTTGTTACGCTGTTTATTTAAACTGTTAAAATCAGCACAAGTGTGTAAATAAATATAAGGAAAGTCATTACTTAACCTTAAGTATACTTAAAGCTCATACGTAAATTAATTTAAGTGCACACTCCACATCAATTTTAATGTGTCACACACCATTTCACACATTCGCATTTGGATTACTTTCCATTCCATTATACAATCTATTAATATGCGCGCATACGTGTGTAAAGATTGACAATTACAATTTCATTTCTGTACGCATCGTTAAAATTTCAATTATATAGAAACAATAAAACTAGAGATTGAGTAAATATTCTGGGCTGTAAATGCAATTAAATGAATATTAAATTACATTGTAACGGTTGTTGGCATTGACTTTGACCTTGAAACCACATATTAATGGAAAGAGAACGCAGACAGTGTTGCATTTGCTTATCATTATAATAATTAAAAATGTATGAAGTGTATGCGAAATGCGCGTATGGGAGAAAGTGATGAAATATTTAATACAAGCGTTTATAAATCGAGCTTTAATGTTCTAATAAAAAATTGGTTTTTTTTTATACACCATCACTATGTCAAGGCATTTGCAACGCCCAAAAGTAGACGTCAGAGACCCCACGAAGTAGATATATTCTAAGTCAGTATCGAATGTCTGTCATTGTGCATGTTTTCTGTATATTTTTTTTTATTAAAACATCTTTATGCGCTTTCAATTAGCTGCTGTTGCGAGACTAAGTTATTTGCCAAAACTAAAAATAAATTTAGACTTTTTTTCATTTACTTATATAAACTTGCAATCGATAATGATGCAAAAAATGCTTCAAACCGGTATGAACTAAATTGTAAAAAAACGTTTAATCTAAACTAAACACTCATCAGATTAAGTCACCTGTTTCACCATAGCAAATTATATATAAATTGATAATCAATCTGACAACAACTTTCTAAACAAAACACTTTTATTGCTACTTGGTTTATATGTATATCGTGGAAGTTTAATATAAACAAAAATTTGAATGATTTATGATTCCAAGACCTCTCCGCTGTATACCAATAAAAACGAACATTAGGGAAACATTTAAAACCGTTAAACATATAAATTATTATATACATTGACAGTTTGGGTTTTTTTTTTTTCATTAATGGCAATAAAAATATTTTAAATTCAATATTTTTAACCTACAATCAAGTTTAAAAACAAAGAAATCATACATTTGCACATACACGCATACGAACCTATATATTTACAATATGTATAAAATCTGCAACCTTTTGCTACATAACGGACCGAATTAGAAAAGCTCTCTCTTTTTAGGGGTTGGCTTTCACTCTTGAAGAACGTCAACTGCTGGGCATACAAGGATTAATGCCAGCTGTTGTTAAAAGCGAGAAGGAACAATTAAAACATTGTTTGTGTTTGCTCGAACGTTTGGAAAATGATTTGGATAAATTTCGTTATTTGATCGGTTTATCTGAACGCAATGAACGCTTGTTTTATAAAGTCTTGGTATCAGATGTTGCCAAAATGATGCCCTTGGTATATACGCCCACTGTGGGTTTGGCCTGTCAAAAGTTTAGCTTCATATATGAACATCCCAAAGGCATGTTTATCACCATTAATGACAAGGGTCACGTCTACGAAGTGTTAAGAGTGAGTAATTTGTAATTTTATTTTACTCTTCCAAGAAAAAAACATTAATTTGTTTTAGAATTGGCCAGAAACTGATATACGTGCTATCGTGGTGACAGATGGTGAACGTATTTTGGGGCTGGGTGATTTAGGTGCCAATGGTATGGGTATTCCGGTTGGAAAATTATGTTTATATACCGCATTGGCGGGTGTTAAGCCGAATCAGTGTTTGCCCATTACTTTGGATGTTGGCACTAATAATGAAACTTTGCTCAACGATCCACTTTATGTGGGTTTGCGTCATAAACGTGTTGTTGGCAAGGAATACGATGATTTATTGGATGAATTTATGCAAGCTGTTGTGCGACGTTTTGGTCAAAATTGTTTGATACAATTTGAGGACTTTGCCAACGCCAATGCTTTTCGCTTACTGGCCAAGTACCGCAATGATTATTGCACTTTCAACGACGACATACAAGGTACCGCATGCGTGGCTGTGGCTGGTTTGATGGCTTCATTGAAGATTAAGAGCACTCGTCTCAAGGAGAACACGATTTTGTTCTTTGGCGCTGGAGAGGCAGCCTTGGGTATAGCCAACTTGTGCACGATGGCTTTGAAGGAGGAGGGCCTTAGCGAGGCGGAGGCTCATAAACGTATATGGATGGTAGATAGTAAGGGCTTGATTGTAAAGAATCGTCCAGCCGGTGGCTTAACGGCTCACAAGCTGCGTTTTGCTCAAGATCATGAACCCGTACATAATTTATTGGATGCAGTGAAAACTGTAAAACCCAGTGTACTGATAGGAGCGGCGGCACAAGGAGGTGCCTTTACCCCAGAAATCCTAGAACTGATGGCCGAATACAACGAAGCGCCCATAATTTTTGCTCTCTCTAATCCCACCGTCAAAGCTGAATGTACTGCCGAGCAGGCCTATACACACACTAAAGGCAAGGCTATATTTGCTTCGGGCTCTCCATTCAATCCAGTTGAATACAATGGACGAATATTTACACCCGGTCAGGGCAATAATGCTTATGTATTCCCTGGCATAGGATTGGGTGTCATATGTTCCGGTGCATTGACGGTACCCGAAGAAATATTTCTGTTATCGGCTAAATGCTTGGCCGATTTGGTAGACGAAAGAGATTTACAAAGAGGCAGTTTGTATCCGTCCTTGCAACAAATCACACACATTTCAGTAGAAATTGCTGCTAATATTATGGAATATGCTTTCAAGAGAGGTAACAAGTACTTGACAGTATCACAGAAAGTAATATTAATGAAACGTTTAAACTGTTTTTTAGGTATAGCTACAGTTCATCCCGAACCGAAGGATAAGCGTGAATTTGCAAAATCACAAATGTACAACATTGCTTATCCATCAGCTTTACCAGAAGTGTATGCCTGGAATAATAAACTTTAAACCGAGTCATAAGGAGACCGTGCTTTCTACATGAAGGGATCTCTTCATATATTCTTATAAATATATCGAACAATTAGTATTTGAATGCTGTTTTCATCCATTTATATACATATTAGCATAACATCCATATTTTATTCACATAATTTTTGAATTGTGGAACTTCCTGGTATCATATCACAAGAAAATTGTTTGTATCATTCCATTAATATTTAGTTATTTATGATATATGCAAATTAACACAAATCATTTTAGCCTACTGTTGGTGTAAATTGCTTGCAAATTTATCGTAATTGTCCACTGAAGTTTGCTTAAAAGATATTTTTGAAGGGATAAATAAATATTTTGAATAAATTGTATCATATTTTATTAAATAAATTGCAAAAATGTAAAAGACTCGTTTTAATGAAACCGAGTAATTGAAAGTAGCACTAAATGCTCAAAATGCTTAATAACTCCAAGTAGGTATTTACATGTTTTTAAGATCAACCTTGTTTTTATTTTTGATTTCATATTTTAAAAATTTGCTTAAACTTATTTAGTAAACAGTGTTACCATTCATTTCTCTTCACAAAGAAATAAAAAATTTCGCTGGCAATGCATTCCCTTTTGTTAATTCTGCTGACAAGCATAGTAGAATATAGAATAGAAGAAAAAAAAAACAAATAAATGCATAGGTGGAAAAAAATAATTAATAATCTAAGAAAAACAATAAATAAAATGAAGTTTGAGGTAAATAGTTGCAAAATGTGCATTATTTCATCATGTTCTATCATTTTTGATAAAATTCTAGGTACCAACCACACATCAACTCGCCGACGAACTTAAACAGCAGCAGGTTAGTGGCCTTTTTTAACCCCTTTTAATTAATCAATTATATAAAATAATCTATATTTATATAATAATTTTTTTACACTTTCAGATAATCACCAACTCTTTAATAAATAAAATTTTGTATTCTAAACGTTTGCTGATCGATCATGTGCAAGCTTTGGAACAATGTCTGCTAAAAATTCAAAGTGCTTCACAACAAGCATCACTTCCACTTCCCCATGAAACTGATGATATGGAGATTTGGAAAAAATCATCATCTTCCACAAAATTCGAAATATTTACTTTAAAAAATGCTTTCATTTTAATTGGTTCCACTTTGTTGGATCGTATAATTACACCACGTGCCCTTCGCTTTACATTATTACCTGCCATTGCAATAACCACTAGTTTTGGTACTTTGTATGGTGTCAAACAGTTATTTGGCTTTCGTAATAGAATTGTGCAAAGAGATTTGGAAAACATAATACGTACGATTGATGATTTTGGAAATTGTATTAGACGCAATATAACCTATTTCAATGAGATTATTATTATGAAACAACAAGAATTAATAGAGTAAGTGCTTTCTCCTTTTCCTTTGTACTATGTCTTTAAAATTAATTGAAACAGGTCGCGGCAATGTGAAAGAGCTTGGGATTGCATAACCGCTGCCAAAGAGGTTACAGAAATTTTATTTGATGCTACACGTAAATTAGAATCTCAACATCCCTTACCAGCCTACTTTGCTCAGTATTATTCACCTTTGGAAGACTTGAAAGAGTGCAATTACTTTAAAAATAACGTTACCGATTACACCCCCAAACACATTAAGGTAAAGGAGTCAAATTTCTAAATAATTTGTATACGGCAGTTATTCTATTATTTTTACAGGATTTTCATAATATTTTCGCTTACGTTCAGTCGCAATTCCTGTTACGTTTGGCTTTAACCATGTTCGTTAAGCCTTCGCTAAGTCAATTGGATCAGGAGTTGGTGAAAATTGATTGCTTAATACGTCAGCTGGTGTTGGAAGAGGAAAATCATTTTAAAAATCTTGCCATTGAACTTAATAAAAAGCAAGCCTTGGAATTGGAAACACTTAATGAAAATAGAATTATGAGAAGCCGTCATGATCCGGTCGGTGTACTGCAAGACTCTTCCCTAAAGTTGAGTGCTTGTATGGTGGCAGTGGCTGGAGAATGTCAAGCTTTAGACATCAACCTGCAACGCCTCAACCAAGCAGAATACTTAAAAAATGACAATTCTAAGCATCTAGTTGAAGTGGCAAATAATATGCGCAGCATAGAAAATGCCTTAAGCAACTGTTTTAATGACTTTCAACGACTCATGCTGGTTTATAATAAATTCCTAAATAGCCAATTGGAATCGGAAAGTGACACCAACACTAATAAGAGCACATTACATAAGTCTGAAGAAGACTTTCCCGAAAGTGTTTTACGTGTAGAGATTTCTCAGTATCCTGAAGCAGAGATGAAAGATGACTTTTATGCTTACTTTTATGATGGAAAACAACAATATGCTGATAAGGAAGAGTCCAGTAGCAGGAAACAGCGAGATATGGAAATTTTGAATTTTGAAAAGCGTCTAACTAGAGGCAAATTTCGTCCCGTCTTGAAACAACTAAAGGAACGCATTGATCCAATAAAACAAGTGATGTTGGAAAAAGAACGTGAAGTGTTGACCGCCAAAGGTTTTAATGTTGATGAGCTATTTAAGAAACCTCAAAATGGCTACAACTCTGAACAAGAAAGTCTAGAAAGTGATAGCGAAGGTTCGGCAGACATAGAGCTGGAGGGAAGTACTAAAAAGTTGTCCACTTCTCGCGATAAGTTTGAGGAAATGCGCAACTTTTTAGTACACAAATCAAATATCAATATGTTGAACTTGAGTACACCAACACCGTCCAATGTTGTAGGTAATGAAGATATTTTGGAGAGTTCATATGAGTAAGGAATTTGTAACATTGTTGTAATTTCGGTTTATCTTTATTGCTAACAGTTCATTATAGCCATCTCTGTAATGATACATGTTAAGATATCGCATCGACCTTTGAAGGTGTCCGTGTGTCCGTATTTTCTAGCGTTTTAGACTAAATTTTATAAATGTCCCAAAAACGTTTCTTTCCAATAATTAACTAGTGGTGAGTAGAAAAGAATGTTGGCCTCTGCCAATTATTATGTGACATGTTTCCCTTGTGTTGTTATGTTTCTGTTATTTCTGTAAGTCTTGAATAGTTTTAATATTTATTTCAGTTCTAAATTATAATAAATCTTAAACTATTTTCCCTTAATCAATACCCCCTTTGTTTTCTTTGTCTTCATTTTCTATATGATTATAAATCCAATTTAGAAATTTAGTAACATCGGTCAAAATGGCCCATTTTTTAAACTCTATTGCATCGTTCTGCGGCTTATTGCAAACGTCTGAAACAGCTGTCAGGATACCTTTTAGGAACCAACGTTTATTGATATGTAATAAAAATCCGGCTCCCATATCGTTCGAATGGAATCTTGCTGTGATCAAAATATCTTTAGCACAAAAACTTCGATTTCCCTTAAGTGGGCATTCATGATTATCCGTAACTGGAATTATAGCACCAATCAGTTTTGGTATAGTTAACGATCTTCCCATACTTTGTTTGGCTGTCATCCAACTAAGAACCACCCCCAGATCACCTTCGGAGTTTAGTAATCTATGGTTATTATAACCCAGACAGGCTGGTTGTATGTATGCACTAAATTTTACTTCTATGGCTAATTTTATAATCGCTATATTGGCATCAGATTGCTGCGGATCTTGCACATAATCGGGATGAATTATTAAATCATTAACTGATGCGGCCACTGAACCTTTTTCATCCCAGTTTTTTAGATTAAAGCGTCCCAATAAAACTAGAATGTCGCCTTTAGTTGATTTAAGAAGGCAATGAGCGGCACTAAGTACAACGCGACTGGATACCAAAGTGCCGCCACATTGATAAACCATTGAAGTTAAGTTATGTGTATAAATGGCAGCCATCCAAGGCCATGCACCGCGTGTCAATGTTTCGGTTTCGTTAAAAAAGATTGCATCCAACTCGGAATAGTCTTCTTCGCCGGTGGTGGTGTTATTCTCTAATGTGACTCTCCAAAAATCTCCAGATTCGTAATGGGTACCATTATGAGTGTCTGCTCTATCCCCAAGTGTTGTTGAACAAGGTGTGCTTGGCTTCTTGCTATAATAACTGCTGGACATTTGCTTCTTTAAAGCCGCTAAAACTTGAAAACGCTTGGTATGGTGCACAGTACCGCAAGATGTCTCCGTTAAGGTTAAAAGATCATCATAATGATTGAAAAAATCTTCCTCTGTGCCATCTTCAATATTACTCTCTTCATTTTCGTCATAAATTAAATTATCTTGGACATGATTTAGATATTCCCGGTATTCCAACGTGTAGACAAACGGTTCGGCCAATTCATTCCTTTCAAATCCTTTACATATGATTTCCTTATTTACCCGTATCTCCAGTAATTTGGGTAAAAAGCGTCCCGATGGGAAATTTATTTTATATAGTCTCAGATTATCGTTCATTAGTTCTACATTACCCACATAATTATTAAGCGGTTTTTCCGGTAGACAAAAAGTCATGGTAAAATGTTCCTCTTTGGGATTTTCGAAAGACTTTCCATAACGCCACGACAATAAACCAATCCATTCGGTGCCTACGGGCAACTTTATGTATTGAAACACACGCGGGCAGGGACTTATTGGTTTTGTACTCCAATTTATAGTGACCGCAACAAATGATAGAAATATTAAGAATATTAAAAGAAATTGTTTACTCTCCATGTACAACAGAATGCAAACAAGTAAAGTACTGTTAAATTTTTCATACAACGGTTCTTGTAGTATGTGTGTAATCCATCAGGTACTGCAAATATTATTTACCTACACCTTTATCATATAGAATAATACGTCTACCTGCGGACGCCTTACTACTACCGAAGAGAGACTTCAAGACCTCTAGGTGGTGTATCAAGAAATTTATGATAGATTTATATAGAGTAATGTCCATCTGTCTAATTGCCAAAATTAGTGTAAATATTTCGTTTCAGCTTGAAAATGTAGTTTTACGATAAGTATGGCTTTTTGTAAATTGTGGGCGTGTCTATTATCCGTTTTAAGTATTACAAAGTATTTATTTCGTGCGATGAAAATAAATTTTATATGTAAAAATATTATATAACAAGTTTATGAAGTGAATTTTATATTAACTTCCTAGCCGAATTGTCCATTTATAAGGAGTTAGATGAAAGTCATAAAAATTGGTGGATTTTTAAAATAAGAAAATTATTAAATTACCCATCGTAGCAATATGGTTTTATGTCATAACCTTTTTATAAACTTATTTACAAAAATTAATAAAATCAATAATCAATATTTAAAATTTAACTTACCCACATTTAATTGAAGTTATTAGCCTCCTGAGATGATAAAAAATTCGTGATGTTAATAATAAACACACACTAGGGTGTGTGGATGCCGTTTTTTTTTTTTTTTTGTTTGTTTCACGCACCAGAGGACAGGGACTGGGCCTTTTCAGGTCGTCGCAACTGTCCTCAAAGTCCCTGTCACTATAGTTTACAATTTGTATTCATACATATAGGAAACGACACTCACAACACGGAACAGCATTTTTTACGTAACGGAAACTAAGTATAAAGAAAAATATTTCATTAAGTTTCATGTTTTATATTTATAAACGAATAGCACAAAGAAAGTGCATACTTACCGGCTAAGCCACATCACCCCAGCAGCATAATTCAGCTTTTTCACACAAACCTTGCCCACACTAGTTTTTTTTATAAATATAAAATTCTTTCCAAATTTTTTGTAGTATATCTGACATCAGGCGGAAAGCTAACAAACACTATTTCCTACATCGGCTACATAAACTTATTTAATTTGATTTCACTTTAAAAATTATTAATACTTTGGTTATTAGAAATTCTATTCCAATAAAATTCGTGGCTTTTTATTATAATTTTCATCAAAATGCGAAAAAATATTCAGCCAACAAAACGAAAACTATATGAATTAACCGAATAAATGTAAAATGCGCTAAATTTGTTAATTTGTGGCTCAAAACATTTAAGTATTGTCCTTGTCACTCATTTACATCTATTGCTATCCTTTTTCTTAACAAGTAATTGGTTTTTTTATCAAATACGTAAAAATTGCAAGAAATTGACACGCCATGCGCTTTTTATGTAATACTATAAAGAACGGAAAAAGAAACATTCGAAAAAGTTAATTTCCTATATTAATGTATCGTATAAAAGCTAACGAAGAGTATTTTAAGAAAAAAATCAGAAAATTCTGTATCCCTACCTTTTTTTTTCTATCATTGCTTTTTCACGCTTGAGCTTATAATTTAATGATCACTTTCTTTCACTTTAAAAATTTGTTAAATCGTTAGTTTTATGTTCATTTTCATAGAATTACTTTTGTTCGCGATATTTTTTAA
This sequence comes from Crataerina pallida, assembly GCA_949710015.1. Classification (NCBI taxonomy): domain Eukaryota; kingdom Metazoa; phylum Arthropoda; class Insecta; order Diptera; family Hippoboscidae; genus Crataerina; species Crataerina pallida. The sequence continues at coordinate 817,779 of OX453290.1, read as the reverse complement.
TTTTCTTTAAATTCTTTGCAATAAATTTTCTCTAACACGACCGAACAATGACGACTTTATAAAAAAATGTTGCGAATGACTATTGTAAAGGTGGCTGCAGTTATATTGCAACGTATGTATATTCTAATTATGATTGTCAAAGCTAGGTCTACATCAAGTGGTAATTGGCTCAACTAATTTATTTTTCTTCTCTAGATACAAAGTGATTCAGAAACATTTTTTGTACATATGTACTATTGTATAATATTAGCCTTAAATTCAAAAATATTCTAGGTTATTCTTCTTGTATTCTATATGTTATCTTATTTAGAAAACATATTTCTTGGTAGTGTATTTTTTGTTTGTTAAAATTTTTATTAAATTAATGCATATCGAAAAAACTTGTTTGGCTCATCCTGTGCTTAGGTGAAAGAATTTTTTATGTTATTACAAATGAAGTAATAGTAAAGTCCAGAACCTTATGATACGACATAAAAAATATCTACAGAATGACGATTAACGTTAAGTACCAACTTCATTATAATCGTTGAAAAAATTTTCACTTACAAGAAAGTTTATATAAATTCGCGAAAAATGTAAAAAAATCGCGTAATTTAAAAAAAAAACTGCCTAAATTGTACAAAAAAACTTGTTTAATTCTTTAAAATGTGTGAGTGATCGTAATTTTTGAAAGTCTAAGTGAAAATTAAGGAAAAGAGTATAGGAAGATGTAGATTTTTGTAGCCGTATGACTACGTGAACTTATAGGTAGGAAGTGTATGTATACATACACCCAACCGTGAACTGTGGTTAGCTGTACTATATGGAAATAAAGTATATTTTAATGTTAATAATAGAATTTCATTAAGATCAAAATACATACTTACTTTTTTATTCAGAAAAATTGTTTTAAAGTACTTACATAGGCTAGTGAAGAGCATTATTGAAGTTTTTTGATAGAAGATTAGTTTATTATAATAAAATTTTTGTTTTAAAAATATTATATAAGTGCGCGTTAGTAAATTTTTTCATAAAATATATCAGGTGCTGTGGGTTTGCCGGTAAGTGTACACTTTTTCATTTTTCATATTTGTATGCATATAATAAAATTATTGAAATATTTTTCTCTATACTTAGTTTCGCTACGTAATACAAATGTATTCCGTGATTGTGAGTGCCGTTATTTATATATAATTGGATAAGAATTAAAAACTATAGTGACAGAGACTTGGAGGACAGTTGCAACGACCTGAAAAGGCCCAGTCCCTGTTCTCTGGTGCGCGAAAAAACATTTTAAAAAACGGCGCCCTACACACCTGTTCTCACCATTGATCTTCAAAATTGAGTTGGCGGTTGACAATGCATCATTTTAAATAAAAGGTATGTTTTTTTCAATTATTTATAATATATTTTAAACAATTGGGAGGGTATAATAAATGAGAGGTGATGGAAAGACCGTTATTCTTATATTATGTTCAAAAAAGTGTATTTTATTAACGGATTAACTTTAAGTTAAAACAAATTTATAATTTTTTTTACCAAATCTATGAACATTTAATACATTATATTTACGTAGAACTAACTTGTAACAATCTTTGGTTATCTTTATGTGATGTTATATACAAATCACATGCTAATGAATAGGAAGAGTTTTATAAAAAGTACAAAAAAGGCTGTTATAAAACATTCTAATAATACTGTGTTGTAAGCAACACTAAATAATTAAACATCCTGATTATTGTTGTTGATGTAAAAATTGTGAGAAAATGCTGACATATTACTACACCGCACGCTGGTATAACGTATTGGTTCGATGCCAAAATCTTCACGTTTCAAACGCCGCCGTATGCACACCACAGCAAAGCCGATCATTATGCCAAGCATCAGAACCACAGTGGTCGTAACAAGCATTAATATTATATAACGTTTTCGCCGAAAACGTGGTGGATCTTCATCAATGATGCGATACTTTTTAGGCATTTGTATTGAGCAGATTTCTGCTGTCGTTATATTGTGCAGACTGATACCCGAGAGTTGTATGGGAGCATCGCACAGCAGCTCATTGTCTTTAGATTGAAACAAGTCGGCACCTATGTATTCCAAGAGATGCACAAAGTTACAATCACATATCCATAAATTGCCTTTTGTATGAAATGTCTTTAATTTGGTCCATGGTCTCAATAAATCGATGTTTGTGTTGGAAGGATTTGTTAAGGTGGATAAATTTAATTTAAGCGACAATGTAGTCAAGTGGCAATAGGATATATCCAGCTGGACAAAATACAACTTTTGAATATTCTCAGATTTTTGCCTTAGAAGGATGTACTTACATAATTTAAATTTTCGCAATGCATCAAGCTATCCAGATCGAACTCTTCCAAATTGGGATTGTGTGAACAACTTAAATAGTTTAAAGTTTCCAAACGCGTAAAGGTATTGTTGTTGATAATCTTCAACGTTGGCATATAACTAATGTTGAGCTGTTGTAACACCTTCAAACCCAAAAACGATTGTTCGCTAAACTCCTCAAACAGATTATCAGCCAAATTTAAATGCTGCAAACTATGACCAATTAGGTGAATTTTTGCGGGTATATAAGCAAATTCATTGCCAGCCAGATTTAAAGTTTGCAAAGAACTGAGGCTTTTAAATATCATAGAATCCAAGGCCTTAATACCCACGTAAGATAAATCTATTTTCTATTCGTAAAAGAGATTTAAAAAAAAGAAGTGCTTTTAATCTTTTTATCCCATTTTAATACGGTTAAATACCTACCCTTAACTTTATAGCCGAAGCCAGAGACTTGATAGTGGATTGATCGAACTTCTTAAAGGGATTATAGCTTAAATTCAATTCTGTTAGATTGGGGGTATGTTGGAATAAGTGGCGATTTAATGATTTTAAATTGTTATGGCTTAAATCCAATATCTCTAAAGCGATCGGTTCGTAACCAGTGGCTCGATATGGTCCTCGGAATATATCTGAACCCAATTCATCTGTTTGTAAAGCATTCCATGCCAAGTCCAATTCTACAATGTGAGGTACATCCATAAAGGCAGGCGCCTGTATATGAGCAATGTCACAATGTTGACAAATTAATCTCAGAGTGGCAGGGGTTGGTGGCAATTGTTGTAATATATTGATGCTATTACCCGAAAATGTGGCAATTATCATCTGGTCTTCTACGAATGGGCTCGAGAACAATGACATTATCCACTTTATTTATCTTATTTATAAGTTACCTTTTTGACTTTTTTTAAATTCTTTAGGCCATCTTGCCAGTATGTGTTTAAAACCTCGATTAGTACAATCCAAGTTGTCGTAATTAAAGCGGTTCTTTGTATCCTTGGTGCATGTACAAGTCTTGCAAATATTTTCTATATTCTCGTAAGGTATATTCTCGTGCTGAGCTGTGCACTGTGATTGCCAGATATGAACAACAACTAGCAAAGTCTATAATTTATGAAAAGAAAATACTTTTTAAAAATGTCGAGGTTTCATCTTAATCCCTCCTTTTATACTCTTCTCATTAGAGGCTCTAAATAAGATGGATGGTATACTAGGTTTGTTATAAGATTTTAGTGGCCGTTATAAATTCACCTTTTGTATATGTGCCATGCCCATATTTTGCGCTCAATATATATATGAAGGATATTTTAAATTTGGCCTAAGCCAAATTTTGCGTGTTTTGCCAGAGCCTCAAAAAATATTTGAATTCTTGATCAACGCCACAACTGAATTGACATTTCGGTTTCTTGCTGAAATTTGGTACATTTTTATAATCAGTCCATCTAGCGAAGTGCCAAAAAATGGGCGAGATCAGGCATATAAGGTGTGACCACCTTACAGAAAATGTTATTTAGTACAGATTTCCACCCTTGTGGTGAAATATAAGTATGCTACGTCTATTGTAAGTATGCCATGCCCACTCTTTAATCATAATATAAAACAGAAGATAAGAACACTTACCGCTACTAAAGTGATTAAATCCATTTTGGCACTTAATAGGAAGACGGACAGCAAGCTTTTATTAAATCTTATTGAGATCAGCTTTTTTCGGCATTTTTCACAAAATTACATAAAATTTTTATAAATAAGTATTTACAAACAACATTACAATACTTTTATTTAATCTTTTTATTTGCTTCGATTGTTCGCATTTTGTTACGGATGTGTTCCTATTGAATTGAATGAATGATCCTTTTGATTATAGGTGTGTCATCTTGTAGTATTTCATTGTTTCTTTATTTTTATTGTTGTAAACTATTTGAATTCTTTTTACTGTAGTTTATGAAATGTCGTTCTGTCTGTTGGTGAAAAATTAATTGATTTTTTATGTTTGTGTTCAAAGTCAATGAAACAATAACAAGCAATAATTGTTGCTGTTTTGTTGTTGCTTAACGCACTATTATTAAATGTAGACAATGAGTTAAAAGTATGGAATTTGAATTTAAGCAAAGTTAACCAACCAACTACCTAACTAATACAATAACAACAACAATAGCAACTAAGTAATATCTTTATTTACCCCAGGTATGTGATAACACCTTCTATATACTATAAGATAAGATATCACATTTCAAAAAGTGAAGTGAAGATAAGGCATGAAATATAAGTAGAAGAGATTTCAAATTGGTTAACCTCACCACATGAAATATGACATAAAAAAGTAGAAAAAAAAGAAGCAAAAATAATATGTTTTGGTTAATAATAAAAAAAAAAAGTCAAGTCAAGTCAAGTCATATATCCTTACATTCCTGGGATATTAACAAAGCAATATATATGTAAGCGTGTACGTATGTTTATTTGATAAAAATTCTTAATAAATTTAATGAGACACGTGTGTCTTAATTAATGTATTTATTGTACCCACCACTTGTCAAAACCTTTGCCTCACCAATATCAAATTCTTATTAGATGTAATTATGTCTGTCAGTCCGTCTGTCGTAAAATTGTAAATATTGATTTCAAACTTAACAGAATGAATGAAAATTCTTGGACGACGGTGGGAGTGCAAAATCGATTGGAAAATACGCCCACATTTAAACAAAAACTGAACAGGGATGGAATTTGTTCAAGGTTTTCTTTCGCATAGAGCCTCTTAAACAACTTTTAAGCATTTTAGGAAGTATAACATATATTTTATTTCATAACATTTTCATAACGTAAGTGGTAACAGTTGCACTTGTTCATAAGTGCTGCATAATCTTTGTGCAACTGCTCTACTAAGCGGCACCCATTGCTAATTCCAATTTGCTTAACTCAATTCGCACCAGTGTTTATGTTTATGCTTTTTCGATTTCATTCCAAGCTCAACATGTAAATAAATTTGTACCCCAATTAATTTTATTTATCTACAATCTTACACTTCAACCAATTGAAACATATTTCTATGTGTTATTATTGTTGTAACACGTACAAACAACAAATACGTTATTACTGTATGCACACAACTAAAATCACCTCAGCTGCAATTAATAAATATACGATCAATGATCAATAAACAACAACAACATATTACGAATAGTTCAATCCAAGTGATCTGTTGGCCACATAAAATAAATTTCTTTCAATAATTGCTGCAGTAAAAACCGTTATAAAGCGAAAGAATTTAATGCGGTTTATGGAAAATAACGCGTTTTTCCTCCTAAACAGTTAAACATCAACAATAACAACAACAACACAGTTTATTAGAATGCCGCCAAATGTGATACACAAGCTTACTATCGGTAATGCAAAAAACTCGACCGTTTCCTAGCGTGACTTAAATTAGACTGAAAAGAAAAACTGGAAAGAAAGACGCATTGATACGGTGATGGTACACAATTACAATGATATACAAAAATTGTGTGTTTGTGGTTAAACAACGCGTCACACTAAACTATAAACAACGAAATGCAAAACGGCAAAATACCAACAAAAACGCGGTAGTAAAATGTTGAACGAATACACAGTCAACCATCACCTTATTTGTATAAAACATTTTCAATGTAAGAAATAGGTAAGAAAAGGAACAAAAAACAAAAACAAAACTAAATCGCATTTTCAAACAAAATTAAAAAGAAATTGCAACAAAAACAATTTAAGCCTAAGCTTAGGACTGAGTCAGCACAGCAAGTAGAATGCATCAAAAAAAATATAAATAAAGCACCTCCAGTAGAAATGTGCAGCATTTATTTGTAAGTAGGTTTGTAAATCAGCCAGCCAGCAATCATTTGTGCACATACCATGTGTGTGTGTGTGTGTGTGTACGTTTATAGTATTTGAGACGGTAGCATTTTTCTTATGCTTTTGTGTTGGCGGGCCCAAAAAAGGCTCACACGAGATATTTATTCGGTTCCCACAAAATGTTTGTGTGTCCACACTAATATAGTCTCAAACTGTAAATCGCGCGTTTGCCAAAAACAGTTAATAATATAAATCGATCTGAAGTGGTTGTGCTGTTCTCCACTTGTCCATATAAAGCAGTTCACTACAGGGATGAGTAGATTTTCAATTCAAAATTATAGATTTACCTTAAGCAACGGAATGGATCAAGTAGTGAACACAAAAAGGTTTACCGCAAGCTTGGTATGAGTATGAGTATGTAAGGCATTTGCTAACCGATTTAAGCCTAATAAGGAGACTCATAACTTGTTTTATCCTCAACTCAAGCAAATAATCCTATCGGTGTTTATATTGCGATTGTGTTTGTGTTGTTGTGGATAACTTGAAATTTAATACGTAGTAATGTGTGGCGGTTTCTTCTTAGCGTTTAAGAGAAGTTTTGAGTCATCGTCAATGCACACACACAACGCACATGAATACGTGAAAATATGTTATATAACAAGAACACCAACTAACAAACAACCACCAATAAAACTGACATTTAGATTTATGCGTGGACCAACTCAACGGATGTTGTTATTTTGCGATATTATTGCAGGATTATACCTCTCTCCCTCTCTCTCTCTCTCTCTCTCTCTCCACTGAAGTTGCTTTTATTACAGACGCTTATTATTGAATTAAGTTTTGAGACAAGAATAATAACAACAAAGACAGAGCAGGTGTTTTGCGAGAATCATTGCAATAAGTGTAAAAATGAATGTGTTTGTAAACCATTAAAATAGTTATGTTGGCTGCCTTAATAATGAAGGGTAAAGTGTATAATTTTTCATGGATTCATTATCATTTTCGTTCACACAAGCTGCAATTCAATTTTTAGGCGCACCACCTACTAAGTTAACTAAGTTCATTATTGCGTTTGTAACAGTCTGGTGCCTGTGCGTGGGGTTGGTATACAGGCACTTTTAGTTTCCTCATGCAGACTCATCCGCTTGAGCCTCCCCCACAGCATGAACTTGAAATTCGATATTCGAATCTACAATTACTTCAATTATTGAGTATTGGCGAAGTAGGCGATCAGAAAAAAGTACAATTTACCAGAATTCGACTTTTAAGATGATTTGTAATGCATCTCCTCATAACAGACATAATCAAATACTTAATCCCAGCTAGTGTAAGGTATTGAAGATTCGGCTTAAGCAACATTTAATTTTATTTGCTTGTTTCTTTAACGAGTTAACCTTTACGGTTAAATTACTTGCATTGCGATGTTTGTTCGTTTGATAATGGACAATTTTATTGTTCAAGAAAAGCTTTGGGGTTTAATTTTTGTTTTCGGTTTTTTTGGTTGCATATATAAATAACTTTTCTCACATATTTATTGATTGACTTCTAACCTCTCGGCGAATAACCAAATATCAGCCCATCAAGATGAAGTACGAACGTCTACATTCACATATATAGAAATCAAAATTGTATTAAAAATGTTCATTTGAAGTTTATTTCGTACTCACGTCACATCATCATAATACAACAACATCACGCCACAGTTTTATTTACGAATTTATAACTATTGTCTGTTTTTGAATTTGTTGTCTGTTGGTAGTGGTGTAGACAGTGACTTTACTATTTCGATTGGTTGTAGACCATAGCAATTACGTGTTGATGATGATCAAAACAATGCCGCCGACTATTTTTCTGTTCTTTTTTATTTAAAACGCATGACTTCAAGCCACTGTATGAATATGTATCAGTTAATTGTTTTTGTTGTAATGTTCAATTATGTAGGTGTGTATTGCCTTGTAATGCCGGATATGCATTCGTGAACATTTTTAGGTTAATCGCATTATAAGTCATGTCTTGTAGATTTATAGCTTCATGAGAGCCTTGCATGGTAATTAGTTGTAAGTAAGGAGACATACCTTTATAAATTACCTGCTTAATCTTTATTCTATATTTATATACAATATATTGCAATCACATAAACGCATCATCTGCTATGCATATAATAATCAATAGCTGTGGAAAAAGCAGCAAAACCCAAGGCACCAACAATGCCAGCCTTTACGCCGGCACGTAAACCGATTAAACCGCCTGTAACGCCGCCAGCATATGTACCATTACGCCAATCTGAAACGCCTCGTTCCTATTCCATATATATAAAAAATCTTCAACAGAGAACATACGTAATAAATGCTCTTAACTTACACTTTCTATGGCACATTCTACGGCTGAGAACACGCAACCGATAATTGCAAAATTTTTCGCATATGAATGAGTAGTGGTGCGCATTTCACGGAATATTTCCCGTACTGTTTGTTTTTGTTCATTGACCATAGGATCGGTAATATTGGGGCTAACAGAGGAGGTAAACAAACCAATTACAGCACCCAAGCCATAACCTACAAAAATTATATCAAGTATTTCCTTTCTCAAGTGAGCATCCAAGTCTCAAGGCAAGAAAGAAGCAAGATATGCTTGCAATTTTTACCCATAACACACGCTGTAATCGATTTGAAGGAACAACTTTCAAAAACTCCTTCAACCATTTTCTCTTCATTGGTTCGTATTTGTACCGGACCATTGTTTTTTGGTATTATTATGTTATCACGATATCTGAAGCATATAAAAATGTCAATACCTGAAATTTTTCTTTGGAGTTTATGTGATAATACCCACCTGTGCAGATTCCCTATAAAGTGCTTTGCAATAGAATCTACTTCTGGGTTTTCAAAAAATTGAGCTTTAGCCTGACCATCTTTAGGTGGTGGCGGTATTGATGACATACTTTTTTATTTATAATATCTAGAAACAATTTTATATTTTTTTTCAAATATTGAAAAACTAAAAATACAAATATGAATTGTTTGTGCATCACAGCTGGGAAGTTGACAAAATTGTGTTGCAACTATAGAGGAACGAAATAAGAAAAATATTCGAACATTTTGGTAAAATCAAAAAAAAAAAAAAACACTGAAAGGACTTTTTTGTATTTATTATAAAAATTTAATCATAAGCGATACACATAGTACACTATTTTATATAAACACTGTAGTACTTTACAAAAATTATTATTCATAATGTTAATTGAACGCATACAGTAACAACAATACAACACAAACACCGATTACTGCACCCACAATTAAAGAGTCGCGCTTCTTCTTAATATTAATCCGTTGAACTAAGCTGCAGTAGAAAGCATTTATGCTCAAATTTTGCATATTTATTATATACTACAATATATTACCTGGATATTAAGGGAAACCTATTGGATATATCATTAAATCTGGTCTGTAAACGTTTAAAAGCATGCCTTTGTGACAGTAAATGTTCACGGGTTTCAATAGCAATATTAATCTGATCATTAATTAGACTATTTGAACTATAAATAAACAACAAGTTAGCTAACAACTCTTATTACAAATTTAAATAGTTGTGAACTTTCTCCTCACCTACTTATGTGACCACTTTCTTTCAAATACATTTCTCTGCGACTTAGACCGGATATTGTGGGACTATTTGTAGCCAGCCCTGAGCCGCGTAACAATTCTTCCCGTTCCATGCGCATGGTATGATTCGCACTAATTTTATTGAATTCTTGACGATAGCCTTGTAATATTTCCCCATGTCTCTTTAATGTATGCACAGCCGCTGCACCTGTTGCCGGTAACTCTGACATGGTTTCATTTATGGATGACAGCTGTATACTTTAAATTCAATTAATACCACGTCATTTAATTAATAACTTGTTATGGATTCACCTTATCAAGCATTTGTGTTATTTCCTCTGAAAGTGAATCAAATACATGTTCTCCTAATAGTGGTGATGTATCAGCACTAGTACTGTGACTCATAGACGAACTGCTACCACCAGCTCCAATTTTACTAAAGGCCACCAGCTTCAGGTCGATTTCATTTTCTAACTGACGCGCTTGCTTTCGCAGTACTTTCATATAAGCAATGAATAAAGTTAAGTGATTAACCAGGCTACACAATTCCACTTACCATCATAATTTGAAACCACCATTTGTGGAAAAATTTACTTTTTGTAATTGTGAAATATTTTATTTTCTAAAATAGTGAAAAACAAAACACAAAAAAGGTATTGTTGCCAGCTGTGATAAAATTCAATTTCTGGTGCTGTTTTTTTATTGTGGTAACATTGCATTTAATTGTTGCTGTGGTATGAATAACGGTAACGTTGTTTATGTTATTTTTTCCTTTTTGATTCAATTTTTCCCATTTAAAATTTTTTTTATCCATTATTATATACCTCTGTAGAGAAAGAACAAGCACCTATTTTTTATATTTGTACCCCTTTAATGAACGCCATCCATTATCAAAATCAATTCATCTTTTTTGCATTTAAATTACACATTTATGTACGTATTTGTAAGTTATATTTGAAACGATGATTTTTATGGTTATTTACCGCATATTGTATTTGTGATTTGCACTTAAAATTAATTAGTATTCTGTTGTTATTTTACATTAAAAAATAAAAAAGTCCTTTTCTTATATATTGCAATGCATTACTTACACATAATAATTGTTCGGTCATTGATTTATTTCTTTTAGAAGTAAACTTTGAAATACTCTGCAAAATTTAAACTTAATGCTAAATTATATATAAAAATATATTAACTAAAACATATTTTTATAATTCTTATAATTAAACAGCTTTAAGCGATTATTTATAACTTAACAGCAATATAAAATTAAGCGATTTAAAGAATTCATAAAAAAAATAATTTATAAAACTTAAACGATACGTCATTTCTGTGTATAAAAATTAAAACTTAAACCTTAAGTAACGTTTAGTGAATATGTACGCTGCGTATTTTTTGCTTTCATTGTTCTTAGCAAGAGCTTTACATCTAACTAGGATCTAAATTTCACTTTTATTATTGTCGATTGTTGATGCTGTCGATGCTGGCATTCATGGAGAATTCCATATTCTTAACGATAATATAGTTTGTGATGTGATTTATGGCCTCATCCTGTAAACGTTCAGGCCAACGTTTTATATATGATTTCATAAAGTCACTGAACGTATCCACTTTGTCGGTGGTGGTTTTGTGCGTGTCCACAATATTCTTGACAATCTCGACGAATTTGTCATAATCGTCGGACTTTTTGTTTTTATTATAGATCAAAACACCGCCATTGGGAGTGTTGTTAGATGAAGTGGCTGCAGCGGCATTCATTTGATCCATTTGATTGGTCTCGTTCAGACGAGCCGAAGCTGCAGCTACGGCAGCGGCTGCAGCAGCAGTCGAAGTCATGAAGTTTACATCGGCAGCACCATTAGCATTTGCGCCGGCACCTCCCGCACCTCCATTGGCGGGCGTTTGTGCATGCTCCAAGAAATGACGATGCATGCCATATTCCGATCTAAAGTAATTAAAAACATATTATGATGCTTAAGCAATATTATTCCCACCGCAGACATACTTATAAAATCCTTCGGAATTATTACTATTAAATTCTTGTTGCGACATTTGATTTTTCCACACAGGTGACTCAGATGATGATGGTAAATTACTAGCATTCGATGCTGGGGTCATAATACGTTTATCTCTGTAATATAATTGAACAAAAAAACAAAACCAAATTCAAACTGCATTACCGAATTCTACAAATAATAATTGAACCGAAATTCACCTGTGTACGTACTTATAGCCTGCTTGTCCCAAGCTTTTAAACACATCATCCACTTGATTATAAAATTTCCAAGTACTTATGATGCCGGTTGTTTCAAAGGTTTTCTGTTCTTGTCGGTAACGTTGTGTTAAATTGTTGACTTTAAAATGCACTTCTAAAGCAGATACTGGTACACCTAGGCCCGTTAATTGCTTTGCCATCGCCACATAGAGATGGCCATTACGTTTAATTGTGCGCAACTCATAAGCGCAAGTTTTCCATAATTTAATTAATTCTAAAACACCATTATCCTCCCATTGTCGACGCTTTTTATTGAATTTTTCATACTAAGCGGGAAGAGAGGATAATTATTTAACTTAAAATTTGTTTTATTTTTCTAATTTAAATATAAAAACAAGTATAGCCGGTTAAGCACGACGCTATTTAATATCCTACACCACTTGGGTACTCTACGGAAATATTAGAACGAAAAAGCATTATATGAGAAGAGATTTTTGTTTCATTCCAAATTCAGTTTAGTTAAATATTATGACAAACAATTCTTATTCAATTGTAATTTATAAAGACTTTGTTCCTGGTAGGGAAGGCTATTAAACACAGGACCATATTCCTATTCGGTGCATTTTCTCAAAAATTGAAATCTGAAGCTAATGAACATGCAGAAACGGGATAAGTTACATCGATTCAGAAAGTTATAAAATATAACCTTTTACATAATATTGACCACCTCACACAAGCTGAACACATCTCGTACAACAAGTGGTGTAGGGTACAATTATAACATATTCAGTTCTAAGGAGCATTCTTACTTGTGTTTACTTACAGGCATTTCACATGGGGTCTCACGTAGTGCACAAACCAATCCTTCCAGGGAAATGTTTCTTTCTATTCCGAACGTTTTTCCAAAAATTTTTCTGTACAATTACTGCACAATAAATAGAAATTTAAAATGTAGTAAAATTTTTATTATAATTTTCACATATTTTTTTCAATTTGTGAATTTCGTTTATTTTTACATTTTCTGATTGATAAAATCTTAGAGAGGGTCATGACTTTAGCTTTTCTTGCACTGCACTCATGGTTGTGTTTATCATAAGGCTTACGAATTTAAACGATCAAAACAAAACAGAAAAATCTACGTAATTATCATTATTATTGTTATTGTTATTTCTTTTTTTCTTGAATAGTAAATTAAATAAATTGATAATTATCAAATAATGATTATGAGGTTTTTTTCTTCTTTAATAGACATTACACACCAAACAATACAACGTCGAGTGAGAGGGAGGTGACTGCGCTTGATAAAAAAACACGCACATACAAAATTCTTTTGCAGTTATTACGATAAATATTAACACTTACAATGTAATATTTAAATTTAATAATTTTTTATGCAGTTGCAATTTTTTTGGCATTTTTCTGTATAAATGAAAATACTATTATATAGAGGTAATCTTTTTTACTCTCTTCTTCCTCATTATGTGTATGCGGTAAGCAATAGCAAGTGTATTATGCTTTTTATTTGCACAGCTATTGTACTCTTTCTATCCTATACTTTTCTTATATGCTTCAAGCAAACCGTAGGCAATTTTTTTTTTTTCGGAGACAATAATTACATTGTTAATTATAGATTTCTGACAAATGATCATTAAAAATTTAATGACAATTTTTGGTCTTTTTTTCCCTTTTTGCTTAGACTAAAACCGGCGCATTAAGAAAATATTAAGTGCACAACAGGAGCACAACTGAAAACGTTACTGAACAATTTTGTAATGAAATCCCGAAAAGTTTCTCATTGATTGGAGAATAGAATACGTTTAAATGCTTTTTTTTTTTATTTTCCATTCAATTAGATGTGTATGCGTCTTATTTAATGTGTATGTATCTCTTGCAAAGTAGGAAAAAACTAAGTAGTATGTATAACACAAAAGAAGATGATTTTCAAACGCACCAAACACAAAATACATACATACAGGCTGCGAAAGTTTTATCTGGTAATGTTTGGTAGGCTTTTTTGACTTACGGGCTACGTCGACAACAACAACGATGATGACAAGCTGCTGGATGGTCGTTTAAGTGAATGTGACTGCAAAATGCGACAAACTCCATATTAGTTTATATTTATATGTATATGGCTGGTTGAAAAGAAGATGTTGCTCCTCTTTGATTGTTCCCTAATCCTCTAAATAATTCTTTCACTTTTTTTAAATTCTGCATTTTGTAATGTACGAATGCACGCGGAGCACATACATGATTAAAGTTTATTCTTAATTCAAATTCACAACAATGTCTTTCTTTCTTTTTCGTTGTTGTTTTATACACATTCATTCATTTATATTAATTATGATGTCCAATGCCGCTGATAACATCATGCTAATAAACTCCATCGATACGTTGATAATTATTAAATTTTCTGTATATCCATGCACGCACACTAGCACATCTAAATGATGTAATTAACAGCGTAGTTAGTCTTTAAACGAGTTCCGACAATTTTTGCCGACTTTCCATGCAACTGTCTCGAACATCAAACTACGACTGAAAGTAAATTTTTACAAGAGCAGGAACTGAAATTGTATGAAATTATTCAAAGAACAGAAAAAATGTTTGGCCACCACTTTATTTCTTCTTGTTCTTTTTCAATTTGTATTCTTTTTGCATCAACAAAAAAAAACAACATCGTACAAATGGTTGGCAATGGTTTATAGTGGTGCAAATATAATTGAAATGATTTCCAATGTTGTGATTAAATATTTTATTGTAAATTATATTCGTGTAAAGTAAGAAAAAGAATATTTAGACAAATTTTAAATAGAACAGGAATTTTACTGTGATTAAATTATTGTCGCCAAGTGTTTGCTTGTTTGAGAAAATATTTATACAAATATATCCCAAAAAAAAAAAAAAATGGAACGAAATATTTCATCTCGTAATTCTACATATATTTCTATAATGAACTTGATTGTTTCTTTTAATGAGAATAATATGAACAAATGTAACAGGAAATTACTTGCGATTAGTAAAGAATTTTCAGAGAGAGAGAGTATTGCCAACATTAAAAAACAAAGTGTTTATAAATCTAAAATATTTTACAAAGAAAATGAATAAAGTGTTTTTCTATTACATTCAACTCATTTTTATATTATTAGAGAATACTTACATTGTGAATCTTTAAGAAAATCAATGAAAATAGATTTCGTATCGAGAAAGACATCTTTTAGAGCAAATCTTGTCGTCCCATCAAAATTTTTACTACTATGGCTACGTCATACAAACAATTACCTAGTTGAAACTGCCAGATGAACCTTTCCGTAAATGGCAACCAAGGGAATAAGCGAATGGCATACTCTTTAAATAATTCATGCCTATTCTACGGTCTATGTTGGTTTTTAATTATATTAATAGCTTACTAAAACTCTTGGGAAAATTATCCGCCATAATGATGTTACTTGAGTGTTTCATTAGGAGCAAAATTACCTTTTCATTTCAACAGTATTAATGTTGCAACTACATAACATAGAAGTGCTTATTGTTTGTAGTTGTTTTTGCTAACTGCAATTACCATTTGGTCATTATGGCAAGTTCAGTGTTGCGTTCACAACAAAATTGTTGCTGCAATTTATCTTTAATTCTTGTTGTACCAAACATCCCATAAAATCGTCTATTCATATATGCCATTTTCCCAGTGAGCCCAGTGTGTATAGTGTATAGTATAAACATAATCAAGTAATATACGTAAGAGGAAGAAGAGGCATGTATGTACTTTATAATAACATTAGTTGCACTGTACACTCCCTTCTACGTGTATGATCATGTTGTATGACAATATGAAACCACTTACTTTTAGATAGTTACTAGGTAAACAATACAAGTTAACTACAATTAACAACTACAACAACAATCAAAAATATTAATCTTAGGTTTAAAATGGTAAAATTAATTGAATGGTCGCGTTGTTTTTTTAACAACATTTTCCGTGAATGAGAATTCATTTATATTTGCTTAATTTATTTTATGAATATGAAAAAACGCCAAAAATATGTAGATAATAAAAAAGTTTTTCACATCATCCTTAAACGGTGCAAATACTTTACAAAACCTAATTGAATTCCATTCTGGTAGGGGAGTACTATTATACTCATACACATACTATGCAACAAAGAATGTTTACATTGTTGTTACTGCTGGTATCATCAACAGCCACACATTGCCGGTAATCATTATTAAGTTGATGACGGTGGTGTGTTGTTGTTGATTGTCAATTATGGGTGCATGTGCATGTGAAAGTGTGTGGTTGTAGTCGCGATTATGAGTTGATTTTTTCTGTAAAATGGTCATTAGGACATAACCAAACCAACAACAACAAAAAGAATAACGATAATGTTAGAGGTAATCATCATTAAGATGAAAAAGAGCGGCAATCGTTAAGTCGTTTGGTATGAGATGATGACGATGAAAATGAATAGATTATGTAGGAAAAGAAAAAAAAAACACACACACACACATAATACAATTGAATAGCAGTAGAGGTCGTAAAACACATTATGTGCACACACAAATTTAGAGACTTACCCTGTACACTTAATGATGATACTCGTAATAATGCCTGCTGCTATTAATACTAATGTCACAGTGCACACAGCCGCAGTTTCGCAATGCATTGAATATAACAATAACAATAATAATAATAATTAGTTATAATTTTGGGAATATTTTCCTAATCCTATTGTACTTTATGGTTAAAAGTTTATTAATTTGAATTGATTAAAAGTATTGCATTAAAAGTTACTCTATGGGGCACATTTCTCTTTGGTGTGTTCAGTTAATTATAGGTGTTTATATGGCACAATAACAATCGTATTTATGTCCGTCCATCCATACCATTCAGTCATCTGGAATTTTATATTCTATACACAAAATCTGTTGGCGAATGACTTGTACTTGATTAAGCAGATAAAGTAGAACCGAATCAAAATGGAATAAAGGTAGCGCACTGTATGTAAAGTAAAAAAAAATTCAATTGTCACATACATATATATTTTAAGTAAATACACGCTATATGGAGAGAGGTTGTAGAAATGGAGGTCCATGTGGTTTAATAACAAAACGGGCAGAGATGATTGATGTGTTTCAGATTTTGATTAGGAGCCGATCTGGCATTTGTCCCTTAGGAATTACACACATCCGCGCAAGTGCAACATACTCTTGTATCACTTTGTACAGGTGTAGGATGTAGCGACATTTACCACAATCACTAAATCTAACTATTCCATCTTTTCCATCCTTCTTTAATTACTATTTGAAATATTTCCTTGATTAAAAAAATTCGTTCTCTAAAGAGCAGTTAAAGCAAACGGTGAGCCTGGTATATGATCATCTCCCCATTTCACAGCCAATATATAATCACCAGCATCATCAATACGATACTGAACATTATATACATGTTGCCCTACATGCTTAACAACAACTTCATCGCACTGACCCTTTGGTCCGCACATGCCCACAAACAATATATTGTTGCCAGCCTTAGAGGCATCTACAACAAATTCATGCCGTTCATTTGAATTTAAACGCCTACAATGCAAACCGCGCTGTATTACCTTCGTAGCGTCCGATTTGAAAATGGGCACTAAACAGCAAAATTCCATTATTCAAAATTAATAATTAATTATACAGAAACTCACGTTCCACTCTTGGCGAACTATCAATGTCCAATTCTCCTCCACTTATGGACACGATGATAAATGGTGATCTTGGTAATAATACTGAATTACATTTAATGTACACTTTATAGAGACCCGTTTCGTTGACCGCGAAACGTACTTCCAATCTTTCGGGATCAATAGTTTTTAATGGTATGCACGCTACTTGACTGGAAGGCGTTTCCACCTGAGATTGAATATTTTAATGTTTTCATTACGAAAATAATCTTTAATATGTGGTTTACCTTAACTTCAAAATTGCCTTTTACTCCATTGCGTTTTATAATGAAATGTACTTGATTGTTAAGACGTACCGCACCACTGGGAAAATGCAATAATTGTACGTGACTGGTGTTAGTTAGTTCCGGTGATATAAACACCTGAGGGGCTGTCGTACTATATTTATCTTCAAAATCGAAAAATATGTATGATTGATAAAATTAACCGCACAAGAGGCACTAATTCACAATTTTTTTATTTTCAATAGACAAGGAAAGGATTTCAAATTGACCAATTCATGATATCCGTCTTCCACGCCCACTGTAGGGCTATTCAATATTTGCCTCAAGACAAATTTGTTTTTTATTTGAATTTTTGTTTTGTTTTTTTTTTTACATATTTTTCAAGTTAAATTGGAATGTTTCCATTTTCAATTGATTCGGTTAACAAACTTTATCAACTTATTGTATTATTTACATATAAATATGTGAGCTGTAAAATGCTAAAAACTCACCTGCGTCTGGGGTTTTTTGATATTTCCCAAACATACAAAAGTTTTCATTATCATTGACCACAGTAGCGGATGTTGTCTCCTTCACATTCAAACGTATCTCTTGTGATGATTTAAACATTATTTAATAATTTTTTTTCTCAAAATAAACACTCCAGTGTTTACAAGGAAACTGTAAATTAATAAATTTTCTGGTTAATCCACTTCCGATACTTAAGAAAGCTTTCCTTCATTTAAGAATTTTCTACATAAACTGATTTGAAATTTTTTTACAAAACTCTTTTGAAAGAGGGGGCCACACCAACCAAGGCATTGTACAGCAGTGTTGATAGGCTGCCTGGATGCCTGAAAATAAATAATATTGAGATGGTTCTCTTTACAATATGATGTCATGCATGTTTAATAATAAATTTATACACCATATGCAAGTTCATACATACATATATAATATACATTTCTATTTACGCACAATTGTGTATAACGGGTTCATTTCGCATTTGTTTTGTTAGTTCATCTAACAAAAAAGAGAAAAGTGTTTTTCACTTTTTCGTAATGCTGGAGTACAAAAAATATGAAAACTTTTTGTGAAAACATCAGTTGGAAGTAAAAACGAAAAAAATGTTGATCTTTATAGTTTTTTTTCAGTCGCTACTGGTCTCACGAACCCTGTACCGTTGCAGAAATAGAATTTTACATACATTTCCAACAACAATACGAGTGTTGGGGTGGCACTGTGCCAAATAAGTTTACAAATGTCTCATGTTTGTGTGTATGAAAGACAGATGATGGCAAAGCGTACAAATTAACAAAACATCTGGTCATTTATACACGTACAATCATGTGTACAATAATTATGACTCGATATGTATACAATATTAGCATAAAGGGCAATACCCTCACCTTCGGTGAGAGCGAAAGAGAAGTATATAGTATAGTGCATAAGAGAAAGTCATATTTTAAGGCACACATTACTGAATGCTGAATACTTCAGTTAGTATTCAGTGTCATTGACAAATGCAATCAGTTTATATTATAAATAGTAGTTTGTCGTTGTTGAATGTTTACGTATTATTATCATATTTTATTATTACATTTCATTTTCGTATTTTTATTATCATTAATGTATTGTAGATACTCTTACATATGCTAACATCAAATGCTTATACATTTACTTATAATTGATTTAATGTTTTCTTTCGTGTAAAAATGTTTATATAAAAGAAATTGTAAAAAAAAAATCAAGCCCCTACCACAGATGGCAAATATATATTTGTTTATTAACTTTTTAACAAAGCATACAATTCTGTGTAGCTTGTGATTAATTCACTTGAATTTATAATTATACAATAATGTTGACATATTATCGACGCTTTAATATTAACTTTAATATACTTTTTTTAAGACAAATAGAAAGAGAATACAATAAAAAAAAAAATGAACAAAAGTATTTAACATTATATATATATATGTGTGTCTATGTTTATATATAGAGGCATGTAATTTTTTTTGTATAAATGTGATTTTAAGCGATTAATAGATAAACTTCAAAATTCCTTATATTCAAGTTATTATTGAAGTTTTCAAAAAGTGTATCTTATCCTATAGCAGCTGCTACCACTTGAGCCACTTCGGTATCTGTGGTGCGTACGGTTAATTGCATGGTAACACCCTCAGACAGAGCTAACTTGGCTTGCACCAAAATTTCAGCTCCACCACGAAAAGTGCCTGCAGATGTGAAAGAAGTGTCATTTGTTTGTATAATTTTTTTTTTATAAAGTTTAAAAATCAAGATCAAAGATTGCAGATATATGAAAAACTATTTAAATAGCGATAGACATGACCCTATATTAATTATGGGAAGATCTTTGATGCAATCGAGTTGAAAATTTTTGAACGATTTAATTATTTTTTCTACTCTTCAACGTCTACAGCTTCACTTACATAAATGTCATGGGCGAAACTAATAAAATTCATACCTGAACAAATTAAGGTGTGAGTGGCTACTCCTTCGGGTACCTTTTCGGATAGATTAGCTGGCCCCATGCCTAAAAACTTAATAATCGTATTGACAGCTTCTTGTAAAGTGGTAACAGCCGATAAGGAATATGTGTCCTCAACTTCAAGCCATTCTACAACATAGAAAACATCTTAATGTGACATTTCAATTATAAATAATTTCAATACCTTCAGTATTGGCTGCATCCCATATAGCCTGGAAATTACTTTTCTTTGTCTTTTGTATTTGATCGGCTACTGTAATTTCTATATTCTCCAGCATATATTCATCATCGTAACCTTCATCTGAATCAGGTTCCCCCGTATTTGGATCGCAATCTTTGGCTATAAATCGTAACGTGGCACCAAAAGCATCTAAACAACATCAATTTTATGATACAATTTCATTTGATTTCATTCCATTTATTTCCAAATATTACCTGTTGAGCTGGCCACATCTGCGGGAAACTCCACAATAACAAACGTTGTTTGTAATTCGTTGTAGGGCAGTTTGGGGCAGGGTACTACAGCTCTGGTTATAAAACCTTCAGGTATGGTAAGATCCACACGTACATTTTCCAAAACTTGATCAGATAACGTATTGAGGCAATCAAACTAAGGAACACAACAACAAGAAAAAACTTTACAATATTTAAATCAATAAGAAATTATAAAACAATTTACTTGAAACACCACATGATTGGGAAATATATGCTTAATGCATTGCACGGTATACTCTGTTTCACTCTCTGTTAGTTGTATGGGTGCGGTGCTTCGATGTATAGGTCCCAAGGCTTGTATGCCGGGCAATTGAGCCAAACGTGTGGCACTCTCTTCCTCTCGGGTTATTTTCGGTAATCGAGGTGCTGCTATTATATGAACGAATTATTCAGTATTTTTCCTTACACACCAATTATGGAACAACTTACTATTTGTAACCAACATGGCCTCATCTTTAATTTCCTCCTTAACAATGGTTGCTTTAGGTACAATGGATAAATCAAACAACTGACTGCAGTCGCCACTCAAGTGCTCTACTAATGCTTTTTCCAGCAGAGCCAACGAGCAATTCTCCCTTTCGATTATGTAGTGTTTGTATAAATCCGATCTTGCTGTTTGTAGTATATGTAAATAGTATGTTGCACGGTCGCGTACTTCATCGTCTGGATCCATTTGACAACGGCTAAGCAGTACTAAAATATTTGTCAACAATGTGGGGCAAGAGGCGCCGAATTGAGCTAGAGCAGTAACTGCGGCAGCTCGTACAATTGGACTTTCCAAAATGACACGATTATATATGAAACGTATGTACTTAGAGGGGGATTTGGCGAACGGACCCTCCTTGCCCAACAAATGCAAAATGCGTACAGCCAAAGACACATGCTCGCAATCCTCAATAAATTCACATAAATGCGACAGGCCGGACTCTTTGGCATCAGCATTCTCCTCAATTATGGTAATGATAGTGTCCACAATGGACGTTTTATACTCCAGGCCCCCCTCTTCACGCAACATGCCGCTTAAGAAGTTCATCAGAATACTATGCTTGCGTGGATATTTAGTGCAGAGGGCGCAAATGGCCTGCACTACCACCACTTTGAATTCATCTGAAATTTCTGCTACAAATGAAGAGATTTGCTTCATTAAACGCTCCACAGACGACTCGGCTCCAGTTTTTAATAAGGTGGTGATAGCCAGAGTGGCCACAGAACGATTCGAGTCAGCTATTAAACCTTCCAAGTCTAAATTGCATGTGGTGACTGCGGCTGGATGGGTCATGGCCACTTTATTTAATGTACGCACCGCAGCAAAGCGTAACGTGGCTTTTGGCGAACTGCAAAACAATTGTAAAATGGAGAACGCCGGTGACAAGACACGTGCGTTGGTGTTCTTTAAATTAACAATAGCATTGGCTGCCTCGTAGATGACCATTTCATTTTTGTGGCGCAAACAAGACTCAATAAAATTGAATGTGGGAGATTCTGACATTTCATCAGCGGATATATCTTCCTCCTCAATGAGTTTACATGCTATGCGGATCTGGAAAATATTTAAACTATATTTTATTTGAACATCATTAACGATATTTCAATGCACTTACCAGCATACACACTGCATAGGGACTTTTGGTAGAACTGCGCGTTAGTTTATTGACCAACTTGGAAACCGCTAATCGATCCGACTTGCGTATGTGGTATAGTAAACCTAATGCATGATATTGTACCATAATATTGTCACTATTTAATGCTTCCTGAGCTTCATTAGCCCAACGTTTTACCACATCCGGAGCTGTACTGCACAATCTTAATGAACTGACAAGCGCGGCACATGAAACCGACGCATTTTTATCAACAATACACTGTTTCATATAGCGTTCCACTGCTTGCAACATACTATTATCCGTTATGCTGCACAAGGCACGTATAGCAGCAGCCCGATATAAATCTTCTTTTCCGGTCATATCTTTAGTCAAAGAACTTGTGACAATTATAACATCTTCAGCGATAGCGGATAACTCTTTAATGCCTAAATACACCATTCGACGTAAAACCACATCCTTCGATTGGAATAGTTTGGTCATGGCGAAAAAGCAATCGGTCGCTTCACGTGTTCCCAATTGTTCGCCTTGATTGATCAAATATAAAATCTTGGTAAGAATGTGTATGCATTTGCGCGGATTAACGGGCGTATCGTTGAAAGCTCGCGTCTCTTGCAGTACGGAAGTTTTTTCAAGGTTTTGGTAAATACTGCTACTACCTGACCATAAAACATATTTTATTTTAATATTTAATATAAAACCATTAACTAATGCAGCTTAATTGAACAAATTTGGGTTACGATAATTGCTCATACAAATTTACACATTGGTCTTACCTTCCTCTTCATCATCTTTTTCTCGACGAAAGGAGCCCATTTTTTTAAAAATTTTTATTTTGAATTCAAAACGTTGCTACTAGAACAGTTGAAATAGATAGTATGCTGAATTTTTTATTATAATTTTGCAAATACTCTTAAAATTACACAGCTTATTAAAGCGAAAATTTACACGTCATGAACACGAATTTACGCAGAAGACAAGTGTCAAAAGCAATAACAGGTAATGCCATATTAGAAATGGATTATTTCTGGATTTGGTCTATTGTTATGCATTACAGATGCATACATTTTATAAAACATCTATAAATAATGTAAATCATAAAATTTTTCATTTTCAATGCATTATATATAGAGTTGTTTAAGTTTTTTAATAAATAATGAAAAAGTGTTGGTAACTCTCTGTACTTATAGATATAACAACTATTGCGAATAACCCTGTTTTACAGGTTTCATGGGAAAATAAAAATATATGAACTTATAAAAAAAACAAGACGATTTGATTAAGAAAAAATTAAACTTTCAAAATATATCCACAAAATGGGACATCACAGTAGATCCAGAAGTGCACAAAAGTCTCCCAGACGTTGTAGACATAACTCAAATTCAAGTGATCGTGAAAGAACACACAAGAAAGAGAAACACTCCAGAACTCGCAGTAGGAATAGAAGTAGATCCCAAAATAGAGATAGACATCGTTCAAATAAAGCAAAGTATAATAGAAAATCTCATAGTGAGAGTAACACGAGTTCAAGTCCAAGAGGGAAATCACAAGAACGTTGGCCTAATGATAAATACCATGAAATATCGAAAAATCCGTTTCGTGCCGCCAACTCAGATGGCAAAAGGCATTTCGATCAGAAATATGGAGGAACGGCGTTGTACAGGAATAATAAGTATCCGAAAACAGAAGGTAAGTTATTACATGGACGTCGGGAGGATCGAGAAGTTATAGGAATCGAGGGCGTGGAGGAGGTTTGGGCGAAAAGTCCCTTAATCCCTGAACATTATAGTGATGATGATGACGATGAAGTTCAATTATTAGAACATACCTACCGGGGTCCGAAAAAAAAGAAACTAAAAAAATCTAATAAAAAATCTTCAAAGAAATCAAAACAAAAACGTAGTAAGAGGAGGAAGCATACGAAAACTAAGAAAAAGAAACATCAACATTCATCGGAAGGTAGTCAAAGTGATACATCTTCATCAACATCATCGTCCGATAGTTCTACTGGTTCTAGTGGCAGCGACCTAATAAGCTCGGACGAAATTGAATCAAAGGAAGTATGGTTAGAGAAAACTTCGGACTCTTTAAGAAAGACGAAAAAGACGAAAAAGATGAAGAAATCGAAGAAACATAAGAAGTCCCAAAAAAATTTGGAAGAAATCATGAAAAATAAGCGAGACGCTAATAGAGCTGTTACATCAAAACCACAACAAAATGTTTTAAACGAAGAAGAATTTGGTCCTAATCTACGTACTACGGGAGGTTTAAATCAAAAAGATTTTGGGCGTGCTCTACTACCTGGAGAGGGTGCCGCTATGGCAGCTTATATAGCTGAAGGTAAACGTATACCACGACGTGGTGAAATTGGTTTAACATCTGAAGAAATTGCCAACTTTGAAACGGTCGGTTATGTTATGAGTGGTAGCAGGTAAGCTAATTATGGTACCGAACTTTTTGAGTTAAATAATATTTTATATTTTCCTTTATAGACATCGTCGCATGGAAGCCGTACGTATTCGTAAAGAAAATCAAATTTACTCCGCAGATGAGAAACGAGCTTTGGCCATGTTCAGTAAGGAGGAACGACAGAAACGCGAAAATAAGATTTTGTCGCAATTCAAGGAAATGATCAACTCAAAACTTAATGCTAAAGATAAGAAATAGTGAATAAGATATGAAATAATCCTTAATAATATGTTACTATTACTAATAATATTATGCTATGAAAACGTGAAAAATTATTGAAGAGGTTTCTTAGGAATTATGGACGATTAAACCAATAGTATTACAAAGACCTCGTCGTTCATTTGAATGATTAGTCCATTTCAACTAGTTTATGTACAACACATGCTTACTATTGCAACGATTGCAATGAGTAGAAACGCAAGTCGTCTTGCTCATTAAATTAATTAATAACAATTATAAAATATGTGTATTTGGCCTTTTAATTGAGACTTGAATTAAAACATTTATTTTTAACTAATCAGTTGAAGGAACTATTGAATTTGTCTCAAATAATGCCGCTGCCAATCGTCCACCGAATGAATACTTGAGAGTAAAAGGAGCTTATGCGTTCGCGACCAATGCGGTGAAAGGCACAAACGCAAAATTGAGGCGCTTGTTGAATAAATAGTGTATTAAAAATAAATAAATACAATAAGAGAATAAAAAGTAGTAAGTTCGTTGGCAGTGGGCAGTGTGTGCTGATATTGAATTTCAGTAGCTACATACTTTGAGTACAATATCTAACAAGTAATCACACAACTTCAACAAAATGCCGTATCCGGAAGATTTGCAATCACCGACTAGTGAGATTGTACTATTGACGCCAAATAATGATATTGCTCCCTCCATAAGTAATCATGTGGAAAGGGAACAAAAACGTCATTCTTCCATGGATAGTAAAGTACATATGAAAAAGCAATTGGGTTTGCTAGAAGGTGTTGCTATTATACTGGGCATTATTTTTGGCTCTGGTATCTTTATATCACCGAAGGGTGTTTTGCAGGAAGTGGAAGCTGTTGGCACCTCTTTAATAATATGGATTATGTGTGGTTTTCTATCAATGATTGGTGCTTTATGTTATGCCGAACTCGGTACGTCTATACCAAAATCGGGTGGAGACTATGCTTATATATTAGAAGCTTACGGACCGTTGCCTGCTTTTTTGTTCCTCTGGGATGCCATGATGATATTTGTGTAAGTTTTTGCTTTTGTTCAAGTATGGCTCTTGATTCACATGTCTTATCACACGTTTATTATCTTTCAATGGAGTTTAGTTTTCTTTGTTTACTAAAAATTCTATAAGCTGAACTAGTATGTAACTATGTACATACTACTTTAGCGCTAGCACTACAAATTGCAACACTCGTTATATATGAACGTTGTTGAAAGGTTTCGAGTTGAAAGATACCTTGACAATGTATAAGAATTTCACATATTCATATGATTTGTAACAGCTATAATAAATACAATATGAAAGCGGGAGGTATTCAATAAATCCACCAATTTAAATAGTACTTCATAAATAACGGAGTTATTTGCTTTCAGTAATAACAGATGCCTTTGTATTAGTTATATAGAGTGAAGAAAGTGTACTTTATTTATATTAAATAAAAAATCAACAAGTTTATTTACAAACTGTTTTTTGTTAAAGGTAGCTCCCCAATAATATGTAAACTTAAATCTATTTTGACTGCACAACTTTAAATACATAATATTTAAATATTTGTCTATGATATTTGTTTCGTTTTTCGTTTTGCAATTTGTTGTTTTGATTATGTTCAAAGTCAAACCAATTACAGTGAAATGAACTTTAAAATGATTTTGATGGTAATTTTTTGTAGATCAATTAAGAAGACGTTCTGAAGAAATATTTTATCATTCAATTAAATTTATGTTGAATTTTGAGCAGAGAAGAAAGAGCTTTAAAAAATTAATTAAAATTGGAAAAAAATAAATTTATCTTAGACCACTTGAATAGTCACCATGTATCAAAGTGCTCTTCTTAATTATTTTAGTCCGAGTACAAATGCCATTATGGGCTTAACATTTGCTTCATATGTACTGCAGCCCTTCTTCGGTGGAGATTGTCAGGTACCAGAGGCAGCCAAACAATTATTGGCGGCCCTTACAATATGTTTCTTAACTTATTTGAATTCATTTTATATGAAAGTCACCACAAAAATGCAAAATGTCATAATGTTCACTAAAGTGGGAGCCCTGGTGATGATTATAATTATTGGCTTGGTGTGGATGTGCTTGGGTAGGTAGTTTTGTGTTATTTTTTCTACAAAATGATTATAAATTATACTGTATGTAGGTCATATGGAAAATTTTTCACAACCCTTTGCTCAAACGGAAACTGATCCCGGCAAATTAGCGGTGGCCTTTTACTCAGGTATATTCTCATATGCCGGCTGGAACTATCTGAATTTTATGACGGAAGAGTTAAAAGATCCCTATAGAAATTTGCCGCGTGCTATATACATATCGCTGCCATTGGTTACGATAATTTATGTATTGGCTAATATGGCTTATATGGCAGTTTTGGACTATAAGGAGATGCTAACTTCCGATGCCATAGCTGTGGTATGTGTAGTAACTGTTATTACTATTCAAGTATATATGTTGTTTATGTTAGACGTTTGGCAATAAAGTGTTGGGTGCTTGGTCTGCCATTATACCTATAATGGTGGCTATATCTGCTTTCGGTGGTCTCTCCGTTCATATAATGACGTCATCACGCATGTGCTTTGTGGGTGCCCGTAATGGTCATATGCCAGCGTTATTGTCACACATCAGTGTCAAAAGTTTTACACCTTTGCCTTCGCTGGTGTTTCTGGTAACGTTCATTTTTTGATTCTTTATTATGAATTGAAATAAATTCTTTTTATCCCTCCTTCATTCAGTGTATTCTCTCCATTATAATGCTGGTATGCAGTGATGTTTTTGTCCTTATAACCTATAGCAGCATTGTCGAATCATTCTTCATCATGCTGTCTGTATCGGCTGTATTGTATTTTCGTTACAAACGGCCCAACATGGAAAGGCCCATTAAGGTATTGCTTTGCTACAACTATTTTTAAATATATTTTATGGATGTTTATCTATCCTATGAAAAGGTTTCAATGCTTGTACCCATACTGTTTATAATAATTTGTGCCTTTTTAATTGTGGTGTCCATATATGTAGCGCCCTATGAAGTAGGCATGGGTATCTTAATTACCTTTTTGGGTGTACCATTCTATTATGTGGGTGTAGCATGGAAGAATAAACCGCAATGGTTATTAAATTTAATTGGTAAATATTAAAATCAATCACTTTTGCTTCTCATTTTCGATTTATTTATTCCACCTTTTCAGCCTCGTTAACCTATACGTGCCAAAAGTTGTTAGTGTCTGCCAAAGAGGAGAAAGACGATTAAGAAAGTGGTATTTGTCGATATCCCAAGATTATTGTTTTATGGAAATCTTAAAGGATTACAACATTTATTAGTTACATTTATTATCAACGCCTTGCATTTACCACCAATACTTGCCGTTTTTAATAGTTTGTAAAATTATATTTCCTATCACCGTTTTCTAAATAATTGAATCTCCAATATAGTGTGTTTTATAGGCTTACTTTATTTATTTATACTTTTTTAAAAATTCTATAAAAAAGTTTAAGATAATTTTAATTTTAATCTAATTAATATCCAGGTTATGTCCATCCGTTTATATGTATGGATGTAAAAATTTCAAGTTTAAGAACGATCATGCCTAAAAATTGCTTTATATCGCGATTGCTTATTCTAAAAAAGTTTAATAAACGTCCGGAAAAATCATACTCTCATACTTTGGTATTGTTTTAAATCATTCATTTTATTTATGTAAGCAAAAAAGAAAAGCATATTCGAGTTTTTCATCTTTTTGAGCATTTTCAATGTATGCGTATAAGTTTTATATGTTCTTGTGTGTTTTTATAATCGTATTTATATTTATATTTATTTCAATTGCCTAACGTGAGTTTCTAACAATATTAGTCAAACTAGACAATCTAATTCAATTGATAGGAATACAATAAGAAATTCGCCTTAATAAAAAGAAATATTTTTATAAATGTTAAGCTATTTGTACGTCTTTGTCAATATTGTTGGCTCGTAAAAGCATTTGTATAATATGACAATTTATATTCTTGGGCTGTTCAACAATTCAAGTTACTTATGCAATTTTTTATTCATATAGAAAGTTGCTTAAAAGATTTTAATGAATATTAATGTAGGAGAAAAATATCATAGAGCCTTCTTTTGCGTATTTTTTCAAAGTGTACATAATTAGGTTCACTAGGGTGGTGGTTTTAAAAATATACATATTGCTGTCTGTACATCCATGGATTTACAATTTAATTGAGATGTCTTCTAATTTGGTACTAATTTTATTAAACTTTAACCTACTATATACAATACACACACATATATATATATATATATATATCAACTGGTAAATGTGCCTTTTTCATATAAACAAAACAAAAAAAAAATTTACAGAGGGAAGTTAGGCATGTACGTGATGAACAAATTTATTGTTAAATTTATCATTTAAATAAATATGTACTTGGTTGTTAAATATGTAAATATGATAAATAGTATAACAAACAAGCGGCTTAAATGGAATGTTCAATACCCTACTTTATTGTGAGTAATATACCAAAGGCTACGAAGGAAAGAAATTCATATTACAACCTTAAGTAAAACTGAAGTCATTACTTAGTTTGAACTAAAATCATATAGAGTACATATGAATATTATTCCTCGTCCTGGTAAGTGAAAAGTATGTAAAGTGAATGAAATGCCTGGAAAACCTTTAATGATCACTAAATGTGAAAATACTTATAATTTTAAGATTCTCAGACGTTCTAAATTTTGTGTCTTTCTAGAGATTTTTCTTACCGTTCAAAAAGTCAAGTCAAAAAATATCATATTGAGATCTGATTGTAATACCAAATGAATTGAAGGCTGTGCTTCTGTTCATAAAAAACAAACATTGAGCTGTGTATTTGTGTTTCAGCGGCTTATCTTAGCCATATGTCGATCGTTTTTCTATAGAATACCTTTGCTGATTAAAGGTATTTCAGACTCATCAACGCAACGCTACAATTTAGTATTCGAAAGCCTATGGAGTGTATAACGAAAGTTTTTTCTGGTATACGATTTAAATAACGAAATTCTTTTAACCATAAGAAAAAAAAAATAACAAATAGATGCATTGCGAATGAAAAGATGTTAAAGTTTACGATAATTGTTTTATATATATTTTTAGTGCATAAAGGTATGTGTCAATATTTAAAACGGCAAATAAGAGACAATAAATACAAAGTATTTATTTATTTACTATGATATATATATAATACATATAAATAAATAAAATAAACAACAAAGAAAACGATTGCGTAAATAAAAGGTTTTCAGTAAATACTTAAAAAAATTATACAGACTTTAAAAAATGCACACATCATGTTCAGTGTTTATATTTTTGTATTTTATATATGAAAAACATAAAAGAAGGGGACACCCGGGTTTGAACCGGGGACCTCTCGATCTGCAGTCGAATGCTCTACCACTGAGCTATATCCCCTGTAATGTCCAAGTTAATAAAATAGAATTTAATGTCAGTGATTTAAGATGCTATCCTATAGTAACACACACATCCAACACAAATTTAAATAAAAAGTATTTTACATTTATATATATATGCACATATTTCTTTGTTGTTCTTACAAAAGCCAAATAACAATGAATCAAAAAGAAAAAAACCATCATCGCTAATAGTTCATACCGTAACACACAGGATTGGGCAACCCTTTCCTTTATCCTTAGAGCCAAATATTGATTTATATAAATTTTAAAATATCAAATTTAGCCAACCAAGCTAAACTTTTATTTAATAAATCAGCGCCGAATCCTCTAACGTTGCAGTATCTGGTTGTTTTCTCTTTGTAGTAACTGGTAACCATCATTTTGGTTATTCGGAACCAAATCAAAGGCGTTGGGCACGCCGTCATGGTCACTGTGCGGGTAAAACTCAGTCACCAATATCTGTGCATGCATTTCGGGTATTGTAGACTTGATTATATTGTTCAATATTTACACTTAGCATTTTACCCTAAGGCCGTACCTCTACATATGCCTGCTATGGACATGATAGGTTATCATAATTTATTGCCACATCCTTTAAAATTGATTAATAATGGTCACACAGGTGAGTGGTAGCAATATTTTAAAAACAATTCTCTATAATTTAATACTTTACTTGTAATTTCTGAAATATTTACTGTCCTAACGAGAATACACGCTTCCATTTAAATCCATTATAGATTCATTTCTTTATTTGTTTTTTGTTCACAGTATCCATTGTTATTCCAAAATTGAATGATAAACAATTGGAATATGGTGATTTTGTGCCTTACATACGTGGTGCTAAACTCCCCGGTGAATTTGAAGTGGAGAGTGTACATTTTCATTGGGGTGACAGAAACAATCGTGGTGCCGAACATGTCATCAATGATATCCGTCACACCATGGAAATGCATATTGTACATCGCAATAAAAAATATAAAACTCTAACTGAAGCATTGGACCATGCCGACGGTGCTGCAGTGTTGGCTTTCTTTTACAGCGTACGTAATTGGAACAAGGATTTAAAAAGTATTAAAAATAAAAGTAAGGAACAATTATAGTTGAATGAACATGAGGGTCCCGGTTTACCAGTAATAAGTCGTCACTTGCACTTGATACCAGAAGCTAAACATGTCGTTATGTTGAATGTTACATTCTCACTGGCTTCCCTTTTCAGTGGTGTGGATATTGATAAATTTTATACATATAAAGGTAAGGTGGGAAATTTATTACTTCTATAATGATGTTCAGAAGACAACTATATTAATTATTATTTAAGTGGAAAAAGTTTTATGAAATTTATGATTTATTCTTATTCAAATCGATTTAATCACATCCGTCTGTCTGTCTGCCTGTCCATGTAAATTTATTCGCAAACTACAGGAGGCATTTTTTGAGATATTTATATAAAATATTGTACAAGGACATGTTTTAACCCAAAGAAGGTGGACCGAATCAGATCACTTGACAAAAAATCTTAGTTCCTAATATTTTTTCACAAAACTGCCATAAAATAGTTAATATTTTACAAAATAACTTATAAGGCAGTGCCCCTCATATATAAATCCGGTAAATACTACATTAATTGTAGCACAAAGTCAAGTGGGAGAAAGTCGGGCTCGACCTATTATAATATTTTCCCTTGTGTCTTGTTATTAAGATGAGAAAAAATGAATTATGACCACACCCATAACCTAGACAGTGGTGGTCATCTAAGATTAACCCCAATTCATTGGATTTATTTTTTATTACTTATCATCATATTATTATAATTTTTATTATTTATTACGACACTACCTCATTAATTACTTAATTGCGATTGACTTGTTTGACGTTGTAGTACAAAAACTTGTATTTACATTTAATGAATTTGTTTTCATACAATTTCAATTAATTAGTATCATTATTTGATAAAGTGGTAGGCACATTTTATTATTATTATTTTGCAAACTGACTAGCATTAATTACCAACACCTAATTATTGCTGATAATCTTACTATGCATAATTAAAAGTTTTTTAAATTGATTGAATTGTTGGTTTAAATTTATATTTATATGAAAATTTCAAGTGTAAAGTTCAAGTTACACAATATGCTCCTCGCAGTATTTTTTAAACTACATATTAGATAAATAAAAGAGTCCCTTTAATCATGGAATCTTGGCGAAGAAAATAAAAGAATTTTGATTTCATAAATTTCCAGGTTCATTAACTACTCCACCTTGCTCCGAAGCTGTAACTTGGGTATTATTTACTGATCCTATGTCAATATCATTAAAACAGGTTTATAATTATATTTTTTTAAAAATTATTTTAATAATATATCATCACAGCCATAATAAAATTTTTAGATATCAGGATTTCGTCAGTTGAACGATGTACAAGATGGAGCCTTGGTCGACAATTTTCGTCAATTACAACCTTTGGGCAATCGTCGAATATTTATGCGGTCAACTAATACTCAACACACTCACCTAGAAAATCTGAAATCGGAAATGCATTACCGGGAATGGGATTGGTTTCACTAGAGAACATCATTTAAATTTAAATGAATGTTATTATTTATTAGAAGGAAATGTTAATAAAAATATATTTATTTCATTTAATAGAGAAATATTCATTCAGCGTACAATCACCATTTTAGGAAATTATTTTCACTAATTTGCCTTAGCGTACAGTTGAGCTGGTGTTGGAATGTCTCCCACAAAGAAATTGGCTGGAATAGTTACAAATATTTTATACAATATATTAAACAAAACACGATCCACTGTTTGTGTGATAAGAGGTCGCAGAGCCTCGTAAAATTCACGCCAATTTTTATTAAACGATTCATTGGTACTGTCTTCGATTTCCTTGTTATTACCACCAAACAAATTATCAAAACGGGTCTTCAAATTGCCCACCTCAATATCTGTATGCAATTCGGTAATATTGTAGAATGTGAAGCCTTCTTTCTCAATTAATTTCGTTTTAGTACGCATCAGTATATTAAGGTTTTCTAAAGTTAGGACAAGAGTGTGCAGTATGAAGCGTGAAAAGAATTGCATTTGCTTACCCAACTCTATAAACATGTGACCTTCACCTTGTAGACTTAATAGCAAAATGTGACCGTCCATTTTGTATTGACCTTCTAATTTTATTTTGGGTAAATGCACTTTAGTCAACCAGCTAAAATCTTTTTTACTAACTCTGAAAAAAGAACAGCAAACACGAAGAGGTTTAAGTTATATGTTCTAAACCATTAGAATTTCAGTATATGGCACCTGCTTTCTTTGATAACAAAATTTGAAAAACCGGTAACCAATAAATCCGTAAGATGGGCGTGCAAAGTTGTTGCTGAACCGTCATCTTGTTGAAAGTCAAGATTATCCAATTTGAAAGGATTTAAATCACCTGTTAACTTTTTTAATTCTGGCCTACCTAATAGTAAATTGTACTCGTTAAGTATGTATTTATATTTAAAAAGTTTTGTTCCATTTGTTTTATATACCTTTGCCTACTTCCTCCATTAATTGTTGTATAGATTCCGTGGAGCATTTCGTAAATTCAGGTTCATAAATTTTGCATGTTTTGATGTAAGAGGCTGAAAATATTGTTTATAATGGTGTTAATTATTTAAATTTTTCGTTCAAATATGAATTTTTTTAATAAGGCGACTTCGAAATTCACCCAAATATAAATTTTTAACAATTTTTTTAACAAAAACTTATTTTGGTTTTGAAATCATTATTGTTTTCATAAAATATATGCCAGAGCCATAGCGTTTCTGCTTATTATACCCTCAGCATAAGATGAGGGGTATACTAAGTTTGTCATTTTGTTTGCAATTGTTGTTAGCAGATGTCCTTTAAATTTATAACCTTATAAGCTTTTTCCTTTTCTTATAATTCAATGTACATGAATCAATTGAATTGAACTTTTCCTTAATTTATTTAAGCATAATATATTAACAATTGTTTTTGGCTTTCACTTATTTTTTATTTATAAAAAACATACGTTTTTCGGTAAAAATATCGGCCGCTTTCGAACAACCAGTGCCATAGACACCAATGACTAAAAATATCACTATTGGGTAATGCGACATTATTCAACTTAAGTTTAGTTTTTAAAATCTTGATACTGAAGTTAAGTATAAAAAAATTTTGGGGCTTGTTACCGCTTATATCGGAGAATGAAAACTGTGCAAATATTCTAAAGAGTTTCGTTGTTTTATAAATGAAAATCAAGTCAAGTTGAAAAGTTTGTTTTTATTTAATGACTTCAACTAGTCAAACACACACACAACGCGCTTTGTAGTAGTAACTCTAACACAGGCACAACTTATATATTAAAAAATTGTATTTACAATTGTCATTATGAATAATAAATTTACGTATATTTTATATAGGTGAAATAAGAGATACAGATATAGATTTAATAATTGCAAATGTATATGTGCTACGCTTTAAGTGCAATCAGGGTTTGGAACTTTATGTGCAAATTATATTTAAATATATATATATATTTATTAGACCTTAAACCTTAGTTGAGGGCCGTAATATTAGCCGTTTAATTGTTTGGCGATTTCCGATAATTACTATTGTTAAATTTAACCCCTACTAATATGACCAGAAACTTATTGTTATTGTATTTTGGTTAGTTTAATGCTTTGGCAATGTCTCTTCAAGGAGTGAACTCTTTCAAACGTGTTTGAGAGAAAAATTCACCGGCATTGTACGCGTTAGCGAAGAGCTTCGATTTAGGATGAATCTTGAGTTGTAGTAGCTTTGCGCCGACATTGACATAGTCTGTCGTATAAAGATTCAACGCCTGCTACGGCTAGGTCATCCCATGTTAATAATAGTTTTGCGAAGCGTACATTTAGTTTATTATTTATAATAATAAAGTGAGAAGTGAGAAAACTAAATTTGACAAAAACCAAATTTTAAATACCCTCCTCATCTACAATGGTGAGCGCAGCAGGTGTATCATTACACCCTCTGCGGTATAGTGCAAGTTTAGTTTTACGTAAAGTATGTTTTTTTGTAAATTGTGGGCTTGTCTGTAAGTCGACCGCACCTGGCACATCGATGGAGGCGATAACTATAAATAGGTAGAACAAATTTCAAGTTTGGCAGATGAATATAATTTTATTGATTGTGGGTGTGGTCATTTACCGATTTTGCCCATTTTATATAGCGATCTACGTGCAGAACTAATCTTTACAAAATTTCATCTCAATATCTCAAAAGTTACTCCCAATAAACAAAAACACGGACACACCTGCGCAGATTGACAGTTTTTTTCTTGACCTATTGTATATAATATAAAATTTACAATTTTTCTGTATAACTTTAAAACCTAAAAGTTAAGAGTTGAATTACAAGTAATTTGGAAAAATTACAAAATTTTTAAGATAATTGTTTTTTTTATAATATGCACCCTTCTGAAGAAAGGGGGTTCATTTCTTTTATCAAAACATATGTCTAAACGCCTAAAGAGAGGTGAAGATTATATAAGGCTGTCTTTTAGTCTATAATTTTATTTAAATATATCACTAATATGTTATCGTGAGTTTGTTTTGAATAAATATCGATCAATATAAATAATTGCTGGTCTTTGGTGTAGGTGTTGATGTTGGATGTCTAAAATTTGGCTCATCCTACATATTTTTTCTAATTTTTTATAAATTTTATAACTAACCATAAAACAAATTAATTATACATTTACTACACCAGAGTGCTTGTTATTAATGCAATAAACACTTCACCAACGGCAGCAAAATGTTTTGTGAGAACGAAATGAAATATAACGCATTATGTACACACACATACACACATACTTACACACTTGTATATTAAATCTCTTTTTGAATAAACTTTATCTAAATGCAAAGTATAAGCAATAGATATTAGAAATAGTCATGGTCAGCAAACACATACATACATTTATCTATTGGCCCTGAATTTGTTGTTGTCTGAAGGTTCAATTTTTTTTCTATGTTTTATACATGAACGAACAACAACAATTTTTTTTCTATGTTTTATACATGAAAAGACAACGAACTTAAATATCACAAAACAGTACAGTATGTACTATTTTTACACTAATAATTGAATTTAAATAATTTTTTTTTAAGTTTTGATTAACAGGGTTTTAGATTATTATATATTATGTTATATCAGCATCAAAATTCTAATCTAACAATAAATAACGCTTACAGCTATAAAACTTGACACTTTAACCGGAAGTTTCCTTTCAAGACATTTTCATTTATTGATCGTTAAATTGGAACGGTGGGGTGGTGCGCTTACAATCCATAATATTCGTTTTCTTTTAAGTTGCAATATAATACATAACAGATTCCAAAGAAAGGCCCAATTGTTTGCATGGTTCTCCATTGGGGAAAATCGATTAAGAGATCTAAAAATCAATCTATCAGCCACAATAATTCTAATCTACGAAGTAAATTGATACCGGCTACGTCCACAGTTTGTGTATGGATGTGAAGGGTATTCAAGATTTGGCCTAAGCCAAATTAATTTCTTTTATGTGTTATTCGTTATTTAAATCAATCCCATAAGTAAAATTGGGTTAAGTAGTTCATGTTTGTTAGGTGGACAATAATTTTGTGATGAATTTATAAATATGCCTCCAGAAACAGGTGCAAAATCCCTTTCAGTTAAGGAAATTATAGACTTTCACATCCGTTTCTGATTATTTAGAATTTCAGTCAAGGTTTACTATTGTGTAGCACAGCTGATACACTTTAGGTTTAGTATAAACGTAAGGCGCAATATCAATTTCAGTATTTCTTAACCAATGCAATAAAAGTTGTTTGATTACTTACCTGAAGTTCTCAATCAGAACTCATTTAAAGTGTATCTATAATGCAAGTAAGTTGGTGTAAATAGAATATGCAATAAGCTGTAAATGCTCTATATATGAAAAGGTAGTTTCAATGGAAAGCAAGTCTTGCCTAAATTAACTTAAATTGTACTCTAACTTTGATTGTTGAGTTAATTAAAACAAAACGAGCCAGACAGTAATTACTTTAACTTTTACATTTTACATATCTAATAACTAACTAAATACACCATTTCAGATCATGTGTGATGGTGGGTTGAAGTATTGAATGTCGATAATTACTACACATAAAGTTAAACAAGTGAATGAGTAGTTTAGCTATATGTAGCAGAAGCCAAATCTCGAATGCCCATAATCTCGAAGCAATATGAAGCAACATAAGCAAATTATAAGGTTCTAAATAACGTAGTCTTAACATATGAAAATTTCAGAAGATTTTTAGAGGGAGGCATCAAGGACCTAACAATATCGAACGCTAACGCGATCTCTGTCTGTCGGAAAAATTGAGACATAAAACGTGGCGGAAAGGTGGCTTTTGCAATTTTTTAAGGAGTTTATTCTTAATAACTCGCCGCACATGCAATATTTGGCATCAACCAAATTTAGTATTTTACTTTATTCCCATTTTTGGTGCATTATGTTTTTTCAAAGCTTCTTTGAAGTGTTGCAAACTTTGATACAAACAAAGCAAATTTCCCACTTTTAAATAGTAGATTCCGATAGCTTATAGTGAACATGGAGGGTTAAGAATATTTGACCAGTTCATCGAAGTGTCATTTCCATTTCAGCTGTACAGCTGAGTAGTGTTTTTAGAAACTATCCGTTAATGTAAAGTTAGTTTAAAATGATGTATAACATAATTTACAGTTTCATGCTTATAACAATATCAAGCAAGGTTAACAGCGTTGAATATTATACGGAAAAACGTAAGTGGTTAAGCAGTTGCCAAATAAATCATTAATTAATTTAAAATTTTTTTTCCATAATACTTTAGCCACCTGGCTAACTTCGTGTCGCATAAAGGAGGCAAATTTTACAAAATGCTCAACGAACTCGGTACAAAAGTTAATCGATCAATTAGTTATAGGTTTGTTATTGTCGCTTATTCGTGAATAATAATTTTGAAATGTGAATGAAATGAATGAATTCTGAGTTCAGGTATTCCTGAAATTGTGGAATCTTTTGGACCCTTCGATCCGATGAAAGTACGTGATATTTACTTTAAACAAGACAACGTTGAAGTGGCCAACATAAGAGCCAATTTAACCGATATTAAGGTCAAAGGTTTCAGTAGAACTCGCATCAAAGAGAGCAAGTAAGACATGGTTGCATCTATTCCCTATTAAATATGAAATTGCATCAATATTGCAGAGTGAGTATGAAAGATTTTAGCTGGAAAACGAAAATCTTTTTACCACAAATGCGTATGGATGCCAATTATGTGATGGAGGGTCGCATTTTATTAATTACCTTAATGGGATCGGGTAAAATGTTTATTGAAATTGGTAATTATCTAAGAGTTTTTTACATTAAAAGTTATTAAATGAAATAATAAGTTTTTGATAATTTTTTTTAGAAAATCTCGACATCACCTTATATACGAAAACCCAATTGTATGAGAAGGGTGGCTTTACATTCGACAATGTTACCGATGTGCGCGTAGAATTGAATATGACCCGTGTGCGTACTGGCTTCGATAATATATTTAATGGGGCCAGCAAAGAAGTGGAACGTAGTACGAATGAATTTTTCAATGAAAATTGGCGTGAATTTTATGAAGCACTTAAACCGATTATTTACGAAACAGTTGAGAGTATTTTATTTGATGTAATGTATCAAGTATTCAATTTAATACCAGCCAACTTTTTTGTCGAGGACATTCCAACTTCAGAACAATTGTATGGAACGAAAATAACAGTTTAAAACGTGTTCAAGTGCTGGTTTTTTAATATATTGTGATAATAAATAAATTTAATTGTTGCTACGTTTTCAAACCCGTTTATTGATTAGAATGTTGGAGTTTATTATCATGAACCCGTTCAAAGCCGGAAACGATACAATTATTTAAGAATTAAAGGTGAAATTTGACACATATGGTATCATGCAACATGTAGAGAAGATTCGGTTTAAAGTAAATATGGTTTTTTGAACTCTACACTTTTTTATTAAATTTATGCCAATATTGACGACTCTTAAGCAACTAAGCATAGACTTGACTGAATTTTGTTTTATTTGATTGGCTTCAATAGCAAATACATATATATGGTTTCAGTCTATTTATAATTTATGCACTCGTAGGCAAATCGGTTATTAAATAATTGGCCGGTATGTAACGCCAGTACACTCTTACGTAATTGTCCATTACTTCTCTAAAAGCATTATTAATAGTTGGATACAAGGGCTCATAGAGAGACCTCCAGTTTTGATTAATAACCTCATTTATAGTATTCTGCAGTTCTGGGCTCCCTAATCCATTGAATGTTACACGAGCATTGCTAATACCCACGAGAGTAAGCCGAAATTGATCAATATCAAAGAAAACGAAATTATTCTCAAAGCGTTGCCTAAATGTGAACGAAATATTGAGGGAGACATTTTCTAAAGAAAAAAAAAACAATAAATAATTTTTCTGCAAAATGCATTTCTAATATTTTGCATATTTGATGTTTTAAAATAAAATTACCTGCAACAATGGTGGCTTTGCCGTTATTTTGTAAAGGGAAGCTGAGGACCTGGCCAATTGCATTGTAATCACCAGATAGTGTCATTAAAGGACCTAAGAAATCGAACGTTACGGTACTCTGCTCTTGATTAAGACTAGGAAAAAAAGGAGGAATTTATCATCTAATGAGAACATTCTTTATACAAATTATTTATAGCAACATACTTTGCATTTGTAATGATCGCTGTACTCGCACCTGCAACACTTACATTAGTTAAAGTACCATTCAAATTGAAATCACTATTGGGAGCAGGTTGAATTAGGATTTGCTGTGCAGTTACTGGGTCTGAACCGGGGAGTTCACCCGGAATTCCTATACACATAAAACATCTTGTTGAATTAAAATTGATTCGATCTATAATTTCGTTTCGCTAATTTTATACCATTTTTAAATCCACTAAAAAGTTGTTGAAGGTTAGTGGAGAAGCACGTGGTAAAGGTTGGGTCTTGAAGAGTACACGGAACCATACCAGCCGCTACAAGTAGAGTTAAACATTTTTTTCCAATTTACACTTTTTAACTAAATTAATAAATTGGCATGACTTACGTCTTTGTGCTAAAAATCCACCATTTTGTGCTGCAACAGTTAGCAGCAGTGAGAGATTTAAAATGTATACAAACATTTTATCGATTGCACCGAGTCAAATGTCTTGATTAATATTATTATTTTCAAATCCGCGTATTTATATTGTAAGGCTGGTGCTTTGTTTTTAATTTTCGATTTTAGCTTTAGAGTAAACCTGTTTATAAGTAAATTTAATCAGGATCACTTTTTTTTTAGCGGTTTACATTCTAAACGGCTTTATTTATAAACATGGCAAAAGGGTACGTTAAACTTTTGTAACCTCTTTTATAATACCAATACGGAATTCATATGAGTATGTGCGTACGTCTGTCTGCTCTTTAAGGCACAGCTGAGTCTTTAAAACTTTCACATTTTAATTTTCTGAACCTATTTAGATATAATTTGACCTTAAACTTGACAAAAATATTGTTTCTTCATTTATGTAGATTGGTATTGAAATTGAGGAAAATCGTTTGAAGTACACACCTACTATTAACAAACTGAAATTAACTGAAGGTGGTAAATTTTTTTGGTGGGTATCAAAGATTTGGTCTAAGCTACGTACAATTTTTCTATATTGTTTAGATTATTATTAATTAATTTGTACTTTATTCATGATATTTAATTAGCAATATTTGTATTTTATGTTGTGATTAAAAAAAGTCTGCACAGTTTTTGTTTAAGAACCATAAAAATCGTAAAAGTCACAAGACAAGCAAGTGGTGGTTGTCGGTGGTATTTTATTGTTACTAGTACACTTATACGTTTAAGAATATTTTGTAACAAATATATGCACAGAGTGGTAAGATTTTTATTTAGTTTTAGTTAGGAATCGTTAATTATAATAATGATTGTCTGTGCCAAATTTGGACCCGATTGGACCATTTTAGAACCCATTCGCATTTTCTCCTGTTTTACATAAAATTCGATTGTACTGATTAAAAAAAAAAAAGTGGTCATAACTGTCATAACTGAATTTTACGCCTAATATTTCGAAAATACATTTAATCCTAGAATTTTGAATTTTCTCTCTAGTTTTTGTAACTCTTAAATGAATAATATTTTAACAATTTCTTTAAATTTTTTTCAAGGAAAAAAAGGATGTACGGACATATTTTGTTTATAGTTTGGATTTCACAGCATAAAGCATTGTTGCTGTTTAAAAAAGTCTTAATAAAAATGAACAACATTGTACAATACTATAAATACAAATATAATACAAATAAATATGTATATACAAATGTATACTGTATAATATGAACATTTAAAAAATTATACTTTTCTATAAAATTTATGCACTCGTTGGCAAATCGGTTACTAAATAATTGGCAGGTACAAAACTAAAATATGCTCTAAAATGATTTTCCATAAATTGTCTAAAAGCATCATTTATAGCTGGATACATGCCCTCGTAGATAGAGCGCCAGTTTTGATTAATACTAGTATTTACAGTATCCTCTAATTCTCTTTGACCATTAAATATATTGTCGAATCGAAAGCGGGCATTGCCAATATCTACGAGGGCGAATCGAAATTGGTCAATATCGTAGAAAACCATATTATTCTGAAAGCGTGGCCTATATCTGATGTTAATATTACCGGAAATGTTTTCTAAAATCGAAAGATCAAACAATTTATTTTATTAAAATACTCAATATTTAGTTATGTGTTAAAAATTACCTCCAACCACATTCGCTCGGCCAGTACCGCGCACAGCTAAATTTATAATAGTGCCTTCCAAAGCGTAATCACTATTTAAGGTCAATGCAGGAGCAAATAGATTAAATGTTATCATATTCTGTGCTGTATTAAGACTAAAAAAAAGGCAGGATAACAAATTATAATGAAAAGGTGTATTTTACATGTAGGATTGTATTAACATACTTAGTATTCGAAAATCGAATTGCACTGGCGCCTACCACGTTTACGTTAGTTAAATCGATATTAAGGTTTACGGTACTGTTGGGGGCTGGGCGAACTAATACCCGTTCTACTATCATAGGATCTGTTCCGCTGACTGTAGTTAGGCCGGGTGCTCCTGCATATATAAAATATTTTGATTTCAAATTGATTCCTTTGCTTGAATTAGGTTCTTCACAACTTACCATTTCTGAAGGTAGAAAATATTTGTTGCAGGTTTGTAGATAAACAATTATTCAAATCCGGGCTTTGCAAAGTACATGGAACCATGCCAGTCGCTATAATTGTACAAAGAGTTATTAACTACTTTTCAATAAGATCAATGCAACTTACGTCGTTGTGCTAAAAATCCAGCGTTTTGTGCTGCAACAGTTAACAACAGCGAAAGGCTTAAAACGTAGGCGAACATTTTTATTGAAACTGATCAACAAGGATATTTGTAAGGTATCACTATACGCTTGGTAGTATTATAAAAGTGTGTTTGACTGGCATTGGAAAACTTGTATTTTTATATACAAAATGGTATAAATTTTCACTTTAATTTGTTTGTTTTGCAATTTCAATTGAAATTTATTTATAAGCTAACACCTGCACATAATATATGAAAGAAGCTAATTTTATTAAGTATTACAAAAGAATGACGTTAATGAAATACTAAGTGGAAGCTTTAGAGACTGCACTAAAATCTGACTTAAAACATCTGCCATTACGAAAATTTAAATATTGAACTGAAAATCTTCTTCTAGCCTCTGTGATCAGATACATAGGTATCAGTGTTGCAATAGTTTAAAATCTCTCACAGCTACAAAGTTGAAATATGTCAGAATTTATAATCAACTGAATCGGAGAACAGATACGCCCAAATTCTCTTTTAGAATTTCATGGAATATATATTTAGTATAATATATTTTACAGTATATATATTTGGTGTATTTCAGAATGCCGGTAAAGGCACAATTATATACATGCTCTTACTTCTTATTTATTTGTATAGGGTGCTAAAGATTTGGTCAAAATTCAAGACCAAGTATATTTTATATATTTTTAAGTACGAATTTTTAGAGACAATTAGATATAAATAGCTTAGATGTATGAGTGTTGTATGTATTGGTGTTGTAGGTTTTGTATAAAGGAGAGAGTTTATAATTAATTCATCCCGTA
Source organism: Crataerina pallida (assembly GCA_949710015.1). Lineage (NCBI taxonomy): Eukaryota > Metazoa > Arthropoda > Insecta > Diptera > Hippoboscidae > Crataerina > Crataerina pallida. The sequence continues at coordinate 773,914 of OX453290.1, read as the reverse complement.
TTTATAATTAACTCATCCAGCGATATGCTAAAAACCTTATTTCCACCATTGAAATGTATGTGTTAGTAAAAAGCTTCAATATAAGCTTTAAAGCTTTCTGATCTTTAAAAACAAATTAAAGTTGTTAAATTCAAAAATTACGTTTCAATTTGAATATAAAAAATTAACCCTTCTTTTACCTGAATGGTGAAAATAATAAAATGCGAGTGGATACTCAAGAGTTTAATGGATTGCATTGGACTCTCTCCCCATATGTGGTCTTATTATTTTGTGAGGAATTTGAATTTGAGTTCCTATCGTAACTGTGAAGTTACGATATGATCGTAACCCGACGAAGACGAGCGTTAAAAAAACCGTTAATTGTGTAAAACAAAATCTGAGAAATGTTCTTTATTTAAGTTATATATAATATATATATGCAGGTATGAAAATTCACAATATCTTAATGAGTTTGTGTAACGAAGAAATCAATGGGCACATAACCTAACACTCTGGTAAAACGATCCCCTAAAACTGCATCAAAGGTTTGTACAATGGCTGGTTTTATAGTTTCGTAAATATTTCTCCAATTTTCATTGAGTACACCATTTATACTTTCCGTCAATTCCGGTTGACTATTGAATAAATTGTGCAAATACATCTGAAAACCTCCAACATTTTCGATGGTCGTTTGAACTTTTTCAACATCCAAAAATGTGAAATTATTTTCACTTCGCAACTTATATTTTATTAAAAATTTAATCAGCAAGTTTTCTTGTAAAAGTATACAAATAAAATTTTGTCAAACGGTTATAAGGTGTGAGGTTTAGTATAATTTACCTGCTGAAAAATCAGTTTTATCATTACCATTCAAGGATAATTGGAACATTCTACCACTGAGGTTATAATCAGAGTTGACTGTTAACAGTGGTGCATGAAATGATATAATTAAGGTCGAATCTTTTTCGTTAAGCCTCAAAATTTGTAAGAAAAAGAAATAAATTTTAGGATTATAGATTATGTTATTGTGTTATGTAATGTGTATTAAATTGAACATATAAGAAAACAAAATTTGGCTTAGGCCAAATTTGAAAATGTTCTGCACAACAGTGGGCATAGCAGGTATAGGTTTACACCTTCCAATAGTTTATATAGTACGTATTAAATTTCAAGTCGTCTCTTACAGTGAGTATAGTTTTTTGTGAATTGTGGGCTCGTCTGTTATTCGACCAGACCCATTTTTGAATTATGGATGGATGAAGTAATTATAAATATGTGTTGGTATATAGCTAGATTTTTGCGGTAAATAAATAGATATTGGTCGTTTGTGGGCCCGCCCTTTGAGCGAATTTGTCCATCTTAAATAGCGATTTGTGTTCAGAAGCTAAAAGTGTCTGTATGAAATTTCAGCTCAATATCTCAACTAATTGTGCAGTATTCTTATTAATTAAGTGAGTGAAAGATGGAATTGTTTATTGTAACTCTTCATTAAAATGAGATGAATCCTTTTCGACTTTAATTTGTACTTACTCAACATCCTTAATAATTATATTACTGACACCTGATATCACTAAATTGGTAAGTTCAACGTTTAACGATGATGGATTATTTGCGTCTTGACTGATTCCTACACGCTTCAAACGTAAAGGATCAATGGGTTGCGAGGTTTTCAAACCGGGCACCCCTAAACAGCAAAATAAAAATCAACCGTTCTTGCATAGGTTTTTAATTATTATTACAATACATTTCTACCATCTTTCCACTGTCTAAACAACACTTGAATATTGGAAAAAAGACATGATTTGTAATTGGCCTCCTTGGCAGAGCAGGGAGTCAAGAAATCAGCTAAAAAATTGTATAAATAATTAAATGCACTCGTTTATCATAGAGTTGCTTCTTTACGTTTTTCACTTAAATACGTTGCCGATTGAGCAGAATTGGCCACAGCTAAAACAACTAGTACAAAATGCAATCCCCAACTTGCTAACATTTCAATATTTTTTGAGTGTTTAGTAAGAGTTTAGTGTTTAAGTACGAATGTTTGCCATCATTTTTTTGGACTGTTATTTATAATTAAATTTTTTCATCTTCTAAATATTGCACCAACACAAATAAGTGTTTATCTATAAAAAACTTATATTGTTTGTATTTTAATTCTTGTCCTCCAATAATTCTTAAACTAGTACAAAGTCATTGCACTATTTTTACTTAATATAAATCAGGTTTCATTTTTAACAACTCAAAAGTTAATTAAAAGTTAGTTTTATACATATAGATTTTTATTTAACGTTTATGTCAAAAGTATAATGTGAAGTTAAAAGCTGCTTTCTCTTGATTGTTCTGATTATTTAGGTTAAAAAATAGTCTATTTTTATTTTTTTATATAATATTAAGAACCTTGACTTTGAACTGCCGTCGTTTTTTAAGCGTTATAAGAACTGAATTATATTATTTTGCTTGTATATGGCTTTTTTATGAGAACATTTAAAATTAGCTTTACTTTATTTATCTATGGTGGTAAAATAAATTTAAGATTCAAATCGTTAAAGTTAATTATTACTTAAAAAAGCTTTGCTAAATATCGTCGATCATAAAAATGACGCTAAGCTATATTATTTAAGAAACTGTATTGCTACTCTACTCGGCGAATTAGGCTCCTCGCAGTGGCCCTTATGGACTTTGAAGGGCTTTCGTTAACGACCTCTTGCCCTTGTTGGACAAATTGTGTATTTTTAGTATGCACCCTGTAATAATATACCGTGAATACTCTTATTGTAATTGACTTTTTCACTTTTGAATTCATTGAATATTTTAAAAAAGTCAAATCTTATAAATTTAACAGTTAATTTTCGAATGTTTGCCATAAGAAAATTTGATAAAACAGCTAAGAAGCTGCCTACAATAAAATACGACAGCGATGAGACGGTGCGCTTGGCATTACTGGAACTTATCATTTATATTGTTTTTCTGATTGTAGCCACAATTGGTAAGAGATGTAGATCACAATAGATAATACCAAATTCGTGATTCTGTTATCTTTGCTTTTCTGTACCAAGTCGCCAATTCCGTGCAACATTTGTACATGTTTTATTTTAATCAGACGATACAAAAGTTATTTCTGAATCGCGAAATCGAAACGAAGTATGGCAAGGAAGTGGATTTTAAAAACATCGTAACAACTTCGGATTGGTGGAGTTATCTGGAGGGTAATTTTTTAGACGGCCTGCACGGTGAGAATGGAAATGATACTAAAAGTCGTAAACTTTTACGGGATAATATCTTATTGGGTCCACCCCGTTTAAGACAAATTCGCGTTAAGCCAAACAGTTGTGAGATTAATGATGCTTTTCGCCGTTATTTCAATACATGTTATGCAGCGTACTCACACTCGGCTGAAGATAAACAGAATTCCTACAAGGGGTATGACAAGGTGGCTTGTACATAAATATGGGCAATGTTATTATAAGTTTTTGTAGTACTCATTATTACAGTAAAGGTAAGTTGGGTGCTATCGCTATTAGAGGTGAGATGGGTTACTATTATGGTGGCGGCTATGTCCAATCGTTAAGTTATGAGCGAAAAGTGAATGAGAAAATACTTGAGCGTTTGAAAAACATCAAATGGATTGATCGCGGTACTCGTATTATTCTATTGGAATTTGTTCTATTCAATTCCAATGCCTATATGTTCGAAAATGTTAAGTGAGTTGGGTGTAATTCCCATAATTCTTTCTGCTAAAAAAATATATATTTTATATTTAGGATCTTAGCTGAATTACCTCCCGTGGGTGGTATTATAACGTCATATCAGTTGCAAGCTCTGAAATTTTCATTATGGATGGAAAAAGATGTTTTATTGTATATAGCAGCCAGCGTATTTTTTGTAATGGCTTTTCTGTACACTATTGAAGAGGTTATTGAAATAAAAGTAAGTGGTTACCGAATCTATTTCTCCTCCATGTGGAATGCGATGGATTTAGTTGTATTATTGGTGGGTTAATTCGATTCAAACTATTTTTTTATTTAAAACTATAATTAATTATAATTTCTTTTACAGATGGTTTACTTGTCATTTATTTACAATATTATTAATCCTTTACTTTTAAAGCGTTTGTTAAATATCATTAAAAAAGATCCAAATGAGTTTTTGAGCATTGATCGCTTATGTTACTGGAATCGTTTATATATTGATATGATGGCCATTTGTATATTTTTGATTTGGTTGAAAATTTTTAAATTTTTAAGTTTCAACAAAACCATGTTACATTTCTGTACTACTCTCAGTCGGGTAAATTAACTTGATTATGTTTTTTACAGGATTTTTGGATTTTTCTCTCATATTTTTGCTTTTAGTGTGCCAAGGATCTGTTCGGTTTCGCAGTAATGTTCTTTATCGTATTCTTAGCCTATGCCGAATTAGGCTTATTATTATTCGGTTCTACGCATCCGGATTTTCGAAACTTTGGTGTGTCCATTATAACGCTAATGCGCATGTTTTTGGGTGATTTTGAATACGAGTTATTGGAACGGGCTAATTATGTATTGGGTCCAATATATTTCATCTCTTATGTGCTATTGGTCTTTTTTATATTACTGGTAGGTACTGGTAAACTAAGCTTCATAAAGTTTACGTTAATGGATATTATTTTCAGAATATGTTTTTGGCCATTGTAAATGATACTTATGTTGTGGTTAAGTCCGAAATTACTAGAGGTCAAAGTCGTCTTGGGGCTTATATTATTGAACTTTTTCGCAAATATGTGCGCGCCATACGAAAATGTTGCCGCCGTCGTAAAGAAGATCAGGATGAAATGGAAATTGTAAACTTAAAGTTATCGGAAACTAAACCTTCGTCAAGTGAAAAATCCAGTTATCCTCCCTCTAGCACTAGCGTTTCAACACCGCGTATTCCATTACGTTTAACAGGAATTTTAAAAGAGTAAATACTTTTAACATAGTTTATAAATTTTGCATATTGAACTATTTCATATCACATTTAAGCAGATACTTTGAAGAAATTCCCCCAAATGGTGCAGAAGCAGATCAAAAAGATGATCGTAGAGAGTCAGTGGCTTACAATGAAATTAGACGGTATTCTTAAATAATAAAACGTTTCAAATGAATTAGTTTTTAATATTGTTAATATAACAGTTTAGCGAATCGTGTTCAATTACTTGAAGACATACTGGAACAACTTATATCCAATATGGATCGAATTTTAAGGAAAGTGGATTCAAAAAAGCGTAATAAGAAAGACTAAAATGGCGAATGCTTTTATAACTATTTCATTTAAGCAAAAATAATTTAAAAAAAAGAAAAATAATTATGCCTTCTATGCCATTAAAAAATTCTTGAGTCCTCCGAAGTTTGTAGTGTACCTTGCTCTACAATGTGGACTATATAAATAAAACAAATATTAAAACTAGTTTTAAAATGAACGTATCAAGAAGAGAGAAAAGAGACTATAGAAACTCTTTTAAGAGATTGAGAGATTAAATATACTCAACTTAAATATACTTTTAAAGGTAACTCGATATAAAGCATTTATCCGTAAATAAATCTCTCAAGCTTTTGTACTCTCGAAAAGCAGAATAGCACATAAATTCTAAGATTTTGGGCAGACAGTTTTGGTTGCGCATAATATAAGTACCGTTTTGTTGTTCTTTTAAAAAAAAAAGCAGAGACTGGATATAAAAATTTACACGCACTTCTTGCCATTTAAAAGAGAGATCAGGCGGTTTATACTTTCCAAGCTTCTGCACAATTGGACGGAACTTTTTTATTTATAATATTTTTGAGCTAATCTAGATAAATATTGGTCAATCGTTATAATATATGTACTTAATCTGGGATGGTTCAGATGTATATTTTGATTGTTTGCTCCATTTACATTTAACGGTCGCCCGGACAGAATAAATATAAAACATAAAATACATTATAGACATATATGTATTCTCTTGTGGTTGATGCTTTTTCGCTTGTCTACGCCTAATTATATGTACCGTAGTATGAGTATGGGCACAATTCTCATACCTGCTAGCCATTGTTTACGTTAATTATCAGTTTTCATAGTGTTGATGGAGCGTGTTTGGTCAATTGGTTTTAAATTTATATTGAAAAATTATTATTATTAAATTTTTCATTATTCTGCTTCTGTTCCTTTCCTCATTCACTTGAATATGTATAAGTTAACAGAAAAACGGACTTTACATACATTTATAAAAATATTTTACATACATACAACTCATACTTTATTCACTTTGCCTAAGCTTAAGCTGTTAATGCTCTACCTAAGGTAATGGCGAGCAATCAGTACAGCAATGTTTGTATAAGTGTTAGTGTTGCTGTTGATATGATTGTTAGTTCAGTAAGTGCAGCACAGTCATATTGCATTATAACGGCAATTGTTGTTGCTATTGTTGGTTATTGTGGTATAAAAGCATTCAACTCATTGATTTTCTCTTGAGTTCGTAGTTTCACAGTCTTGTGCAAGTGCAAATATTTTAATATCCACAACATTTCTGCGTGTGTTATTGTTTATATGTTGTGTAGTGGTGTTATTAAATATTTGTTTTTTTTTTCAAAGATTGGTGTTACAACGTTTTATTTAAGTAAATAACGATATCATTTTTTTATTATTTGTTTTGAGTGCTCTGCGTGTAGTGTTTAAATAAAAACTCTTCTAATCGAAGGATTGAATCACCTGGAAAATGTACCAAGTGGTAAGCATTACGTATATACAAGAAATGTGATTTATAATAATTTCGCATGTCATACGAATATTGAAGAATTCATAGTTTGTGCGAACTAAACTTGTATTGTTTTGAAATCGGACTTATATCAATAAAGAGGAAAAATTGCGTTTTCTATTGCTCAACTTTATCAAATTTTCTGCTTTGCTATTTAGAAAAACGGTTTGCCCACTTGAAAGTCACAACTTACTAAGAGATTTGTTTGTTCATTTCCATTTCCAACATATAAAAAGAATTCTTTAGCACTTATATCCTTGACGAATATTTGAAAATTAATTTAAGTTTATCTATCTAAGCATAAGTTTCAAGGCTTAGTGATAGTTATCGGCCTAAGTTTAGCGTTACATTGTATTAAGTACTGACACTATTTATTTAAGTAAAAGTGTTTGATCAACAATTTAACATAAAAAATTGACCTTTTTGTTATTGATTAGTGCAATTAAATTTAAATAATAGCACCTCGACAACTACTTGTTTAGAGTGTTTAAGTATAAGTCGAAAAAAACAATTTTTTTTATTTAATAATTTGTTAAACATATCAAGTAACTGATCTTGAAGAACTATTGCTTATACCAATATTTCCCAAGCCACACCTAATTCTTTGCATATAACCCGCAGAATCAGCATCACTTAGATGTAATTAAATTATTATAGTTGAGAAGACATTACAATTAATTATGGCATTAAATAACACACAAATGATTTGGAGGAAAAAAAATAATCTAAGGCAATAAATTGCTTAAGAATTGTGTGTGTGAAGTAAGTTGCAAAAAAAAAAAAAATTGAAACTCCATATTATGTGTTATGTAAGAATGTGTCACCAACGAACTATTTCTATGAGAAAATATATATATATAATATTACAATTATAGAAATTACACATGTTGTACTTTTAAAAAACATGAAGCTGAATTTAATCTGGCTAACTTACAAACTGTAACAATTATCTGTAACATTAAAGAAATACAAAATTTCTTTTTTTTAATTATATGGGAATTGAGTAAGCAACAAGGAACTCTTCTGAGAAAATATACTGTTTTATATTTTTTAGGATAAAATAGTTATGCCATTAGCAAAAGTTTTGACCCGAATTTAAATCCATTGAAAATAAGATTGAATCGAATATTACAGAAAAAAATTACTGCTTAAACCACATATATTAAAAATTGATTATTGAATAATTTTTTTCCAACCAAATGCAAGTAATTGATTTCCTATATCTGCCATAAGACAAAACAAAGCTGGTTTTGTTACCAGAACTTAACTTTGGAATGTTACCATTTCAGGGTCAACCGCATAATTCAAGTGATTGTAATTTACAAGTTTATAATATAATAAAAGAAAAGAAAAGTATTATATATGAACACATATGCAATATGTATGTACATTTGTATGTACAAATATTTAACTAAAAACCGTTTTAATAATGCTACAAATTGTTATTATTATTGTTGTTTATTTGGAACAGTTTATGATATCATGTTTGGCGTTGGCATTGCATAATCTTGACGGCGGTAGTGTACACGCCCAACATCAAGACTACACAACACCAGTACCAATACTAAAACAAATCGATCGACAGAATGCCGACGGCTCCTATACATATGGTTATGAGGCGGCCGATAAAAGCTTTAAAATCGAAACGAAGTATCCGAATGGTGAAGTGTATGGTAAATATGGTTATGTAGATGATCAGGGTACTGTACGGGAAATAGAGTATGGAGCTAGTAGACGAGGTTTCGAACCAGCGGGTAATGCTTTAAAATTCTAAATGATTGCTTAACGTATGAGTAAGAAGAATATCTTTTTAAAAATATTACAGGAAGTGACATTAATGTGCCGCCACCTACATTGAAATCGAATAATCCATATCCTTTAAATGCCAATGAAGAAGATGACGGCCAATACCGCGAGGATCCGGCAGTATATTTTAAAAATCAAAAATACAATCGACCCATAGCACCCAGTAAATTTAGTTTAAATAATTATCCACAACAGCAACCACAACAGCAACCACAACAGCAATATTATAATCCAGCGCCAGCTTATAGACCGACGCCGCAATACTATAATCCTGCACCTGCGCCCACCCAGCGGCCCTATTATCAACCCCAACCATATTATCATCATCAACCAGCCCCGCCACAGCCTCAATATAATCCCTATAATCCTCACAGTCAACCGCAACATTTTCATCCCGCAGTTAAATCGTTAGATATATGGAGCGGTTCTTATACCTTAGATTATACGGGACGTTAATAGACTTTTTAGCTTACAAGAGTGTGTGTTGTGTATAAAAAATACTCAAAATTTATAATTTTATATAAAAAGATACTAATATTATAAACTAAATAGACAGTAACTTGTTGGCTTTATATGTTAATAGATATTTAGTGAAATAAAATATAAACGGTTTATTACTAACTTGACTGTTTAAAAGTATTTCAAATAAAAATTGAAAGCTGAGTACATCCAGCCAGTCCATGCATAATATTACGAAATTTAGGAACTGAGCCTTAACTAAAAATATAAACATTTAATATAAAGATATAAAATATAAACATTAAACACTTTAATTAATAATACATTCTTATAATGTAAATCTATGATTTTAAAGATTATTGTCAATTATCAAACTTTCCAGCCCTGTCCAGCCCTGCAACGCTTGGCATCGAACCATTGTACGTCTGCTATTTAAAAATTTATTCCGTAAAATTTACGTTTGGTGTAAAATGACAAAAATTGTGATTTAGACAATAATCAGAGGCATTTTTAATGATTATTTTAAAGAAATTGTGAATGGAATATTCTTAAAAAAACCTACTAAATTATTTTATAATTTAAGGAACAATTTTCAGTATGTACCAGTTCTTATACCTAAACTGTCTAAGATCCTATCAAGGGTAATCACTATTATATTCTGAATCCATTTAAACCCGAATGTCTCTATGTTGAGAACGTGTCTGTCTGTCATTCATTTCAATCAGCAATCGTTGTATCGGTAGATTTATCAATCAAGTTTGAGTTTTACATACTTTTACATTAGGCACTAAAATAGTGACTGCATTATGCTTTCATTAGTCAATATTTGGCTTGAGCCTTCCATTCCATTCAATTGATTTCATTTTATTGCATAAATAGGAGGAGAACTAATGTGTGAGAATTATGTTTTGTTTGCATGAATCGATTGTATGTAAAAATCAAACTTTTTATTGATCGGAGTGAACTGTATATCAATTGTTTGGACCTAAAAAGCATGAGGGTGAGGCAAGTGTAAAGTTTGTATTATAATTGTAAGTGCATGGCAAGAGTGGGTGTTAAATGAGTTAATACATGCAAAAACAAGTTGTAGCCCCAACAGCTAATAAAATGAAATCGATTTTGTAACAAAATCAACAAAAACTTTGTGAAAATCATGTTAATAGTTTCTGTATTGATGCATGTGAAAAGAGCACAAGTCAATTTAATGGTTTTACATACACAATTACCCTTTTAAGTAGTACGAGCAGATGCATATGCATTTATGATGAAGTCAGGAAATTGAAAATTTTCCATCACATTATGATATCATAAAATAAAATATAACTTGAAATGCTGATGGTACATACTATAAGTTCATGGTATGGACAGGCGTATAGACGGATGAATAGACAAACAAATCATTGAAATTCACTTTTCATTTAATTTTTTGGTTGTTTTGTCTACTGGGTGCTGATTGATGGTGTGTCTCATGAAAATTGGGCCAGTTTATGGTAAATGTAACTGATGCTGATGGTCGCAATGATTTGCTTAGTCGGTCAGTAATGTAAAGTGGTAGTCACTGGTTCGTTTGTGTTGTATTGTGTACTTTTTACTCTAACAATATTGCACAAGTGAATAACAAAAGGAATTTAATGGCAAATACAATATGTTTCGCTTCACATATACATACACACACACTTAGGCACAAGATTTGAGTTGTATGCTTGTTTGTGTTGTTTCATTTCAAATTATATTTTCTTTGCGGTCGCTGTGGCCATTTATGGTTCAATCGAATTTCCTATTCAACAAGACATTGCTCGAAATATTTAAACAGTTTGTCTTAAACTTTAATATTTTAAATAATATAAAATTATTTTATTTCATTTAACAGTGAAATCTGTTTTTTTATATATATGTTGTGTATATAGATATTGCCTACGTATATAGATTATTGACATTTAATAGTTAAATAAGGAAATTTGTAGCTTTAATTAAATTACAATGGGAGCACACTTAACTCTAATACTAATGTTAGTGACATGAATGCAAAAATGATAGTAGTATGGTGCGGTGCATAAAAATTTATGCATAACAGGCATACCATGCATTTTTTTCAATTACAATAATAAAAATCGTAGCAGTTTCTATTTTTAGTACAACTTAGTCGACATAATATGCGTCATAGAACTAAACAAATTAAAACTCACCTACAACAACGACATTTATATAGTGTTACATGATATGTCCGCTTACAATTATATATATTAGACAATCAAGAGTAATATTTGCTCATATACTCACACGTACGGAAAAACAAACACAACTATAGGAATTCTGTTTTATGATTATTAAGAATTTGTTGTTTTTGTTTAGCAACAATTTCAAGTAAGGCGAAGTACAAAAAAAAACCGTAGTAAAGTGCTGTTTAGGTGCTTTACAGTTGAAAGGCATTTGAACAAGTCAAACTAGACCGGCCCGCAATTAAACTGGGGCGGTAACCAGCAACATTGTAACAATAGTAACAATAATAATCTAACGGCATTGTATGTGATTTTGCAGATTTCTGTATTCTGTGCACCCACTCTTTACTCCTTCACTCTTTACTCTATAATCAGATATGACGTGGCATTTATTCGCTTATGTATAGAATGCTCTATACACTGTGATTGTATCAAATGTATATGGCAAGCAACTCTAATTAACATTTGCTTAGCTAATGTGTAACTTTTAGTTTTTGCAAGTTTTTATTCCAGCTTTCGTTTATTTGAACCCGTTTGTTAGCATAACAATTTCATTAGTATTGTCGTAAATTTACATGTGCGTATACATATGCTTTAATTTTTTATAACTTCCTCTATAAGAACATGCATAGATTTGTATATAAGTAACTTATCACACGCATGCAAATATTGCGTATACGCCATTCATGCATTGTCATGCCTCAAGAACACCTGTCCTCTTGCGTATGTGAAGAAAAGTATTCAAATGCAAATTGAGCATTTTGTACGTTTCGTTTGTATGTTTTAAACGGGTTGCGTCCAGTAAAGTAGAATAGTTGACAACCAAAACCAAACCAACAACTGTTCAGCTAAGTTACCCCCATTGCGAGTAGTCAACATCCAATGTTGAGGTCAATGTCAGTGTTTACCACTTTTATTGGATATGTGCGTGATTTCATATTCGCAAAGAATTTGAAATAATATTCAAAAATTTTTTTTTGTGCACACGATGCCATGATGCAGACATGTACAAATTTATTGCACTAAAACTTGATTTAATTTTGTAAATTCTATTCAAACATCAAAAATAATTTCAAGCAGGATTAATTTGATTAAAATGCACGACTTTACCGGGTTTTTCGGTGTTGCGAAATGGGATAGAAAATTTAATCGCACCTTACGTAAAGAAAGAAATAATTTCTACATTCATTTGGCAGACCAGAAGGTCTCCTGCAATATCCAAGAAATATGCTATTAATAATTCAATTGGCGAAGCAAGACAAGAACAATTGCTTGCTTAACTACTACCATGAATTTTTAGCCCCATTCCTAAAAATTTTAAAAATAACATAAATTTTCTTCATTATGAAAGTTATGTGCTTGATTACATTTTTCACTTGAGTGCATAATATATATATTTTCCATTCCTGTGTGCAATTAATACAATTTGTGGAAATTATTTAATTTATTCTGTAGCGTTGTATATATAATAACTTGGCAACATGTAGGTGTTTATAGGTTGAAAATTGCTTGAAAATTCCTATTAAGTTCGTGCAATATTAATATAAATCTAACGTTAAATTTAAAATACATTGAATTATAAAGTATTGTAATATTTTTCAAGACTCCATAAGAATTTTTATATGCTTACATATAGGGATCAACTGGAGTTCTATAATGGTTGTATGCTTTATATGAAACGATTCATTTGAAAGTGCCTCAAGTTAACTTTTTCAACACACAAATACTTAACAAAATATTTCAAAATAATCCTTTCATGTATAAGTACTATAAGATACCGCATAAAAATTGCACCATTATGTTTTAATAATGGAGAGTAACTGTAGGCAGCACTGTGTATGCATCCAGTAGCAAATGGGAAAAGTTTTCTAACTAAAAGAATATTAGAAAGTTGCAATTATTAGAAAATAGTTCATAAATGGTTTGTATTTTTGTTTTATAATAGCATTATTGAACTTCTTCCCTGTAATAGGTTACATTTTTATAAAATATCTTTTTAAGTTAAGAAGTGGATCTCTCTTCATAATAAGGCGGTAAAATTGATTGGATAGATAGGGTATTGAATTGTATCATAGAGTTCAAACATTATTAATAATTTCTTTAATACAAACTGTAAAGGTTAAGGTACTTCCTGGTGTATGATATTTAATACTCTTATTAAAGTTCATTGAAAAAAGTGAAAAAACATTGTAATATACACATGCACACACACACTATCGTCCTTACAATAGCGATCAATAAGCGAATAAACGCTTAGTTACGCAGTTTATGGAAAATCTAACACATGAAAAGCTTTTTATGAGATTGAGAGAATATCCAAAGAAAAGCTTCATGAAAAAGTGCATACTTTTTTTTTCTAACTTCATAAGCATAAATGGTAGACTGAGTGCTGATTTATGTTTGGTTTACTCGTTAAGTTTTATTATGTACTCATAAAAAATTGAAAGAATTTATGTTTTTTTAATATTATGTATTAATTTTTTTATTTTTATGACTTTTTTAAGAAACAAAACAACAAAGTTCTTATTGTTTTTAATGTATCCAGTTCAAACCTGGCAGGTACGTACGTGGTGTCTTTATAAAGATTTCTTTCTTTAAAGCTACTGTACTTAGCGCTGCTCTTTGTTTGATTTTGTTTGGTTAGTCAAACAGTCACAAATCAAGTACTAGCTATAAAAAGGCCAAGTTGCTAAGGTAACGGTTCAGTCTAAACGTGAACTTTTGTTACAATCGTAGAGAGAACGTGTGCTGGTGGAAATAAAAAAAGTTTAAAGTCTGCAAAGAATCAAAACGCGATTGGTAATCAATTTTAAAAATAATTCAAGGATTACCTAGCGTATTCATAAATACACGGATCATATAATTTAAAGAAAGCTGAAAGAAATCAATTTAAAAAATATTTTTAAAAAAATGCTAGCGGTAGGTGCTATAAACCATTCTCTTTTTACTGTGTTTACGTATGCAAAAACTCCTGGTTGTGTGTGCCACAACTTAAATGTGATGCTTAAGAGGCAAAAAGGTCAAAGTTAAATCAATAAACAATGTAATACATACTGTATGTGTGTATGTGGCTAACAATTCAATGTGCAAATGAAGAAAAGGAGTTGTTACAAAATCGTATTATGCGTTGTTTTCAGTGCAGAAAATGCAAATTATTCTCATAAATAAGAATGAATGGATAAATGTGAATAATAATAGTAACCAACCACCGCACAATTTTCACATGCAACAATTAGTTAAGAAATTGTTGCAGTACTCATAAACAAGCGGCTCCATTTTTTTATGTCCCCTACATTACAATGGGGAGGGTATGCTAAATTTGCCTATACGTTCGAGAGTGAGGGTGCAGTTGAACTATTTTTTTAAAATTGAACGAAATCTGTTGAGAACCATTTTCACAACAACACATAGAGAACAATATAACATATTAACCATGTCCGTCTATCTGTCCATTAAATTTGTGCGCAAGTTAAAGATCGCTTGGTAATGATCCGATTTTTTCATATATATATAAATACATCATGCATGACAATGCTTTACGTTGACTGATACAACTAAACTAATTAAATCATAATTTGTGCAACCAAATGATGTCGGACGTTAAATGGTTGGGCTTGACCGACTGTAACATTTTCACGTCTTTTCATTAGAGTATTGCTTCTATATAATAAAGTAAAAAATGAAAAAAATGTTGCATTGAGTAATAATGTATTGTATAACTTATGTGTATGGGTGTAGAAATATTTCTGGACTTGTTTGTTTGTTATATATCAACAACGTGTTACATTCTCTTCATATAGAGAATAGTTGGTCTCATGCATATATGCATGATTACTTTTTATATATTTTAAAGTAATTTTAAATTGTAATTAAAATTGGGTTTGCTTTCTATATTGTAATAATACGTTATGTTGTTTAAACTGAAGCGTGCCTTAATTTAATTTCGAAAATTTCGGCATATTTTAGTATGAATTTCTAATTAAAATAAATGAAAGGCAACTTTTCTTAAAGTTATTTGTTTACACATACATATGCATATTGTTGTTTTGAATTGGGTGTAGCATAACTTAATAATTTATAGGTGTGTGCGTAATTTTATAATAATAATATTCATTAAGATTAGTAAAACTGTGTAGTCATCTTGGTGCATACACTTGTCAATGGCTTCTGTTGGGTTTCTTTATTCAATACCTTGGGAGGAACAGTTTTGCTTTCTAAGTACAATATATGAATACAATAATGGATAATAGAAGTCTTTGAACTTTTGAGATCCTGATAACATTTAATTACAGATATTTAAACAGAAGTTTCAAAGTGCTTTTAAAAATGCAATTAAATATACATGCTTATGTACATACATACATACCAATCTTTTTAGATGTTTTTGAAACTTTTCAACTTTCAATTCTAATGTCATTGAATTTTTTCGTTTCTTTTTGAGTCAATTATTTCTTTGTGTTTTTTATACCCTCCGCATCTAAGATAAGTATATTAAGTTTGTCATTCCGTTCGTAACACAGCAGGAGATGCCAGACACTCTACGAAGTATAGTTGATCACAAAAATTGACATATGAACATGAAAGTCGGTATGCATATCTATAGTTGCCCCATTCAATGATGTGCTCGAATAATGGACGCGTACGCAGTTTATAAAAAACCCTACTTTAAGTAAAAACTCGATTTGCAAGCTGATATCTACTATTGGATGGCGTAATCGTGTACCTATTGTAGGTGTGGAGGGTATTTAAGATTTGGTTTAAGCCAAATTTAGTTTTCGTACTTGCTTTTTAATGTCAAAGTATTATGTAAATCTGTGTACTTAAGAATTCTTATTATTTATCATCACTTTTGATTCTATAAGAAATTTGTTGTTGTTATTAAACGTCCGTATATATAAATAATTAATAAAATTAATTCACAAATAAAAAAAATTAATTAAAATTTCATTTCGAGTAATTTATAATATAATGAAATGCTTAATTGTTTATATGGTTTAAAAGAATTGAAATTTATTTTAATTAATTGCACATTAAGTTATTTTAATTTAATTTATAAAATAATTATTTTTATATTCATTGCAAATGAGATTGTATTTTGAACGTACACAACGAATATCCTTTAAAAAAAACTCTAATCAATTTCTGTCATCAATTCAAACACTTGCAATACTTGTTACCAATATTACTACAATACGTATAAATAAGAAAATTAATTGTCCACGACGCCAGGTTAAATAATTTTATTAAATTTATACCATATAAAAAACAAAAACAAAAACAAACATTGCATTTCAGCCGACAGCTTTCAATAATAATGAGAGAGTAACTGGAACCACAAAATGTAATAATGAAGCAAACAATAAGCCAGAAACTTAAGCTAAGCTGAAGTCTAATGAGAAGTACTCTCCAATTGTAATGAAATGTTTTTAACAAACATTTAGTAATATATAAATAAGAGCGTTAATGTTAAATACTGTCCAAATGTAGAATCTTACACATTTCAACTTAATGCATATACTAAATATTTGATAAGGAATAATAAATATTTAATAATTAATAAAAAATATTCCAAAAACCGAAAGTGCTTTGGAGTGATGGACAAACACAGCTAAATCGGTTTCAAAAGATATATTTATTTATATTTATAGGTTAACTATAGCGCCCATTGAGTTAGTATACAAAGCAAATAATCAAATGGATACACCATCAAATTTATTATAAACCACAAAAGCACAACCACTTTTTTTATTCAATATGTATTTACAAAATTATACACACATACTGTATAATACAAATTGAAAACCTTTCACCCCAATTGATTCGTAATGTACGATAAATGCTTCAGTGGATTTATAATAATAATGTGGTAGTAGCATGGCGACACATTTACTTTTTTCATATATATTATTTTATTATGTTTTACATACAAAAATAATAAGCAAGGATGGAGGTACGATGTATTGTATAATAAGTCTGGTATTACGTTTGTAACATTTTTACAGTGCAACCTTGCCAAGAAGGTCGTGGTTATGGTTAAACAATTTATCATTTTTAATTAATTTAAAAATTGCTTTTATGTGCGAATTTTTGGCTTCGCTGAGACAGGTTTGGTTATATAGAAGCATACACCCAGACAGAGTATGTAATTTTTTGCTTTATAGAATATAAATATTATAAAACAAAAGTGCAGAATATGTTGACGTGTTATATAAAAGTTACATAACTGCAGCCGAAGCAAAAAATGAAACTATTAGAATATAATTTACAATAAGTATACATTAAAAAAAAAATTGTTATATAAATTGTTTTTAATATTTGAAGCCGAAAATGAAACTTTTGAAACTATCATTATAATGGGAATAATTTATGTGTATACGTTTGTCTGGATCCATTCATACATTATTTGTAAGAAACATTATTATTTGTTATTATTTATTTATTACTTGCAGGAAAGATTTATTAATTAGAATTTGGACGCTTATTCATTCTATTAAATATTCAAAACCAAACACGAACAATATCTTCAAGTGTGAATAGTGTATATGAATAAGTCTGTATGTAGAGGAAAGTGTATTTCAGTTATAGGTGCGTTTTCATACATTCATGCTTGGTAACATATTTCTAATTATTAAGCAAGTTGTTATAAAAAAGATTAATGTCTAAAAAAGTGGTTGAGCTTAAGCAAACAATCTTAGAGAAAAAAAAAAACAAAACCACAATATATTACAATATTACAAATATTTCCCTCTCATTTTTCATTACAGTTAAGATGTATATTTTTGTGGTCCATATTATATGCAAGTGCCAGTGCACAAGATTATCAAGACTATCAAGATAATGCTCCCAGACAGGCACCTGTGAGGCTGCGTCAAAATTCGGGAGTAGCAGAACACACACGAGCCGCACCAGTAGCCATATTGAAACAAATTAATAAGTATGTTGAACCGGTTTATTTATTTATTATTTATCCATAATTATATTTTTTGCAGACATAATGAGGATGGTTCCTACACATATGGTTTTGAGGGTGGGGATGGTTCTTTTAAAATTGAAACAAAACTAGCGACGGGTGAAGTGAAGGGTAAATACGGTTATGTTGATGAAACGGGTAAAGTCCGGGTAGTGGAATATGGAGCTAATAAATATGGTTTTCAACCTTCCGGGGAGGGTATAACCGTGGCTCCACCAACATTGGTAGATGAAACCCGGCAAAAAGATTTACCCGATTATGAAGATGAGCCACCTGAAAGACCGCAGAGACCACATGTAAGTCGGTACATTTTTTTATTTAACAATTGTAAATCTTCAAAGTTTTTTTGATTATGTAGCGAGTCAACCGTCCTCAGCAACAGCAACAATATAGACCAGCTCCACCACCACCTCGCCAACAACCTCAGTATGTGCAATATGATGATGAAGAAGTCGAACCAGAACCACCACGCCGTGTGCAATATGCTGCTCCACAACCTCACCAACCACCACAGCAACCGGCACCTCGAGCATCGGCCGGTCCCGCTCCTCCACGACTACAAGTTGCCGGAGCTCAACGTATTTCAGATGTTTTGTATACGGCCGCGCCCAGGCCGGAACGTCCTAATTATGGATACTCTCAATCAACGGTATTTTCATGAAAATTTAGTAACATAAAAATAATGCGTTGTAATATCGTATTTTTTGTTTCTGTTTATAATTTAGTCCTTTGGAGATGCTGCTGCTGGTGGAGCAGTGCGCTTATCACGGCCGTCTTATGCCCCAGCACCAGCACCTCCAGCCCCTTCTAGCGCACGTGCTCAAGGCTTTCTGGGTCCCTCAGCCGGAGGACGACCCCACATAGAACCATTCCAATTCGGACCAGCACATGCATCAAGTCCTGTACAACCTGCACAACAACCTCGCTATCAACAACAACAACAGCAACAACAACAGCAGCAGCAGCAACAACAACAACAACAACAACAATTTCCAAATCGGGGTGGCAGTCTGCTAGATCAATTGGCCCGTGATTATGCACTGCCCGAAAATTCAGCCCAACCATTGCACGACATTTCATTTGGCTATTATTAACATATATAAGGCACGAGTTGGAAAAAGTATATGTATATAGGAGGTGAAGAGTCTTTGTAATATTTTGCAAAGTATTTAAATAAATTTCTAAATAAAAATTTTCGATTGATTGTTGTTTAAACTTACAGTTATTGAGTGTTCATTAATTATTATATTCTTTTTTTTAAAAAAACAAACGAATGTGTGTAATTTAAGTTTAAATTAAATAAAGTATAAAAAAGTTTGCTAATTTAATTGGTTTAATTTAGATTAACAATACTCTCAACCACACTTTCTCTAATTATATATAATATCAATTAATTTTTCTTACTGAGTTTTATAAGGACGAATAATATGATTCTCCACCTATGTATTTCCTATGATAAACATATCTAACAACTAAAAAAGTTCCTAATTTTTACCAAAGACAGTTTCCAAGTTTATTCAGTAAATCATTTATTTCCTTATATATTGTAGTTCAATTGATTTCAAGTAACAGTTGATTGTAGTTGAGAAATAATCATTCCAGAAGTGTCTTATATAATTTTCCTATTGAAATCATTATGATTTCTCCACTGCATTCATTGTAAGTTCATGAAAACCTTGCATTAATTTCGTTAATAAAAAATTATAATAATAGGTTGTTTTATAATAAAAATAGTTATGACTTTTTGGCTCATAAGTGAACAGCCACTGTAGTAGAAGTTTCATAACAAAAAATACAACTCTGTTTGTAAGCTTGATCTACAGTTATTTATATCAATATCATATTGATTTGCCTATTTATAGGAGTTGAAATAAAAATCGTCAATTTTAGTAATTTATTTATTTTCGTATAAAGATAATTTTCACATTATTTGTTTTTTTACTACGGTCACAAGATAAACAATTAAATAAAATAATAAAATAATTCAATTTGTACAGACAACAAATACATACAAATACCAAAAAAATTTCATCAAGTATTTAAAAATAAAACATACTTTTAGGTGCTAAAAGAAAAAAAGAGCAGACTCAAACCTCTTCTT
The DNA here is from genome assembly GCA_949710015.1 of Crataerina pallida. NCBI lineage: Eukaryota > Metazoa > Arthropoda > Insecta > Diptera > Hippoboscidae > Crataerina > Crataerina pallida. The sequence goes on along the minus strand of OX453290.1, from coordinate 753,632 downwards.
TGCAAACGATCGTCTCAGATAACAAATGGTGCGATCTGTTAATTATGATCCCCTCTAGGAATTTTTAAGGATGCGAAGTTAGGTGGAGTCTTAATGATTATATTCAACTGGAAGAATTAAAAGAATTGTACATTAAAATTTGTTGATGTAGATTTCTTTCAATATGTAAATAAATATTTTATTCATTTAATTTCAACTTTAAGCAACGCATGCATACTCACTTTTGCTGTCAAAGGAAAAGCTACTTTGCGTAATTATGTTTACGGCTGTGTAAATATAATATTATTAAATAATTATGTATAAAATATAAATAAATAAATACAATAAGTAACCAAGCATTATACGGGGATGACAACTTGGTCAAATAGTTTCTAAAACAAATGACTTAGACTAATGGACTGTTGGAAAAATTAAAAATTTTTTTAATAAATTTCTCCACCACCCACTAAAGGGGGAGAATACAATAAAGAATCCTGGTCATAATATGCGTGGATATCACTTGTGTCTATTCTGGGATTAGCACGTTTATTCTGCATACACGAGTAGCACGGCGGTGCATGACGACGTTTTTTATGGGATCCACCTTGATACCTATGTGATCTCTTTACTTTATTATGAGTCGCATAGTTACCAGCTCTTGGAGGATAAATATAATATTTTGTTTTATATAAAAGTGGTGGCGACTGAACAGGTTCAGGTTTTTTATAGTTATATGAATTACTCGTGGTAGGAACTGTAGCTGGTTGCTGATGCTTTTCAGCCTCTAATGCTAATAATATAGTTTTTAAATCCTTCACAGCCAAATTTGCTTTAGTATTTTTATCTGCATCACTACTTGTTACGCTGTTGCCGTTTGGTGGGCTATAGTTATAACCTTCATCGGGATGTTTGGCAAGGTAAATTTCTTCAGGTGTTAACTTTTGTTGATACTTTTGATGATAAATATCGGCTGCTGACTGTGTGTGAAGACCATTATAAGATGATGTTATAGATTCAGTATGTGGTAGAGATTCCAAAGGGTCCTCATCATTATGATTATGTCCCGAATACATATGATAATGAACGTCACCTGTTCCCTCATATTCACTACCACCAAACGTTATTGTTTTTGTATACTTCGTTTTTGCAATGGGTAATACACTTAAAATTTCTTCCAACTGTGAAGTGCCTTTGCGTTTGTCATCATCAGTTGGTATTTTATGTCCGTATATATTGAAATCATCATGTCCTATGTGTAACGATGTTGTTTTGTTTTTTTATATTTCCACATTTTTATGTAATATATGTTTCGTGCGAGAAAGAAGAAAGCTTTTTAAAACAATATTCTATAACGTGTAAATTAAATCCATATTAATGATGAATAGGTGTTATGTATTAGATATCAATTGAAGGCTAATGAAATTTTAAATGAAAACGAAAAAAATGTTGATGATGCCTTTTAATACAGATTATTTTAGCTGAATAATTTATTATTATTGAATGTTTTATGCAATGTACTACTTATCCTTAAAGATTAATTTAAGAAGTACTATTTTATATACAATTTAATTTCAAGATTCATGGTTGGTTTTACAAGTAACAGTTCAGTTGAACCTAAAAGAGCCAAGGCCGTCTTATATGTATCCATTTATGTGGTTTTCCCCATTGGTAGCCTACAAAAGACTTTTTGATGATAATTCGCAGGTAATACATAAAGTATATACACACACACAAAATTTGGTTATTGACTTTTATATTAATTATATTAATATTGCTTGGTCAGAGTTTTATAATACAGGAAGTGCGAAGAGTATGTGCAGTACACACAAAGGCAAACAGAGTACGTAATAAAAGAGAACAATTTTTATAAGAAATAATGCTTGTTTAGATGTGCTCTTAGTGCATAATCTTTCGTAATTTACAACAAAAAATTACTAAGTTTACTCATTCGAAATTTAGGGGTGAGCGAGTTAGACTTTTTTAGTTTAGCACCAATCGAACAATTCTCCAAATATTGATCTCTTCTCAGTTTTCGTTGCTCCGTAGGTATTTAAACAACTTTGTAACTAATCAGAGTACAGACTCTACCAAAAGTTTGAAATATTTCAAGACTTAATGTCATAGATGATATTTAATTTTCCCTACTAACTTTTTTATTGCCTGAAATATGAAGAGTTTTTTATGTTAAGTTTGAAGTTGATATATAACTTTTTATGAGAAAGTTTTCTGCAGAATGAGTATTTGATGCTGTGTTGGCATGGCGGATAAAGAAACAAAACATTTTCCCGCTAAATAATTTTTACAATAAATTTAATGTCACTTGTAATAATATCAGTCCTAACTGTTTTATTGTATGAAATATGAAGAGTTATTTATGATTCAGGCTAAACCTCTTATGATTTTTTAATTTTTCTTTTTATATTTTGTTTTAAACATATTTCATAACATTTATTTATAAAGCATAAAAATTTATAAAAATAAATGATTGTAGACACGTAATGATACATTAACCCAAAATGTTCAAATACTAAGTGTAATAAGTTTTAAAGACAACATGAAAAAATTGCACATGACTTCCTTACATTACTTGCAAACGGTATGAATTATTTATAACTGTAGTATTTCGATAGCAAAACTCACTAATGCGAAAGCGTATCGAATCTAATGAAAACAAAATCGATTACATAATAGAAATGTAAAGTGAATCTTAAGAAAAAAATTTGGTTTGGTTTAGCAGACGTTTTACGGAAACAAGTTTACTAATAAGATTAAATAATATTGAGAAGAATGCGAGAGGCTGGAAGAGAGAGGAACAAAGTGAGACCTGTTGAACACATGACTGTAAAGCACTTTTAAGACTCATAAGATGGACTGGTTATATAGTGAACAGTGAACCCAAAGAGAGTTGGAAGTGAGCGCTATTTAATACACTAAAAGGCTTTCACTTTCATTTAATTTAAGCTGGTTTCTTAAATCGGAAGTTGGTGATGGTTTTTGGTTACTGTTATTGTTATTTCTGTTTTGTTGAGCTACGTTTTGCTCTACACACCCGACTGATTCATAACATTATCTCGTAATAGTTTAACTTGTCAGATTTTCGTATTGTTGTTATTAAGATTATAGTGGCTTTGCAAATGCAACAGTTTATCATAGACAAACAATGTACACTAAACAAATAATGATGATGTTGATTATAAAGTTAACATTGGTATAACATTATACAACTTATTTACACATAATATTGATTACTATTATAAATACATTTTTTACAATAAACTTCAATGAAATGTGAATTCATGATTATTTACATAACAAGAAGGCATTAATTACATGGCTTGGTGGGTGAAGTTAATGAATACACATGCATACATATGTGTATGTAAGAAAGTAAGTTAATAATATGCTTTTGTTTAGTTAAATCAACCACATCCCATACCTTGTTGTTAAACGTTTTCAATGCATGTTGTACATACCATCGTAAACATATGATGTTGGTACATAGTTGTGTAAAGGCGCTTCGAACGCTACATGACCTCCATGACTGAAACCTGCCCCACCTGCTGGCGGCAAATAGTTATGGCTAGCACTACTATACGTGCCTGGTTTCTGCGCTTCATAACCCGTGTGACCGCTCGGTATTTCATAAGCTGTAATGGCTGCATTAGAGTATTACAAAATACACTTAAAATAGCTAACAATTGTTTTAAAATTTGATATAGATTTAAAATTTCTCATGGTTTTTATTGCAATTGGTTATGAATGAAAGGTATTGCAAATGGAGGTAGAAATAGAGTCATTGATTTAAGGAAATCCATTAGCAATTCTGTTATTATATCATTACAGTTAGAGGCTTTCGGTTTCACTTTCTTCAATTGCTTACAAATCAATATACAGTTGAGTGACCACTTATGTCAGTGATTTCATTGTTTAATATTTAACAATTATGGTAAGTGTGAGAGATGACTGAATCAAGTCTAGTTTAGCCTAATGTACAATAATGATGCCTGGAAGAGGGTTGAAAAGACAAGGCAAGTGAAGTGCCTTTTAAAATTATTATTTTCTATTTATAAAAGTCTTTTCGAAGAATATGGTTGACTTGAACATAAAAACTGTTGTCCTAATTAATTAGATAATTGTTACAACAAATTGTAATCAAAGGAAGTGTATATGTTGTATCGACCATTAAAATGTGAGAATAAATTTGTTGCCTCTAGCAAAATGTTTTCGTAGATAACAAAAATTGGTAGCAATATATAAATTTCGATTAGATTCCATTGAGTATTAAGACCCAATTCCATTGATACAGCCGTTCATAGAGTAAATGTGTAAATTTTCAATATCGCATTTTTTTATTCTCCCTAAGAAGTTTACTTACTATCTGTGTGTACAACATGTCCACCAGATGACTGTTTAACACCGCCACTACCACCTGATGAAGCTCCCGATAGAGATGACAGCTTGGCGAACGGATGTTGTCCACCACCACTTGGTAAAGGTATTTTATTGGATGCTGAACCAATGATAATTTTACCAACATCTGTAATTTTATCGCCGGAAGCTGCAACTACATGACCACTGGCACTCAAGGCATAACCACTACCCTTAATTAGTTGACCTTTTAATGCGGTCACACCACCCGTTATAGCTTTAACTGCTTGAAATATTGTATTCAATACGGACTTCTTTAAAGACCATGGATCATACTCCACAGAATTACCCTGAGATATGGCAACAAATTTACAAATAAAGAAATGTTTTCAATGACTACTTACATGGTGACCATCATGACCATACGATTTATAACCACCACTACTACCAGCTGAACTGCTCGATGCTATTGAAGCTGAAGCTTGCCCCAGACTTGATAGTAGACCGGTTTTTAAATGTATTAAATAATCGGCACTGCCGCCAGAACGTTTCTGAACATGAGCATCCCCTCTATCAGAGGCCTCATGGTCACTGTCACTATCATTATCCACATCCACATCATCCAATTCTGTCGATTTTTCATCAGGATATGGATGTGGATATGTGTGCGCTAGTAGTGGTAAAGTGAGTAGTAACACATGTATGTACTAAAAATAATTTATATCAAATAAAGGTTTCATTAAAATTGCTAAGATTGATTAAATATTTGAAAATTTAACTTTTAATAGAGAGACCATAAATGGGGCACTACTTGTACCATAAGTAGGTATTTAATTGGTGCAATTCAAGAAATATTTCTCACACATTCAATACGTTTAAATGTTTTCCTGCTTGAGTTCCTAATAACTCAATTGTAAAAGTGATCATAATTAAATATTTATCTTTTTCATTAAGTTTTCGTTATTTTGTCGTACATGTCTGTCATCCCTTTCTTGGGCAGGCAACAAATGGACATAATTAAATAGATTCAGAAAGTAATTCATAAGTTTAGTAAAACTTTAAGATCTGAAAGCTAAAGAGTGTCTCACTAAGGAGACACTTTTGGCCCATAGACTAAGAAAACCAATACTTTTTGTAGAGAGAAATTAAAAATTAAAATGCAACAAAATGTAAAAATATGCGCATACTGAAGAGCTTGAATGTAGTATTAGTAAATTGCGTTTTATGAGAGAAGCGCATGAGATTCCAAATGATATCTCGCTGTAACATGACACCGTTTGCGTTCCGGGTTTGACCGATCAAACATTTACCAAACGTCAAGTGTATGTATCCAATTTTTAACACCAATGAATGAATCGTTTTTAACTATGTCTAACTATTAGTTTTTGTGTTCTTTACATTATGCTTTTGAAAGTCTTAAAAAGGCACTCAAGCGTTAGATTAAATGTGTGACGCAAATTTAATTTTGCATTTATTACCAAATGTTTATTCTATATTTTAAAATTTTGTATACATTTATTGGTTATTAGGGAAATGGTGCAAATATTTTTATTAATATTAGTCTGTGTTGTAACCACAAAAACATGCACTTGAACTGTTTTTTATTTTGTTTTACATAATAATACTTATTAAAACATTTGATAGACATTCATACGAGGCTCATACCAAATTTGAAGCATAATATAATGGAACAACGTTGTGTTAAATAAAAACCACAATCTGATGCATGGTCAAGTAGACAGTTTTCCTTTTGCATTGCTTGTGTTACATGATAGAAAGGGTAATAAGACACTTTTGTAATCTCTGATCATATAAATGCTAATGTAGAGTATGTTGAACCATCACATTCTCTCTTTTAAAATTAAAAAAAAAAAAATCACTTTCACTGTCCCCACGGTAGCTTTGGACTCATTTTTTGTTTAACACCTTATTGATTTTTTATAATATATATCCATGAAATATATACATTTTGTTGGTTTGTCTTACGGGATTAATTTTAATAACTCACCTTCATAATTGATATTATTTACTCGCTTATTATTAATACAGTTAAAATATTTTCGATTTGGTTTGTATTTATTGCGTAAACACTTTTAATTTTCATGTAGCAAACGAAGAAATTTCATAAATCTGAATAACACGTTTTTAACTTAGTGCGGCTTTTTCTTCAATACTGGCGCGAGCTTGTCGCGTCCGTTGCCTTTGGTGTCTTTAATACTTTTACTTATTCACATAAGCCGGCCGTAGCTTAGTACTTTTGTAATTATTTATTATCTCTTACAACACACTAGCGATATGCTTTCTCTGCTTTGATTTAAGCTTTTTCGAATATTGAGATTTCTTAAACTTTTTTTGATATGGTTTTCTTTTCACTCACTTTTCTGCAGCACGACGAAAATCTCGTTTATTATAAAAACGCAGTAATGACAATATTTCCTTTAATATTTGTATACTTTTCAACTGAAATAATAAATAATAAAATCTTTTTTATTATAATTTTTTGTTTTCGTTAATTAAAAGAAATTCAAAAAGCCGCGACGTTGTTTGTCTAATGTCTCAAAACGGTTTGTGAGACTTTTTCCTGTAGCATGCGGCTTTTAAAGGAAAACTTTAAAAACTTTTCATAAGCCTCCAAATTCGACAGTGAATGGTATTACATGCTCATACATAATATATGTATATTAGTACAATATTTTTGATACGATAGTGCAGCCAATCAAAGTGCACTCTATAGGTATAAGACACGTAATATGAGGTTCTCATTATATAAGTAAACTGTATTCAATACCGAGTACTATAACTGTTCAGTATTGAAGATGTTCTGGATTATTAATGTTTGGAGAGTGGAGTACTAAAGTATTATATTATTGTTACATTATAATAAAGTTTTGATTTATAGGAAAGCAGTTCGTTTAAATAATTATTTACAACAAAACTATTATTACTTATAAGTATTGAATTTCTAAATATATCTCCTATTTACTAAGTTTGTTTTCCCTTTTGCAACACCCAGAAACAAATTTTAGTATTTAAGTATAAATGTTATAAATTCTAGTTAATAATAATTATATAATTATTGTTTTCTTAAATATTAATCATAAAATTTATTTTCTAATACTTTTTGAAAATAATTTTTTTTAAATTTGTTTTTTAAAACGAGCACTAGGTCAAAAACGAATTGATTAAAAAGGTCATTATCAATACAACATAATTTATTTTTTGTATAAAATTCAAAAAGTGTATTCATTAAAAATTTGTGTTTTTCATTTTGTATTTTTATCATTTTAATTATTCAATAATATTATGTTTAAGCACAACATTTAGGTGTTTGTTTGTTTGTAAAATTTTACTCTTAATACGAGTTTATTATCATTACAGTTAATTGCGTGTAAGAGTTTATGTACCAGCAATGGCCTGTGACAATTTTTTTTTTACACAAGTTTTTATTTCCTTGCAAACGGTGTTGTGCGAAGCAAGATTTTGCAATCGTTATGTTGTTGTGATAATTGTTGTTATCGATGTTATTCTTGCTAAAGCGCATAAAAACGTTTATAACAAATATATTAACTGCTTTGGTGTTAAGTAAGTTTGTGTAACTAATTATAAAGAAAAGCCGACACCGCATTAAAGTTGCATAGAAAAAATGCAAAGAAGGTGACATTTGCAAAAGGCCTTCGGGCACCATTCCAGATAATGCTTTTAGTCAAGAGTCCAATTATTTACACATTCTTTAAGATTATTGAATACTTTTATAACGCGTTGTTAGTTGTTGTAATCGATATAGGAAATATGTAGAGTTTCGAGAAAGCCAACAGCGCAACTTCAATTGCAAATTACCCGTTTCCACGAGTTTTATTAAAAATTTTTATATTTTGCTTATATGTAGCTCCTTATAAAACTGAAGAAAATTAACAAAAAATTGTATTATGCAATTATTTTTTTTTTTAATAATAACGAAGCCAAGTAGTCTTGCTACATAAATAAAAGTATAACAAAAATATAAGATCTGTAAAAAAATATACTAAAATAAAATAAAGCGAAGTATAAAACGAAAAATCGCTTTTGGCCGAATCCTGTACACCCACCGAATTCCTTCATTATAAGAAAATTAATGAAAATTTATGTTCATTTCTAGTTTTTAGTAATGAGTTCCGAGTGAATGTAATTTTAATTTAATGATGTATAATTTTAATTGATTTAAAAAGCGACTAAAACAAACCATTTTTTAGGCCCTCAGAACTAAGCATGAAAATCTTATAGAAGGCAGAGGTGGTGTTCTCTTTTGCAGTAGACCAAAGACCTAAGTAGTTCACAATCGGTCAGTAATGATTATGATGATGATGATGATGAATTTAATTTACATTTTAGAGAGTGCAAATATCTTGATGGAGTTATCATACCACCAATAGCTGCGACTAGATAAAATCTACTTTTTTTTTTCAGTTATTCATTGTAAACACTTGTCACGCACAAGCTCTGCAAAACTTATTATAAGATATAGGAGCCTTAATATCTTCACAATATTACGATTAGTGGAAAATGATTTTATTGTAATCCCTGCCATTTTTCATAATAACGATATTACAATTACTGCAGTTAATGGAATTAAAAGGATAGTATAAATTTAAGGCTTAATTCAAGAAGCTTAAGGCGATTCCAACATATTTCCTTCTTCTTTATGAAATGATTGTAATATTAATTTTGAATAAATGAGAATGAAAATTACAATTTTCATTTTCTGTAACTTCATTAATTGTCAAAGAATTATTTATTGAATTATATCGTTAAGAGTCTTTTTTATTCGATTTTTTACAAATTTGCCCTCAGCTATATATAATAATTACATTTTCCATAATTTAATATAAAATATTTAAAATTTAGCCTAATCGTTGCTTATATATATAGCTAAATATCACCTTGACGGGATGCATTGTTTTCTTTTCCATTTTACTCATCTGAGTCTGAGCTCAAAATTAGTTTATTAATGAAACACGGAAAATATTTACATATTTGTTTATGACGTGTAAAGCAATTTTTTGAAAGCTTTTTTTATATATTTTATGATTATTGAAGAAAGACATGAAAAACTCTTGTATAATGTTGGTAATGGTTGTTTTTCGTTGCTCTTCATCTACACTTTCCACCATATGTGTCATAGTTTTTTTTTGGTTTTTCTACTTCGCGAAAATAATAAAAAAAAAACAAAGCATGGTGCAAGGAAACTGTTAAAAGAGACAGTCATGATCTTTGTCTACTATTGGAATAACGTGAAATATGTGTGTGTGTGTGTTTTTTTCTACTATAATTTTGTTTTTATTTTTATTTTCTATTCGTTGTCATAATAAAACGTGTTTTGAACGACATCGTATACACTTCCGCTAAAAGTGATCCTCTGTAAAGCGAAACCATTGGCAAGAGCAAGTCAAGAAGTTTCCGTTACAAGACATAATTCGGTGTGAACATGGCCAACAGTTAAGTTAAATAAATTTGTTAAATGGTGTACAAACATTGAATGTTTCAATAACTGCAAGGTGGAAAGCTGAGTGGTTCATGAAAATACAATAATCAAATATATATTGAGAAGCTGTATAAATTGGACGGTGTACATTTGATACATTTAAGTAAGATTAAGATTTACCGTTAACAGTTATCATTACACAATAGAAAACAATGTACAAACATTCAATTTTATTATGTAAGACTCAAGTGGCATGGATTTGGTGGTAATGTGTAATAATTGCGTTTAATATAAACAAGTAGACGTCGTGTCATTGTGAGATATTGAAATCAAATTGAACGCATACACTTTTTCACTATTGTATATATGTACGCGATACATATGTATATATGTACGCGATACATATGTGTCATATTTTGTTTTACACCCCGGAAGAAAACGATTAAATATCTTATGATTAATATAATGGTTCCATTTTTGCCCAAGACTAATAATTAGACAAGACTCCAGTTTTATCTGAGTTTATCAGTATGTACTTAAATTTTTTTTATGTCATGCGATAAAAAAATTCCATTTGTATGAATGTATATAGATTAAGACTATTATCAGATGTTTACCATTTTCACCATTATCATTATAACACCTTATCCATTGCTTTACCACCTTAATCGCTTATGATTCATAATAAAGCTTCGGTTCGTTTATTACTTAAGTTAAAATCTTTTTCAGGTTTCAAGTCTTACATAATGTTATTTGAAATTAAAACCAGACTTTTCTAGCAAACATTTCTTTCCAAATACCTTCTTCTCGCACATAATAATAATTATAAAAAAATACGAGAATTCCGGAAGTCAAAGATTAGTTCACCAAATATATGCGAAGGCTACACATTTTACTCATTGCTTCCTATCTCTCTCTCTCTCTCTTCCTCCCATATATTGTACCATCACTTTTGTGTATTGAAAATGAAACCTTTTTATTTTATTTTATATGCATTAAGTTGTGCGAACAACTTTCTTAATTTTCTTTAGGACTAGTTTTTCACTTGAAAGTCAAATCTTTTTAAATAAATGAAAAAAGATGCCATTGACAGCAACCTGCTCCCAAGTTGGTAAACCGAAATGTTTAGTTATCCCAATGGAAAACTGGTTGTTAAAGTAATCTTCTAAGCGTTTAGGGGAAATATAGTATAGCATTAGTTACATACATACCTACATATGCTTTTCATTTATCGATTGGAGTTGTTCATTACAACACAACGTCTACCATATAATTAATATAATGATATAAGGAGAAAGGATTTTTTTTTACCAAGCTTCAACTTCATCTTCCTGTTTGCTAAACTCATATTTGGGTTAATTTATAGGCGCTCACATACAATGTAATACTTGAAAGAAAAAATTTTAAAATGAATAATAACGAAACTAATAACTGCTACAATGTGTTTATTTAAATTAGTTATTGAATTTTTGTAATAGTTGGAGCTAATTGTTTTACTTTCACCGATTATTTATTGCTTAAATATATTAATTAGAATAAAAGTTTGCTCAATAACTTGCTATCTTGTTTCAAACACTCCCCTATACGTTATTAGGTAAGTGTGACGGACGTCAAGAGGACGCCATTTTCGTTAAAACGTTCTTGCCATGAATTTCAAAGGAAACATTTTGTCGCATGGAATATGATGAGCTATCATAGAACAAAAGTCTTTCTTGTATTTTATTGTTTTCAAAACAATTTAATTAAAGTGAATGCCTTTGAGTTAACCGTCCCAACGCCTATAACTATGTTATGTTAAATTCGAGCTAATATTATAAAAATGTCGTAAAACTGACACTCAGCTATTGTGCTCTAATTATAAATATTAAGCATTGTGGTACAGAGGAAACAGTTTTATATTCGAAAATAAATACAGTTTGCTGTTAAATGTATAGTATATGTTTTGCTATAGCGTTTATATAAAATAAAATTTGCCAAATGCTTAAAAATATGCAATTTAATAAATTGAACAATATTTCAGTTTCCAATCAATTATTTTTGCAAGCTTTTTTGAAAATGTGAACTATTAGGTATAAAAAAAATTAGTAAAAACTAATTTTGGTTATAAATGAGCCTTACGGCTTTATTGGAAGATCTTATGAATGTTTTGGCCCTTACTTTACCAGTAGTTGGCAGCCTTTTTTGAAGTTATTTGTCCTACCGCTTCAATGATGTGGCTTTTTTCACACCACAGAATGGTTCCGGACCAGCCCTTTCATTGTGCGCGTATATATGTGCTATAAAGTTTTAAAAAAATGGTGTAACATTATACCACTTTTTTCAATTGTAGAAAATAATGAAAAGCTTGGTTTATAAAACATTAATCACAGTGAAAGCCAATAATTAAGCGGACAAGCGTGAATCTTAAGAGTATCAAGAGTTGGGGAAAACTTTGAATGATCATTGAATTGAAAGCTTTTGTATTAATTTAATGAAGAGAGGGAGAGAGAGACAGAGAGAGAGTCAAAGAAAATGAGGCATAAAGTGCAGATACAAATTTTAATATATAAAAACTTTTATATAATATTGTGCAAACAAAAATCTAGCTCGTATTTCTTAACAACACTTCACAAGCGACGATTATTTAAACTGTTTTTCTTTTTTTTTCGTACAAAATTATTATCACAGTACAGATGAATTTTAATTTCATGTCAAACGCTTGTTAATGATTAATAAAATATTATATTACAAATTAATTATTAAGACTCTTGTAAAATATAAATTATTGTGCTAAAAAAAAATCGGGATTTTTTTTTCATATATTCAAAAAATTGTTATAAAAAACGATTTACCTTAAATATTAAGTTATACATACATACAAAATTGTATATTTTTGATTTCGTGTTTAAAAAAAAATTAATAATAATAATATATAAATAAGCGAAGAAAGTGGAGCAACACTTTCATGATATGTTTCGGGCTGCCATATTTTTTATAAATAATCATTAAATATTAATATACATGCAGTGTTAGGTGCCCAGAGATATTTCAGTGTGTGTTCTAGTGTGTATTGTATTTAGTTAAGTGATTAGTGCTAATAAAAAAAAAAAACTCACTTAAGCGAGCTTACACGCGCTCTTACTATGGCACAATATCGGTCTGTCGTTTTATTATTTACCAGCATCTGTTTGGTAAGTTTTTAGTTAAATAAAGTATGTGTAGAAGATCAAAACGAAAATATTATTACATATTTTTATTGTATAATAAAACTTTTCTTTATGATTATTATATATGTATGTGTGATTTTGTTTACCATAATTGAGCACTGAGTGTATTTGAAAATGTTGATTAACCTGTTTGCACCCTGACAAATACCTACACGTTCTTTTTACTTACGAACGCCTCCCATTCAACAACAATTTCATTCAGTTTCGTTTTTTCGTTTGTTTATATTTATGCTTGGTGATAAAAACTATACGACATCCGCAGGCCGCTTTTAAAGTTAATTTATGACTAATATTAACACGTTTGACTTGTGCAGCGTACTCAAAAAAAAAAAAAAAAAATTTAATATGCGAACCGCCAAAACAGAAAGCCTTTCACTACTTTTGCTACAGACGTATATTTACATGGTGCAAACACTTGTAAAACTGAAGCGGTTCATTCATTATTCTGCGAGAATATTAAAAATTATCAAAACACTTTAAACGAATGCGGTTTAACAGGCAGGAAATTCTTATATTAATGTTGAAGATATTTCATCGTTGCCATCAATGATTGCCTAGGCTGAATTCAGCTTATTGAACTTGTTTACCATTTTGGATTATCTGCCTAAAGAAAGACTATGCTTCTTTATCAGTTGAAGGTACAACGTTCTCATTGATAATATTTTGTTTGACAGATGAGATTATTTTGTTTCGAATTGTATCATTTTTCATACCAATCAAAGTATGGTCAATGATTGCATAAACAGACCGTAGTAGAAAAATATTCTGATATTAGTATTGTAAAAAGTATATAATAATAAATATTTATTATTTCAAAGAAACATATATGCTTACGTTTACAGTATAGATAGACCACGTGAGTTGTTAGCCACGCGACTTGACATTTGCTTGCTTATTGCTTCTCCGAATGATTAGTTGTTTATAGAGGCGCATTATCTCTTTGAAAATTAAATATAAATTGTACGTACACATATATCATATATATGTAAACCATATACAAACTACATATATATAAACAGCAATGTATAATTAATAATGAATAAAAACTAGCTATTAAACGACAGTAATTAAATGTGCTGTAATTTAAAAGTCGTTTGCGAGTAGATTACAGGATACGCTTTTACGTGGTGAACTTATGCAATTATGCAAATATTTTGTTGTATTTATTAGCAATTCATGAACACGATTATTTGAGGGGTAGCATTCTTAAATTTGATTTAGAAGCGTATTAAAAATGATTTAATGGAGGTACTAAATATGGGTGGTGTTGGATGAGACAATAGTAATTATAAGAGACTCTATGAAGTATATATATTCTTTATTATTTTCAAAAACACAGTCGTATGTCCGCGTGTCTTTGGGTTTTTGACATTCACACGGGCTTAAAGCGTTTCCTTGAGAACCCTGACTAATTTGTTTTATATGGTTTCTAAAATGTGTAAATGAATGTGTTTTTTAGGAAAATATTAAAACAATGAAATAAATTTATTAATACGTGGATGGAAATTTTTATGGGAAATATTAATATAGTTAAATCTCTTTTTGAAAACCTCGAAATAATAATAATTAAATGAATGCAATACATACTCGTATTTACTTGTTAGTTGAAGTGGGCTTCAATGTTATCATGAAAATTTAAAAAATGAAAATCACGTTCACATGGAAGACTTTGTCAATAATGTCAATCACAACCATCGCCATAAGCTATCCAATTCGAATGAAAGTAAACGTTTAGAAGGTTTGCTGGAACGAGAGCGTAACCACATTGAGACTCTGGAAAAACGAGACCAAGCATTACGACTTCAATTGGATTTATTAAAACGGCGTGAGAGTAATTTATAGCGAATAAGTTCTTAATTCGAAAAAGATTTAGCTATTATCCAGCACAATTATAAAGTGGCCTTGAAAAATTCGAGCACGCGGGAAATGAATAATAATCAAAATCACAATGACAAAATTATTGCTTTGGAAAAGCAATTAAAAGAAATGGAGGATAATTTCAAGAATGAAACGGAAAATTGCCGAAAACTAAAAAAACAGGCGGCAGAATGGAGTTTAACCAAGCATGAACTGGAAGCTAACATAAAGCAATTGCAAATATTGACAGGACGATTACAGAATCAAAAGGAAAGTTTGCAGCATGAGGTAGGCGAACTGCAGGCCCAATTGGCGCAAGGGAAAAACTCTCATGCTCAAATTAACGAACTTCAAAAGGACACTGGAAACAAGTTGAAGACCATGTCTAATGATTTGGAGAGGGCTGTCGTACGAGAGCAACAGGTTTATGAAGACAATCGCTTGCTAACAGAAAAGGTATCTGATTTGGAGAAGGCAAATGCCAGTTTAGATTTTGAGTTGAAAAAGGCTCAGGACAAGTACCAGCAAGAAGTGAAAGCCCATCAAGAAAGCGAGAAATCACGTTTTCTTAGTCGTGATGAAGTAAATCTACACAAGGTCAAGGCTTTACAAACCAAACTCAATGAAGAGAAAACCGCCCGCATTAAAGCTGACCAAAACTCTCGGGAAAAAGAACGTCAATTTAATTTGCTATCAACAGATTACCGTCAAATGCAGCAACGACTGCAAAAACTTGGAGGCGAATACCGGCAAGAGGGTGAAAAAGGCGCTGCCCTTCAATCTCAATTAGATCAGGAACATTGTAAAAAGAACTCTTTATTATCGGACTTGAGTTTGAAAAATTCCAAAGTGGAGCATCTAAAATCGCGAAAAAATCAATTGCAAAAAAAACTGACTGCATTGCGGAAAAATAAGCGTGAATTTAAAGAAGATATTGCGACAATCGAAAGTACCCTAAACAAAGAAATTTTGCAAAATCATGAACTTCAAGATCAGCTAGAAACCGAACAAATATTCTCCCGTTTTTATATAGGTAAAGCCAAAAAATACTGCAAAAAAATGAAAGAACATTATCGTGAACTACAAAACCTACAGGAGGAGAGTATGTTGTTAAAACATCAAGTTCAAGTGGGGATGGCACGGGCCGATTCTGAAGCTTTAGCGCGCTTTATAGCCGAGGAAACAGTTGCCGATTCAGAGAAGGAAAAAACTATAAAAGATTTGGAGTTGAAAGAGCATCGCAACGAAATAGCAGCCAAACATTGTGAAAACGATTTGATAAAGAAACCAAATCAGTAGAATAGTAAATCTGATGAACTAATGCAACAGCACAAAAAACAATAGGAAGAACTCTTACATTTAAAAATTACAAAAGAAGAAGAAATTATTAAATTGAAGGAGAAATGGAAGAATGAGATGTTACTTAAAGTGGTTGTTAACAAATTGGCCGCAGTAATGAATCGTCGAGATACCAATTTACGAAATTGTAGTACTTTCTAATTTTTAATTTTAAATCTTTATTTAATAAAACTCTACTTCTTCCACATTTCCTTCCAAAAAACTACAATTCAGAAATCGATAACCGAATAGTGGATACTCATCTTGTCATTAAATAAGCCTTTTATTAGAAGATACGAAGTTGCTGTTGTACTCTCCAAGAAGAAGATGATTAAATATACCAGCATTATTTATATGACACTTGGAAGAATAATTTATACATTTTTATTTGGAATTTAATTATCTGTTCTGAGAAGCCTGTTCGATAAAGAGAAAAAGGTTTCATTTTAAATGTTAATAATCTTACTGTGTAAATATTTATCAATTAAATAAACTTATTCGGCTATTTATTGAATAATTCAAATAGACGTCATTAAGATCTCAACGAGTGTCAATAATGTTGAGAGTTAGTCACTCTTTTAAACGCTTATACAAAAACCTTGTTAGCAATTATGAATAAGCATGAATCGCCGCTAAAGATTCATTCACATGAATGTAAGTAGATATAAATATATGTAAAATAAATATATGATAGACAAAATAATATGAACACCTGACATATACACCTGTCTGCTCTGCTGTCATTTTTCGCCCGATAGGGTTACAATTGGCCAAAATTCTTATTAATGTTGAACGCTTTAGAAAAGAGTTCTTGTAAATAAGAAAGCCTTATAAGAACAATTCATATAGATTGAGGTAAGAAGTTGTTACCAAGTACTTGTGAAGATAATGAAAATAATTTTGATCCCTACTATAAGATCAATAGCCTTAAAAAATACTTTATAATTGTTTACACTACCCTATGTTCGGTTGTAGAAAAATGTGTAAATAATAAGTAGTAAAATTAAATAATCACGTTTCATTTACTATGCAGTTAGTGTTGTTTAGAATTGTATACGGGTAGATAAGAAAGTTGCTCACAAACTTTTAATACATTTGCGACAGCGATTTTTACAGGTAATGAATGGCTATCAAATGGTTATCTCTGCTGAGTTGTAGTTAATTAAAACAAATCATTTTCACAAAACTTTTTTAGTTTCATTTACTTTCTTAAAGCAGACACTATTATAATATTCATATTTGATATAAAAAGTTATTATTTACCATAACATGATTGTCAACTATGAGTGTATCGTGTAGATAAGAGGGTGGCGTTAGCCTATTCTTACTAACCTTATCATATAAGCTTAAACTTTATAAAAAGAGAAACAAATGTATACATCACGAGATTGAACTTAAATCTACATAATACTTACACAAAAGCAGTAAATAATTCTAGCATGACACATTTAAGTTCATCTAATATTTACTTCTTACATATGTTATCTTATCTTTATCTTTAGATAAAATGCGCAAATTCACAAGGACCAGACTCACCGCATCACTATGGATTGCAAGGTTACCGTGGTTATACAAACAATCAAAACCAAGATTGGATATTACAACAATGGCAACAACAACAACAACAAAAACCTCATATGTATTCTCAAGAGAAAGCTAACGTAGTCAATAGTTTAAAAAAATCGGACTCTGACGAGAAAATTCAACAAATATTCAATGTATCATCCGAACCGGGTTTACGTCTATACAATGTGAGTGTATTATTGTATATAAAATTGTATGGCTGTGGTATGGTCAAAAGATAAATCAGTTTAAAATTTTTAATGATATTTTATTAAATATCTTATGTGAGGATGAGAGTGTCCATTTCATTTATTTATTTAATATCTTATGTCCTCTTATCTTAAACACTTTGGGTTTAGAACACTTTCGACCCACTTTTTCTACACGAACCATTTCTTGAAGACTTGCTCGATTATCAGCCACAAGTATTAATTAAATCCAACATTTCGTCTGTAAGCGATAAACTCAAAGTACAGAGATGTCCTGATGGTAGAAATAAATTTTTTGTTTTTACAGCCGCTGCTTGAAGCAGGTCCTAATGCAAGATCTACAAATATGCGCACATCGTGTAAGTTTATAACTGAACGTAAGAATATTAAAAAAAAAAAAGGTAAATTATTAATAATTTTTAATTGTAGCAATTATATTTCCTACAGATGAATCTCGTCGTAGGGGTCCCTTTGATGTTGATCCCAGTGCTTGTGTGCTGGAACAAGGCAAAACTTTTTGTACTAAAGTGCGCAATTATCCGGATTTGAGTAGTCTCAATAATATATTGAAAACGCAATTTCCCGATTTGGTGAATTATATAGCAGAGGACGCACTCATGCCACCAAACATCAGTCAACGCATGAATATTGAACCCGATGAGGAGTTTTTGTGCAGGAGTAAGGAAACCGTTCTGTATCCGCAAGCAGGTGAAAACAAAGAAGCTGGCTGGTCGTTTATTGTAAACAATGAACATTTTAAACAAGGCGTAAAGGTGGAGGAATGCGAGTAAGCATTGACTGCACAGACCCTAGATAAACTTGTTCATTTGTTTTCTTTTCTTAGGGAAAAAGAGGCGAAATGTAATCCCCTCATGAGCTTATCGAGTGGTTATTACGCCACTTGTAAGCAGAATTACATTTTCCGTACACTGGTTGCGATAAAACCGGATGGTAAAGTGTTTAACGATCAGTTCAAGTTACCGTCTTGTTGTAAGTGCGTTATAAGGCCGAAAAAGAATTGATGCAATTAGTAAATAAAATAACTCAAATGTGATTTAAGGTGAGTAGCGTATATTATTGCATTTTACAAGCTGCACGTTATAGTTATATAGCATACCCCTATGCAGAGAATGTCATTGCATTCATTACTGAAATAAAAAGAAGAAAATTGTGAATGAAGAGAAGTTTTCTTTGGACATTTGAAACTTTCCGTGTCGACGGACAGACAGACATAGTTAGTTAGATATTAGGAATATATTATAAAACGTACCCAAAAGTATACTTGGTAGGGCCTCTAAAGAGAATCTGTCAAGTTATACAAGTAGACGATTAATTATAAACAAATTTGCATGTTGGTGCGATAGTTATAGAATACTTTTATAAACTCATTAAAGAACATAACTTGGATAAATTTTTCTTGCAGTGGTCTTTGATGAAACACCGCAGGGCTCTGAAATATTGTAATAGTCGAAAAGCGTTTACCTCATTATCCTTTAGGACTTGGAATTTTCTTAAAAGCGCGTGCTGTTATTCCAGTTGCAACGTTAATAAATTATGTACTATGTTAATATAAGAGTAGCAACAAATTCTTATTTAATTTTTTATATTATTTATTACTTTAATTAATCATTTATTCGGTCATTTTAAGTTTAGATTGAACAAATTAAAATTAAATTATAAATAGATCGCTGTGAAAATATATATGTACGAACGAAATTTATTGAATGTGAATAAATTTGGTTATTTTTTATAGAATAAATAATGTTTTTTTTTTGTAAATTTTGGGCAATGGATGGGATAACTATAAATATTCTCACCAAATTTCAAGTTCATATGTCAATTTTTGTAGCAGATATAAAATGGTTTGTCGATTGTGGACATAAACCTCCATCTTATGTGGAAGGTATAAAAAAGAAAAATGGAACAATTTTATTATTGCGAATGAGTGAACATTTTGTGCACCACTGCCCTCTCCTGACAAAGGGGACATGTAAATACTTAAGAAAACGAACGAACGTATTGTCCAATTGCAATTGTACGTAAATAATTTATATTCAAGGTGAATAGAAATTGGTTTCAAATTATAAACAATTGAAAATATGGTTAAGAAAAATTCCAAATTTAGCCTGACTACCAAGTATTGTTGCCTTTGTCTGTCCATTCACTTTCTTTTTTAAAACGAACAAGTCTTTGAGAAAGAAAATTAGCTTAAACTTTGTTTACACGAAATATTTATAAAGAGAACAGGTGGTTTTTAAACATATAAATTCAAAAGTAAGGATATGTTAACATTGTTGTGTCGTTGGTAGGAGTAAATAACTGCTTTCAGAATATATTCAATATTACATACTTACTTGTATATACAAGGTTATACAATGTTCATATACAGGTTATCGTGTCCACGACTTTTAACAGGAGCTTTTATTTATTTTGAATATATTTAATATTAATGTTACAATCAATTCAACAAAAACTTTGAAAGAACTTAACATATCAGTTTCAAAGCAGTAGGAGTCATTTGGAGTTTACACGTAAGTATGTCAGTAAGAGAAACAAGCTAAACCAATTTTCTTTTTATAAAAAACAAGTGCAAATATATCAGTGGGTTCTACCACACCATTTAATTACCTATATAACTTTAGAACATGATTGTCATATACGTTACTTCCTGAAAAATTTAATCAAAAAATGTAAAAGGTGACAATTTTTGTCACATGAAATAGGTGTAGTTAGTAGATTTTTCTTTAATCTACATTTTCAAGCTGTGTAAGGTATAAAAATACATGTTTAGCTCCAGCTGCACCAGCTAAAATCATTTAATTTCAAACAGTGAAATTATAGGTAAGGAATTACTGCGTTACAAACACCTTGTTGTATGTATTGTAACCTTAAAATGAATATTTTGAATTGGTTTGACAAAAGAAACATTGCAGCCAGTGTTATACTCCTTTTAGCATTATTGAGTTTATCGTTACTACACAAGTGCTGCCGTCACAATATAGCGACTGAAGGCCACACCGCATGCACAATTGCATTCGTAAATGTTGGTAAATATCATAAATAGTCCATAAAGCACACCACCATACAACAAATTCTAATTTTTAAATAAAAAGTTCGTGCTTGGAAGCCAACTGATTTAATTCACCGGTAAACGCTGGCGATAAACAAACGTTACTGTAAGGACACCTCACCGTCTGTGAGGTTACATATAAGATATTATGCGAACACTTTTATAACATATATGAACAATAAAAAAAACCAATAATGAGATTTGACCAAAAGTCAAACATTTCATTAACTGTTTGTGATTTTTAAAATTAAATTGTTAACAATAGGTGCGCGGTAAAGAATGAGTAACACGTACGCTTCTGCTGGTATTTGGACCACCACGGGGTTTATAATTGAAAGGCGTCGACCAAATACTCCGGGTAAGTACCATAAAAGTAAGCGTAACTGTTTGGAAAATTGTTTCGATTTAAATCATATTAACGAATGTAGAATGTACAAGTGAGAAAGCCAAATTATGATTTGGCCCAATCTTATATTCTGTCTATAGTTTATACGCTATGTATCAATTTAAAAGTTGGATTGTGAAGCAAAAGTGTTTTTCGTACATATATAACATTTTCAAAGTGTAATAAAAACGTAGTTGGACATTAAAAGAGGGCTTACTTGTATATATTCCCTGTCCACAATTCATATAAAAAGTTTTCTGGGATTTTTTATTTATTATAATTGTACAAATGAAGAGAAAGTTCAGTGTCTTAAAAGGAATGAATGACAGGGGAATAACTATTCTGCTAAAATTATTGCGAGTCTTAGGATATTTTATAATTTAAATCTCAATTTCCCTCGAAACGTACAAACCTTAGTTTAAACTTTAAATACGATCCCACACCACAAACAGTTCAAGCAGTACAATGAACTTACTTGAAAACATTTTAAAAATGAAAACCCAAGGGTTTTGAAAATGCGAGGCTCACTTTATAAGTACTCAAACAATATTGTAAAAAAATATTCAATAACCAGCTGAGTTACTGCAAAAGTTCCATAAGAAATAAGTATTTTATTCAACATGATGCAGTGTGATGTTTAAGAAGATTGTAAATAAAAAGTTATTTAATTATCTTACGAAATGTTTACGTTAAAGCCACCCTCGTAGTTAATGTAAAACGGGCTTAAATATGTTTAATACTTTCAAACAATAATTGTGGAAACAATGACAACAATGAACAATTTATCAAGATTACAGGTAACAGACATGAATACATATATGGGCATATGTCCATATTTATCATAAATGACACTTATTTACTCGGCCAGAGCATGTCAAACACGTTAAACTTCACCGTTTTAGTATAAATAATTCATTTATTTAACAATAAAATGTACAGAAAAGTAAAGCTAATCACGCAAATATATGCTGGCGTTGAAATAGAAACAACTTTGATGAAATATATTATTAGGGTGATGTAGTTTGAAAATCGTGCAAATTTCTAAAAAGATATGTTTGTTAGTCCATAGTTTGGAATGAAATTCATCCGAATTTTGATACAATTGATTATCGTAGGAAATATTAGCATACGTACCATAAACTCGGAATATACGGATACAACGCACGCCTTGGGTCAGATCGATGGCGTTGGCAATGGTAAAAATAATAGTGCCAAAGGTTTGCCACCTATTATACAACCGCGTATCAATACATTGGTGGGTGTAGAACCAAAGTGAGTACGCTGTATGTAATATTCTGCCTAGATTTATGGAAAGTCTATTTCAGATTTCGTCGAAAATATTATCACAAGGCTGTTATGGTATTACTAGTGCTTTTAGTAATTCTAGTATTAACAGCCATTATAATATTGGGCATTTTAATATGTAAGTAAACTTTTATTATTACAAATATATGAAATATTTTCACTTGTCCTATGTTAGACAAAATATCGGTAGAGAAAATTTGTCGTACGAAAGAATGTTTGAGAACAGCGGCAAGTCTTATCTACTCAATGGACGAAGAGTCTGATCCCTGTGAAGACTTTTATAAATTTACATGTGGTCGTTGGTCCGAAGAACATCCACGACCTGAATCTGTAACCTCGAATGATTGGTTTCGCGAAGCGCAAGCCAAAATCATGCGTGGATTAAGAGCTTTTTTAAAACGCAATAATACCATCGGCACACCAGAAGCAGTTCTGAAGGCTCGTGTTATGTATAAATCTTGCATGAATACCAAACTAATGGATGAACGCGAAATGGAACCTTTATTAATTTATTTAAATAAATTTCAATTACCCTTAATACCCAGTGGATTAAATTTATCTACAAGTGAAGAATCGAACGAAAACTACAAAGAATATTTAAAGAACTTCAATTGGCTGAAATCGGTGGTTATGATTAAGAAACATTTAGGTATGGACTTAATAATTGGTTTTGATGTATTTACGGATCCCTTGAATGGTACCCTCAAACGTATAGCGTTGGGTACACCCGAAGTGGATACAGCACTGCCTTTGTAAGTTATTTTCTAATATATTTAAGTATTCTTAAAAGTATTTACAATTTTTTAGTAACAATGATGATTTACGTAAAATATTAAATAAAATGAGAAAAAAATTCATTTATGACCCTGAAGAGGTGTACATTGAAGACGTGGATGATTTAGACGAGGAAACTGAAACTGATGGCACTAAACCTAAATCAACTTTAAACGCTTATCTCGTGTATATTAAAAAAATGATGAATGTTTATTTGACTTATATAGATCCCAACCTTGATACTGAAGAGTATCAAGATCAAGCTGCCGACTTAGCTATAGAAGCCATAGGCGTGGCTCGCAAAATATATCAAGTAATGGACGAATAATATCACTTTTAGTACACACTTGAAATTCCTCTCTTCTATCTTTAAAGTTAAAGGAATCAGCAGAGAATTCTTCTAAAAGTTTCAAAAACCCCATAGATGACATCGTGTATGTAACAGTTCAGGAGTTACAAGCGCAAACCGATGAATTAATAGCACCCAAAACATTACCGATTTGGCAAAATTACTTGCACTGGATAATGGCTCCCATAACAGAAGATATAAATACTACCGTTGAGACTTGGAATATATCGAGTTGGAAAATAATAACTAGTCGAGGTGATATACAATATCTACAAACTTTGACGGAGTATTTATTGGAAGTGCCCAAAGAACATTTGGAATTTTACATCTGGTTGAGTGCCGTGGAAGAGTTAATCCTACATACCACCAGTGAAATGCGTCTGTTACATGCCGAATACCTAAGTACCAGCTTGGGTACTGAGAATAACTCACCCAGATCCCTATATTGTACACATGCGGTTAATAGCCTCATGGGTATGGCGGTGAGCTATGCATTGGCAGATGATGATTTCACACGTCACAAATTACCAAATGTACGTCGCATGCTCGACAATATACGACAAGCATTTAACGATTTGGTACGCTCTACGTCGTGGATGGATGAGTCAACGAAACGCGAGACTTTGAAAAAGTCTGCAGATATGAAAAGTTTCGTTGGCTATCCCGATTGGATTAGAAATGCCACCGCCTTGGATCGCTATTATGCCGAAGTCCAGGTGGACGCCGACACTCATTTAGAAAACATGATTGGTATATTGACTTGGGAAATGGAAACCATGTTGAAACATTTCAATGAATCGGAAAGAGTCACTTGGGCCACCTCACCATCCAACGTTAATGCATTTCATATATTTCAGGAAAATGCTATAAGTAAGTATGTCATACATTTGTACTCTACACCACAAAAAAAAAAATGAAATTAAAACAAGCGAAAATATTAAGAGATGGTGTAGGGTACTTTTAGTCGAGCTCTATTGACTAGAGCATACACCCTTATTGCCTAATTCTTATACCATTTACATAAAATTGAGTTGATTTCTGTTGTTGATTGTATTCTTACGCACATTTGAATGGACAGCAATTCCAATAGCAATTTTGCAATATCCCTTCTACGAGTTAGGTTTGGAGTGAGTAGAAAAATTTTGCATTCTGTTATATGGCACAAATTGCACTCAACATTAACACTTGGCAATTATTCTGGTAAGAATTCTTGCTCGAAAGTAAGAGACCAACAAATGTAAAGAATGGATTTCGTTCATGCACTTGCTAAGCACTGTACATATGTCACTTTGTAATGTTACACTTGGTTTTTAAATTTTTCAAAGTTCATTTACTTAATTTTGAAATAATTAAACTAGATAAACTTTTTTTATTAGAGCATTGAATTATGGTTCAATTGGCACAATTCTGGGTCATGAGTTGACTCATGGTTTCGATGATGCGGGCCGCATGTTCGATAAGAATGGCAACATGCTACAGTGGTGGACCAATGAGACAATTACAGAATATATAAATCGGACAGAATGTTTCATCCAGCAATACAATCAATACTACTTAGATGACATTGATGAATATGTACGTAAAGTCACACCTTTCTTACATATTGATTAAAATTAAACTTTCTTTACTTGTAAATAATTAGATTAACGGTGAATTGACGTTGGGTGAGAATATAGCCGACAATGGTGGCATGCGTGAGGCCTATTATGCTTACAAGTTGCATATAATCAAAAATGGCAAAGAAACTATGAAGTTGCCCGGTTTGGAGCATTACACCCATGAACAATTATTTTTTATATCATTTGGTAATTTGTGGTGCGAAACGTATACACCGGCTGCTTCATTTTATGCCCTTGAAGATACCCATTGCCCGGGTAGAATACGGTTAAAAGGTGTTCTCACTAATTCGAAAGAGTTTGCTCGAGTGTTTCAGTGTCCCCTCGGTTCTAGGATGAATCCCAAAAACAAGAAATGCCGCATATGGTAATATTTAATAAACTATGCACATATATAGAAATGGAAATGATTTTTTGATAATTTTATATTTTTATAAACAATAAAGAAAAACATTTTCTAAGAAAAATTAAAAATTTTACAACTTGTGGTAAGTTATTCAGCGCTGAAAATAGTGGAGTATATATTTATACTGCGAGTTTTTTTAATTATTGTTCTCTAAGTGAGTGTTAGTAGCCAAAAACGTTAAGAAAAAAATATATTTAGCTCGAACCAAATTTTAATCACCCTTTATACTGTTTTTTGTTATCATTCCTACAACATTCAAAAACCTTAAAAGATTAAGTATCGCACCATGGTTTTGATTATTTATGATTACAAACGTAAACAAAATATATTGTTCCTCTAAATCGTTCAAACGCAAAAGAGCCTAAGGAGAGTTTCTATATATATTATATAAAAATTTTGTGTCTTTGAAGCCTGGTCATGAATGACATACCTTACTGTACATTTATCAGTATAAAAACAAACAAGAAAGCAGTTTTTGATGATCAATGAAGAACATATATACTTCGTAAGGTCTCTGAAGCCTCCTTCTATATTGCAAACGAAATGACAAACTTAGTATACCTTCCATCTTATGTGGAGGGTATAATTTAACCTTCAAAGCATATCACATGGGCTTGAATAATAAAAAAGAGAAAATATTGTGCGACTATTTAATACCCTTTGCCACTTGGTTAAACAGCTTATTCTCTCATTAGTTTCGATTATATATAATAAATATATTTTGATTCCAAGTCAATAGGGATATTTAAGGGTGGGTTCGGCAATTATAAACATCCTCACAAAAACTTGTACCCAAATGTTGTAGAACGCATATAGTTTCACATATCATGCAGGTATTATAAATGTATGTATAGTCTATAAAATAACGTACTTTGGCTCTCTTTTTGGTAAATTATTAAATACTCGTTTTATTTAATATAAAAGAATCGTCTGCGAAGTGTTAAGCATACATTTATATATTTAAAAAATATACAAACCCGTTATCGCCTTCTGAAGTTAAAGCCGTTAAAGTATTTAGATACTTCCGTATTTGGCCAAACAAGCAGCTGGGCTGCAAAATCGTATAAAGGTCTTTTTAAATCATATATGAAAACACATGTAATTCATCATGAATCTTATAACAATTATTGTGGCGTTTGTAATAACGAGCGGTATCTAATAATTGCAGCAACATTCAATAAAATGCTTTAAATGGTATGTTTTATTTTCAGTTATTGGCGAAGATAGTAAATGGACCGATCAATTTGGCATCGAAAACATTTCATATCTGCAAGAAAAACGAAGCTTTGGAGATGCCTTCACACCCGACAGTGTTACGTTTCATATGCATAGCAAAAATAATCCTATTGAATATCGCCAACTATATAAAACTGAGAGCTCCATTGAAGAGGCCCACGTTGATTCTTGGAAATGTCTTGTGGTCACCGTACATGGGTGGACTAAAGACAAGAATGATCCACTCAATAATGAGCATTCCGCGTGGATTCAACGTTACGATTGCGTTGCAATTGCGGTGCAATGGTCCACCGCTCTGGCTCCTTATGTAAATGCCGTTCGCTCGTTGCCTTATGTGGCGAAAGAAATCGCAGGATTTGTAGATTTAGTGATTGAGAAGACCGGTCTACCATTGGATAAAATTTACTTTATTGGTCACAGTTTGGGGGCTCATGCCGTAGGTTTTAGTGCACGTGCTATGAAAATGGGTAAACCAGGCTATATATGTGGCTTAGATCCAGCTAGTGTTCTATTTACTTTTACCAGTCCGCAGAGGCGCTTGAATGTCAATGATGCCGTTTATGTAGAATGCATTATGACAAATGCTGGTTTTCAGGGCATCATAAAACCCATTTGTCAAGCAAATTTTGTGGTAAATGGTGGCACAGTTCAACCTGGTTGCACTGATATATCGTGTTCTCATAATTTTGCGATTCATATACACCGTGAAGCAGTTGAAAGAGGAGGTCTTCTTTCAAAGAAATGCAGTAGTTATATAGATGCGTTTTGGAATAATTGCAATGACAGTGAAATTCGCATGGGAGACTTAGCCAATTATCACAAACATATCAAAGGAATTTTCTATACACCCACTAATAATGCAGCTCCGTGGGGTTTATAATCATGAAACGAATAATTATAAAAAAACTAAAAAACCAACAGGATACGTATGCTAGGGATACCTAGTAAGAAAATTGAATATAAAACCTAAGATTTGTAATCAGTAAAATCTCAAAAGTCTTTATCGAATTTACTATTGAAACTAATCAAGAATATATATACTTTTGCGTAAAATAAGCAACTAGTATTTCTGATATTTAAGCAATGGAATTTTTTTACTAACTAGCGATAAATAATGGCAATGGCATTTAATACTTAGCATTGCCCGAAAAAAGTAATTCTTATATAAGGAATTGTTTAAAATATATTATAAATAATTGAAAAAACATACCTTTTATTTAAAATGATGCATTGTCAACCGCCAACTCAATTTTGAAGATCAATGGTGAGAACAGGTGTGTAGGGCGCCGTTTTTTTAAATGTTTCTTCGCGCACCAGAGAACAGGGACTGGGCCTTTTCAGGTCGTCGCAACTGTCCTCCAAGTCTCTGTCACTATAGTTTTTAATTCTTATCCAATTATATATAAATAACGGCATTTACAATCACAAAATACATTTGTATTACGTAGCGGAAACTAAGTATAGAGAAAAATATTTCAATAATTTTATTATATGCATACAAATATGAAAAATGAAAAAGTGTACACTTACCGGCAAACCCACAGCACCTGATATATTTTATGAAAAAATTTACTAACGCGCACTTATATAATATTTTTAAAACAAAAATTTTATTATAATAAACTAATCTTCTACCAAAAAACTTCAATAATGCTCTTCACTAGCCTATGTAAGTACTTTAAAACAATTTTTCTGAATAAAAAAGTAAGTATGTATTTTGATCTTAATGAAATTCTATTATTAACATTAAAATATACTTTATTTCCATATAATACAGCTAACCACAGTTCACGGTTGGGTGTATGTATACATACACTTCCTACCTATAAGTTCACGTAGTCATACGGCTACAAAAATCTACATCTTCCTATACTCTTTTCCTTAATTTTCACTTAGACTTTCAAAAATTACGATCACTCACACATTTTAAAGAATTAAACAAGTTTTTTTGTACAATTTAGACAGTTTTTTTTTTAAATTACGCGATTTTTTCACATTTTTCACGAATTTATATAAACTTTCTTGTAAGTGAAAATTTTTTCAACGATTATAATGAAGTTGGTACTTAATGTTAATCGTCATTCTGTAGATATTTTTTTATGTCGTATCATAAGGTTCTGGACTTTACTATTACTTCATTTGTAATAACATAAAAAATTCTTTCACCTAAGCACAGGATGAGCCAAACAAGTTTTTTCGATATGCATTAATTTAATAATAATTTTAACAAACAAAAAATACACTACCAAGAAATATGTTTTCTAAATAAGATAACATATAGAATACAAGAAGAATAACCTCGAATATTTTTGAATTTAAGGCTAATATTATACAATAGTACATATGTACAAAAAATGTTTCTGAATCACTTTGTATGTAGAGAAGAAAAAGCAATATTTTTGAATAATAAATTAGTTGAGCCAATTACCACTTGATGTAGACCTAGCTTTGACAATCATAATTAGAATAAACATACGTTGCAATATAACTGCAGCCACCTCTACAACAGTCATTCGCAACATTTTTTTATAAAGTCGTCATTGTTCGGTCGTGTTAGAGAAAATTTATTGCTAAGAATTTAAAGAAAATTAAAAAATATCGCGAACAAAAGTAATTCTATGAAAATGAACATAAAACTAACGTTTTAACAAATTTTTAAAGTGAAAGAAAGTGATCATTAAATTATAAGCTCAAGCGTGAAAAAGCAATGATAGAAAAAAAAAGGTAGGGATACAGAATTTTCTGATTTTTTCTTAAAATACTCTTCGTTAGCTTTTATACGATACATTAATATAGGAAATTAACTTTTTCGAATGTTTCTTTTTCCGTTCTTTATAGTATTACATAAAGTAAAAAGCGCATGGCGTGTCAATTTCTTGCAATTTTTACGTATTTGATAAAAAAAACCAATTACTTGTTAAGAAAAAGGATAGCAATAGATGTAAATGAGTGACAAGGACAATACTTAAATGTTTTGAGCCACAAATTAACAAATTTAGCGCATTTTACATTTATTCGGTTAATTCATATAGTTTTCGTTTTGTTGGCTGAATATTTTTCGCATTTTGATGAAAATTATAATAAAAAGCCACGAATTTTATTGGAATAGAATTTCTAATAACCAAAGTATTAATAATTTTTAAAGTGAAATCAAATTAAATAAGTTTATGTAGCCGATGTAGGAAATAGTGTTTGTTAGCTTTCCGCCTGATGTCAGATATACTACAAAAAATTTGGAAAGAATTTTATATTTATAAAAAAAACTAGTGTGGGCAAGGTTTGTGTGAAAAAGCTGAATTATGCTGCTGGGGTGATGTGGCTTAGCCGGTAAGTATGCACTTTCTTTGTGCTATTCGTTTATAAATATAAAACATGAATCTTAATGAAATATTTTTCTTTATACTTAGTTTCCGTTACGTAAAAAATGCTGTTCCGTGTTGTGAGTGTCGTTTCCTATATGTATGAATACAAATTGTAAATTATAGTGACAGGGACTTTGAGGACAGTTGCGACGACCTGAAAAGGCCCAGTCCCTGTCCTCTGGTGCGTGAAACAAACAAAAAAAAAAAAAAAACGGCATCCACACACCCTAGTGTGTGTTTATTATTAACATCACGAATTTTTTATCATCTCAGCAGGCTAATAACTTCAATTAAATGTGGGTAAGTTAAATTTTAAATATTGATTATTGATTTTATTAATTTTTGTAAATAAGTTTATAAAAAGGTTATGACATAAAACCATATTGCTACGATGGGTAATTTAATAATTTTCTTATTTTAAAAATCCACCAATTTTTATGACTTTCATCTAACTCCTTATAAATGGGCAATTCGGCTAGAAAGTTAATAAACAATTCATTTCATAAAGTTGTTATATAATATTTTTACATATAAAATTTATTTTCTTTGCATGAAATAAATATTTTACAATTCTTAGAAGGATAGCAATTTAAATTTTTTGTAACAACAAACGTATATTACGTACAAATTAAAATATACTGGCCTTGGCTTTCTCTAAAATTTTGTAGCTTTCCTCATTTCTGCATTCGATGCTTTTGGTGATGTTTTCGTAACTAACGCAGGACTGATGTCTCGGCTGCCACAGACTGATTCTGCAAAACATGAATGTACGTATAACAGTTTTATTAGTAGGTGCTGTTTATTACACATCACATTGCTCATGGCTAGGTTTATGTAATATTATGAATTTAATTTTAATTTTTTTTTGAGAATATTACCATTTGAATGGAGTTGGTCCGGTATTTCCTTCTGCTGCTGATGTACGTTGTGCACGTGTTTACGCGTTGCATGTGGAATGTATCGTCTGTTCCTATACAAAAAGTTTAATTAATTTAATTAAAATATTTCAGATTTATTGTGCCATTTATTGAATATTCTGTTTTCACTTAAGATTTTGATAAGTTAGAAGGCAAACTTTAATAAAAATGTTGCTTTTTGATATTACATTGTTTTAAGCGCTTATTTTCTTCAGTGTATAACTCTTATGGCATTTTTAATGTAGCATACTTTTTAGCTTTGTTATAAAAATGTAAATAGTAACTGACTTTGTCAAGTATAATGACTGGAGCATGCATTTAATGAATGCTTAAAGAAAACGGCGAAAGATGTGACGCACTTACATTTATACCCTCCACATAAGATGGGCTGTGTACTAAGTTTGTCATTCCTTTTGCAACACTCAGAAGGAGACCCTAAGAAGTATATATAATTTTGATCAGTATCTACAACTGAATCTATCTAAACATGTGTGCCCGTCTGTTGTTGGCATTCTCACGGGTGTAAATTTTGAGATATTAGGCTGAAATTTTTTGTGCCGACACTTTTAGTTTGTGCACGCAGGTCACTTTAAGAAAATGAGAAAAATCGTTTAATTGCCACGAACAC
Source organism: Crataerina pallida (assembly GCA_949710015.1). Taxonomy (NCBI): domain Eukaryota; kingdom Metazoa; phylum Arthropoda; class Insecta; order Diptera; family Hippoboscidae; genus Crataerina; species Crataerina pallida. The sequence goes on along the minus strand of OX453290.1, from coordinate 721,606 downwards.
AATCGTCAAAAATCTATTTATATGCCCCAAAAATTAAGCTATCAAATTGAAATTTAGTATTTAGTATATATTTATAGTTATCCCATCCATCGATGTGCTGAAAATAACAGACACGCCCACAATTAACATACACTTGCAAGCTGAAATGTATTATATACACTATTAGAGGGCGTGATCACGTACTGATTGCGAATAATATCGAATGAAATGATTATTAAAAGATAAATTTATCGATAAAATAACACTGACTGATTAAAAAAAACATTCCGAAGAATGAAATTGAATTGAATTAATATTAAGGGCACCTAATGTAAATATTAGATTTCCTTCTTAGACCTCCAATCATATGTTGTTTGTGTTTGAAGGTCATCTCACCAGTAGCTTCATAACTACGATTTCTACGTCTACGCAAATAACGACGCCAACAGCAACAATATCTCATGCCAGGCACACGATCAATGATTTGCAGAAAGCCACTACGAAATCGAGCATTCATATAACAGTAAATGATCGGATTATAGCAGCTGTGTGACATGGCCAACCAATGGAATGCCAACCAAAAGTACGGCAAGGGGCCCCATAAACGAAACTCATCATCATTGAGTAGCAGCTAGAGAAATGTAGAAAAAAAAAACACATATAAAAACAATTTGGCACAATTTTATAATAATCGTAACAACTAAAATCAATTATAAAAGCAACTCTTGCAAATAAGATATAACATAACATTTAAACAAACAAACAAACAACAAAACACTCAAAGTGTTTTTTCCTTACCGTTAGTATGTTAAATGGTAGCCAACAAATTGTAAACACAATCACTACAGTGACCATCATTTTAATCATCTGGAAAAAAGGCAAAAAAAAAGCACACAACAATAAGAAATCATGAATTGACACCAGGGGGTTTTTGGTAACAACGGGCAACATTTTTTATGATGCCTTACAAAATATTTTTGTTTTAATTGGTTTTATATAATTTATAAAATTAATGAGTTTTAGCGTTTACTATAAAATCATTTTTTCAACTTTATTGGACCATTTTCATTTAGTTTGTCTAAAGTCACTTACACGATTAATCACTCCATATAAATGTTTTAAAAATTAGAATTCTACACAAGTTATGAAATGAAACCGTGTTAAATTTATATCCACTTGTATATTTTTGCATTGTTGTTAGTATTGTACTTTTTTAAGAGTAGTAGAGGCAGCAAAAAAACAAAACAAAAATCATCTGCTACATATGTTAAACGATCTTCTTGTTAGCCTCTATGTGACTGCTGAGAAATAGAGAAAAATGTCATCTGTCAAGGTGGCAAACGGTTGCTTTAGATTGTTGTTTGCCACAATTTTTTTTATTATTATTATTGCCGCACATTTGGTCAGTTAACCTTTATGTTCGTCTATAAATATTGTACGAGCTTGTGTAACACAAATATTTCAGTTGTTGCTGCTATTGTGAAAAACAGCAAGGTTGCATTAATTAATTAATTTATTACATTACTACCATTTCAAAGAGAAGACTATAAATATAGAAAAAAACACACGAACGATATCTGACTTTTCAATTGTAATGGTCTTGATCATAACTATAAATAACGGCCATACACACATACGTGTTCATTACGTAGTTGCACAAATATGTAGATCAGTAGAGATGACTAAAATAAAATCACAATAAATGTTTTGTTGTATGGTTGCAACATTTCGTTCAACCTTTAACTATTATTATCACAGTGAATGCTGTACAAGCCTTAGAGGAACTGCATTACAGTTTGTATTGCTGTTGCTGTTTATTTAAAACACGCGCTCAATTAAAGTAATTGTTCTAATATTTTCTGCTAAACGTTTGCATTTTTCCAAAACACTCACAAAGTCAGTCTTTACGTTGCAGCAACATTCAAACAGAAGCTGTTTTCTTAAGTTGTCATTCGTTTCTTTGCTTTGTTATAAACTGCAGTAACAATAATAAAAAGGATTTTATACTTTATGAGTTATTTTATATACACCACTGTATTGAGTTTTTATGTTTGTCATTTTCTTAACGTAATAAAATTGTACTATGATCTGTATGTGCTGTTGTTGTTGTTGCTGTCATTTCATTATTTTCTAGTCCTTCCTGTTCTTCCATCTTTTCTATGAATCATTACCATTGCTGTCGCATAGTATGCGATTTTTATTCCATAAAGATAAAGCATTTTTCTAAGGTTTCTTTTATTTTATAGGAAAAGAGATTTTCTCCTGTTAATGATTGTGTGTGCTGTGATTTGGAAAAGGAAAAGCTATTTTTATGTTAATGATGGTAACAAGTAAAATAGAAAAGGAACGTTAAAGTTTCCTCGTGCGTAAAATGTATTAAATTCTTTGACTTTTTTTTACTTTCCATCATTTCATTTGGGCCATCCACAAGGAGACCTCAGAGACCGTACATATACTATATATATATATATTGTTTATCAGCATAAAAAACTGAGTTGATCTAAATATTAATGTATGTTCGCATATTATTGTAATTCCCACGATCGTAAATATTGAATTGAAATTTTGACATGCCTATGGGGTAAAATACATTTGGAAAACTCTTCAAGGTCATATATTATATGTAAGCCTAAAAAATGATAGAGATTAAAACACCCTACGCCTACATTTTAAACCAAATAGAAAAGCCATGTACATAAATGCGCCTGCTTTCTCTCACCTCAAAAGCATTATTTCACAATGGAAAACCATTTAATGCAAATACTTAAATGAATTTACATTCACACATAACATGTACGTATGTATGCTAGTTTATTAACTTATTTATGCATACTCGTTTATCTTCTAAATGAAATGAAATCTTCAGCAAAACCGGATTTTTTTCACATATCCATAAAATTTATTGCAGCAAATTAACATTAATAGTAAAAATAATTACATTGAACGCCTCTACTGTATTTGTTCACATTTATTACATAATTGCCGAAATGTATTTCAAATCACTATGAACTAGAAATGATTGCTTGCATTAAATCATAAGTTGAGCGAGGTAATCAAAATAAATGTCAGATTTCTTAATTTGTTGCAAAATTTTATACAAATACCCTCCAAGTCTACAATAGCGGACGTGGGAGTATATAGTGTATATGTTCCGTTTCAGCCTGAAAGTGTAGTTTTACGCTGAGTATGGCTTTTTGTGAATTGTGGGCGTGTTTCTTATGCAATCGTGCCCATTTTTGACATGTGCAACAAACTTCAAGGTCATAGCTCGAATTTTGTGGCAGATTAGCTCTTGACCGATTTCGTCCATTTTAAATAATGATCTGCGTGCAGTGTCTGTACAAAATTTCAGTTCAATATCTCAAAATTTGTGGAAGGTATAAAAATATTATTAAAAATGTAAATTGCGTTTTTGAACAACTTATTTAACGTTAAGAAAGAGGTGGTAGCCACACACATCACAACCGGTCATTTAGTGGTAATTAGTTCAACTCCTCCAAAAATATTTACTTGCATAATTTTATATACAATAATTACTTAATGCATTTTTGGGAGGATGTATGTGTGTACACAGTTGGAATTCTTCAAGTCGTGCAAAACATCCATATATCAATATTTAATTCGAACATTTGTTTAGATGCAACGTATTTAGTAAATCTAATACTTTATTTACAAATAAATGGCGTCTAGTCAGCTGGCAAAAAATCAACTTATTCGAAACAAAAAACTTAAATAATTGCTGTTTAAAGTCGTAGAGATTAATTATGATTTAGATACTATGTATGTATATGTCTGTTTACTTATCAGCTGTTGTTTGTATCTCACGGTATGCATTCCAATCTTGGAATGTAAAAGTCACTGAACTGCAATTGACTGAGAGAGAGAATTGTTATAAGTGTTATGTAATATTTCAGACTATGTCGATCGAACTTCCTATAAGGTACAGAAAATAAATTGAAACAAGTAAGAAATCTGAAATCGGCTCGCGTCAAATCTTAAATACCTTTCACACGTAGATAGAGATAAGAATTTATATTTAGTATTTGCACAACTCTAGTTGCCGAGAACATGCTGTTACATACGGAGTAGAAAACCTACAACATACTGCCAACAACATTAAAGTCAGATTAGTTATTATTCACTTCGTTTGCTCCAAAATTAAAGTTCATATGCGTCCTTCTTCATTAAATAAGAAAATAATGAAATTGTTCTCATCTTTTACAATCGCATATTGTAGCTATAATTTTTCTTAGCTTTAGTGTGGCAGGAATAACAATAGAAAAGTGGTAGTGAAAGCAGTGTTATAAGCAATGGTAGTAGAAGTTTAAGTTGACTAAGGTTTAATTAAAAAATATAAGAAAAAGTAAACATTAAGGATTAAGATAAACATATAATATATAAATTCTTAATACTATTGTTTACGAGCATTGTAGGGGTATAAAGCTCCGTGCTTTAGTGTTAATTAAAAATGTTGAAGTTAAGAACGAGTTGTTGTTGTTGTTGTTGCTATTGCACTTATTGTTTCTTACTTTTTGTTTTGTTTCTTATTGTGTTTAAATGCTCGTTGTTTTTGTTGTTTTTATGCTAAATTCCATCGTTAAGGATGTTGTGGTTGATGTTAAATTTTCTTTTATTCTGGCTTTGTTGTTGCTATTGTTTTTGTAAATATTGTTGTTATTGTTGGTGGTTATATTTTTATTTTGTTATTGTTGCATATTTACTCTTCAATTATTATTGTTGTTATTTCTATTGCTGTTGCTGTAGCTTTCGTTTTTATAGTTTTTTGTTTTTGTGGAGATTGTACGAAAAACAATTGTTTTCTTCACATGACCTCAAACTCGAAATGTTTCTAAAAAATTTCAGCTAGGGTCTCTGACCTCTGGCCTCCTTCTGGGTGTTACAAACGGAATGACAAACTTAGTATACCTGCCCATCTTATATAGACGATATAAAAATGAAGGGTAACCAAGATTTTGTACAAGTCGTTTATATATTTTTTCTTTGTTTCTAATGAGATTTGTGGTTCTTAATACTGTCAAGTTCTCTTAATTAACTACAAAAAAAAAAAAAACTCTTCCATTAACAAACAAACAAACATATAAACTTTCCATTCAATTTTTTTATTGTTTTAATTAAAAATTATTCCTAAATGAAGACAAGTAAGTACTTATATAGAAGGTATAAAATTTGCAAAGTATTTTTTTCAATAATTTATTACCCAAATAGTTTTGTCTTAAAATATTTTTAAGAGAAAAGTTCTTCTACTTCATCTTCAATTTCAACTTCAGTCTTGCTGTACTTTAACTTCTGAGAATACTAGATTTTATCAACTTATTTATGCAAGTGTTTAATACGTTTTTAACAACACTTGTTGTAAAATTTACTAAACGTACCCGTGTACAATGTGCAATGTTTGTGTGATGATAGAAATTAATTAATTGTAATCTGCTCAATTAAGTTTTAATTGTTGTTTGTGTGGGAATGGTACATTTTTTACCACTCTAAGTGAATTGCATTGATTTGAAATTGGAGCCGAATGCAATGCTTGCCTTTGTGCTTAAACCCTATCGCCACTGTAAACATAAGAGCTCAAGTTGTCATGCCTCTGAAGTAATCGCAACATGAGGATGCACACCCCATACACAATGCAATGTCGATGCTTACTAGACAATACACATGTTGTGATAGGTGTCCGCTTGATAGTGAGTACGTCTGTACGCCTGTCTACTTGTCTTACGTTGTCGTGTTGTGTAGCACATGTACACACTCTCTATACTTAGGTTCTGCGTTTGTTTGTACCGACACTCTTGCATCTGCACATATGATGTTGTTGCTTTATTTAATGCGCCTCGATTGTAATGATCATGTTTGGCGGCGCTGCTATCATCTTCTTTACAACAATTGTTTATTAAGTACATGCACGTTGCGTTACATTGGTACATACGTATGTACATATCATGTTTTCGACACTTTCGGTAACAGTAACAGCCACAAAGAAAAAATATAAATCGAATAAAAAATGGAAACAATGATTCACTTATCTATCACTTACACCTGTACACAAGCGTGTGAATGAAACGTGTGCAAGCGCAGCCTTTAATAATGATTTTGTGTCATCTTGTGTGTACAGATATGTACAATACAGTAACAGTGCACCGTACAGCACGCAAAGTCAATAAATGTAATGTTGATACAAATCTTTATTGTCAGGCTATAATTATATATTGCCAACTGCAGCCAAAAATAACGCTGTTGAGAAATGAAGTCAATAGCACACCTATGCATGTACCTACGTATGCCTCTTTTCCAACTCATCATCCATTTGCCAAATAATGTGCTTTTTACATCATCATCATCATCGTAATCCTGAGGCCACATGCAATGGCGCATAATTTTTTGTTGGCTTTTGGCTTACGGCATTACGCGAAAAGAAAAAGCAAAAGCCAAAACCTTTAAATAATTGTGGTTTTTTTGGGCAATTTATTACTATAATTTTTCCCACCAACCAACCCCATCCATACCATCATTGAATGCATTCCATAAATTATCTAACACTTAATACTAAAATAAACAAACACTGGAACAGACCGACCGACAGGTACAGACAAACAGACAAAGTCTTTGTAGTAAAGTTGAAATATGCACTGGGACACTCACATAATCGCTCAAACAATGGTTGCCATAATGTTTATGGAGTCTTTTGTCAACGTCTTCATTAGCATATTAAACGGAGCATATTATCAGCAACCGGCTGGTGAGCCGGTAAGTTGGTAATTGAGTTGTCAATGGTAATGGAAGGGGTGTGTCAAAGTCAACGTGTTGTTGCTTAATTAAGTTGTCAAATCAAATTGCATTTAGCATAATAATTCAATCATCATTTAGCAAGCGAACACTTACAATACCATTTATAATGTTTTACAAATTTTTTTACATATATTTTTTTTCATGAACAACGTTTGCTTGAATACCTGCTTAATGAAGTGTTCCACAAAATAATCATTTTTCAAGATTTCCTTAAAAATTTCCACACATGTACATGTTTATCGTAATTCTTAATATAAATTCGCAAAATTTAAAACCTTTTTTATAGTGTAGTAATACCGATAAAACAAAAAACAAAAAAATGGAGTCTAGTCCCTGATTTTTATACCCACCCTCAATCTCACCCCTAATAAATATTAATATACTAAAACGCTTGTAACAACTCAAAGAAGGCTTAAGAGAATCAATCTGCGTAGATTTCCAAAGTAGACAAAATCTTTGGAAAGATACGCCCATCAACCGATCAAAAGCAAAAAATTAATAAAATATTTCATTTAGGGACAAGATTTTCCACTATGTAGATCATTGTAGCTATGTGTGTAGTACCAAATTATGATTTATTCATACTTTTTCTATATAATAAAATTAATGAAGCTTCTTGTGTAAAGTTGCAATATTTTGTTTGATTGACGTTTGTGCTCAAAGTCAATGCAATTTAATAAAATTTAATTTCAATTTCGCTTTTGACACAAAATGTATGAAATTGTACTAAAAGTTTGACGTTAACTTTTGTTTTGAATTTGTTTGACTTTAAAGGGATTTTACAGCAGTTTTTAATTGAAGATATATTAGCGACACAAATTCCGGTAAACACCCAGTTAATGGGTGTTTAGCGGATGTACACTAAAACCTTGTCAACATATTGGTGTATGCAATAAAACCTTGTCAGCAGTGTATGTGTGTTTGGACAATACGTGGTGGAGATGCATCGGTGACTATGCAGAAAATTGTTTATTTTATTTTTCTTTTATTTGCACATTGTCTGCATACAACAGCGACGGGCACAACAACAACATTACAATTGTATATACAAGGAAGTTAAATAATCAACAGCCAAACGAGAAACTAAAACTTTAGTTCAAGCAAAGAAAATGAAGAAGCCAGGTGGAGATGTAGATGATGATGAGGGCCAGAGGGTGAAAACGGCACCAGCTTACATTTGTGAAGACAGATACAGATGATACTCACACATAAGCTATGCCATGGATACTTTTCTTATCCGTGTGTTGGTAATAAAATTAAAAAAAATAAAAAAAAAACAAAAAAAAAACAACAACAATAATACTGATTAACAGAAAAAGGAAAGAAAAATTAAACAAAAATGTTGGGAATTTTTAAACCAACAATAAAAACAACAACAACCCTATCGATGATTCACGCAAACTCACATACACACAACACAACCATAACTTATTTAGCTGGCTAGATAGGGGGAGAATGAGAAAGATGAGAGCTTCGCGATGTATGAAGTTGGTTTATTTGGCGTCAGTGTTAGTGGAGCTAATAAAACAAGACGAAAGTGAAAGTGGTAAAGGAGTAAACAAAGACAACTCCCTGACCTCCTCACTCCACAGGTACCATACAACTTAAAAAGTTTAAACCACTATTGTACAAATGCTGCAGATTGTAAGGTAGAGGCGTTCTGTGACGCTTGACTATTGAACATACATACATGTACTAAGTTGGGCTCTCCATGCAAACACAACAATAGCAATGCACACGAGGCGAGTGCGCTGGTTTTATAATAATGACAGTGAAAAAGAAAACTCCAAAAGAAGTGATTTTCTTTGTGAATACACTCAACACCAACAACAACAACTAACAAAAGGAAGTTTGTGGACATGGTTATATATTACAACGCTAATGAAAATTACGAGTTAATATATAATTATTTATACACAATATATATTTATTATTGCTTTTGTTATTATGTTGAAGAGGAGACAAATATATTTACAAATAATTATAAAAAAGAAATTGAATTTTCTTGTTATCAATAATGAACAAAAAAATTTTTTTTGAATTATATTTAATGAAAATCCGGTTATTATTAGTGTATTAAAAGATCATAACTTGCCATAGTTCATAGATTACAAGTATGTTGGCACAATTCACTTTTTTGTTTTTTGTAGAGAATGTAGTAATATAAGAATTTGTACTTTTCAAATCGAAATTTTGATGCGCTTGTTCACGGACGCAAATTTTGAGATATTTTCTAAATATTTTTATTCATAAATATAAAATTATGTGATATAACTCCTTAACGTGAACATAAATAAGAAATTAATAATAAATTATTACCGCATATCTCATAAGATTAAAAGTCAAATCCTAATGATGAATAAGATTTAATGCGTGACGTGACATTTAACCAACAGGAGAAGGAGTACACAAATTGATAGAAAGAGAGGAAAATAATCAATTTAACTTTAATTTTTTTGTAACCTAATGACTGATTTATTATATTATAGTGGGATGGTGCCTAAGCGGGTGTGCCACCATTTCCTTATAAAAGAAAAGAAATTAATTTTTTATTTACATTTATATATAAAAAAAAAAAACAGCAATTACTGCCCTTTCTTGTGCATAAATAATACAGAAGTACAAAGGCGAAGAAAAGAAAAGAAGCGTTACAATTTTTATTTCATACAACTTTGTGCCACTTCATATTAATGGCAAGTAATTTCCAAACAACAAAAGCACAAGAAAAAAGTGATGTAATGAAAATCAGTTAGCATTTGTAGGAAGCGAATAAAACGTGAAAGTGGAAGAGATGACCTTTAAAGTGATAAATGTTGAACGAACGGACGGACGGATGGCACCAACGGAGACTAAAGAAAGCAGTCAACACAGAAAAGATAGCAAGTAATTTACATACACATTTTAACAAATAATTATTACTTTTTCTCCTTTTCATTTCTTATAAACTGCATCTGCACATCACACCGTGATTGCATCATCGACATCAACCATGTGTTGCATTGTGTTGTATTTTAAAGGGAAAAGTTGAAGTGACAACTTGTACGAGAAATTCAATACTTTTACATTTCAACTCTTTCCTCTTTTCCATCCCAATTAATTTTTATTTGACTCTGTTTCATTTTAAAAATATTAAAGTAATTCTTTTATATTGTATGCATTTATTATGAATGAGTTTGCCAAGTACCCACTAAAAACAAGTCAATTAACTAAAGCGCTAAAATACGTGATTGTGCCAAATTTGAGTTCCACGAAATGATGCTTCATGAGAAGCACATTATTTTATAAGCTCTAAATGATCATATAACTCATCATTAGGGAAAAGCTCAGCTGCTAACTCCATTAAATGGACGTAATGAATGTAACGTGCATTTTGAATATATAGTAAAGAAAAGAAGGGAAGGGAAAAATAAATTTTTACGCTTTATATTCGATAGGGTGGACAGGTGGAAGAGGAGATGCTACATAGAAGCACTTTATAACAATTTTCTATCCTCTGGGAAGCACGGTTGATTGTACGAACAAGATTCTTATCTAGATTGGCTATTGTTTCTTTCTTCAGAAGTAATCATTTTCACCTGTTCTTCAATGGATTTAAATCCGATAAAGCCCACACTACTCATAATAAATATTACTTCCGCAGCCATGCAAATAAGTGGCGTGTCAACTTTAGGTAAACAAATATTAAACGAAAATGATTTAACCAAAACAAAAAGAAAAACACCTCGCTGGTCATGATGATAGTGATGATATAACGTGTTGTAGATGTATGTAAAATATAATTAAATTTGCAGTTAGCTGCGGATAATACATTTTCAAAATTCGATTTGATTTGGCCGGCTAAGGTCGCTTATGTTAAGACTTACGTAAAGGTGAAAAACGTATGGCGAATCATGGAAAATGGAATCAATGGGTATTCGACTCTTTAATCTTTTTACATAACTTATACATATAATTGAAAAAAGTAGATAAAATGGTGTAACACATTAGTGAAGTTTTTCATCCGCATTGCAGTACATAGATAGTAAAACACACACATTGATTTAAATTTTGTCACCGTTGTTTTTTTATTGTGCATTATAAAATTATAAAATAAAACAAAATATTACTTAAATAATAAAATAATACAAAAACAATTAACATACACGCCTATAACGGTTAATGGGTGTTAACTGCGTTACAGTACGTTCTTAAACTCTATAAAACAAACGTATATGCACATAGATCATATACAGCATAATGTAGAGCTAGAGAGAGTGTGTCATATATGTTTTTACAATAGAGAGAGAGAGAGAGAGAGAGAGTTAGAGAGTTGGTTAGTCTTACGCTAACAAAGAGACAGTGATAGTTTCAATTGTAGAGTGATAGAGAGTAATGATACAATTTGTTCGTATGAAGTGATGAGGGAGGTAGAGAAAACATGGCTTATATACAAAAGATTGAGTATTTTTCTCATTGTTTCATCATCTTTCAATGTGGAGGATATGTGAGAATAGGATTTAACCACAGATCGTTGTAACAGTTGTAGCACAAGGATATTAAGAGCTCAGACATAGTCTTCTTCTATATTATTTTTTCTTTTCTTCTTTCTTCTCTTTAACGAAAGGTGGAATAAGTCCAATTTGTGTAAAAAAAAAAAATTACCGCTTGAGGTTTCGTCAGACGGGGCGGACTGGCAAGTAGAAGAGATTATCTCAAGTCTGGTTTGTTGTTGTTGTTTTGTTGTTCTTCTTTTAAGTCACAGCTTTGTTCTTGTTGTTTATGTTGTTGTCATTTAATTAAAACTAATGGCAGTTTTTATGTACATTATCATCATCATTGTCATTATTGTCGTGGTGTTATTATAAAGTTTTTCTTTTTCGTTTGCTGATTTGCGTTTTTGTTTTTGTTTTTATGAAATTTGTTTAAGGAATTTTTTTAGTTTTTAGGACTAGCCAATAGCATTTACTAAGATCGCAAAAAATTTCTTACTCGACCTATACTCGTCCCTTGAAGAATTATCCATAGAGAACAGTCGGGCATCGATTATGTATTTAGTGGGGTGGTCCATAGCTAGTAGAGACACCACCACCGCCGCCACCTCCGTGACCACCACCCAAACCGCCTCCAATACCACCTCCGCCAATGCCACCACCGCCAATGCCACCACCAATACCACCTCCTCCAGTACCTCCGCCAATACCACCATCAAAGCCACCGCCAATGCCGCCTCCGATACCGCCTCCAATACCACCTCCAATGCCACCTCCAATACCACCTCCGATGCCACCACCGAATCCACCACCACCGCCTCCATCTTTCTGCGTCTTATACTTAATGAAGTACACTTCTGGTTTGGAGGGTTGGGTTGGTGCAGGTGTTGGTATAACGATATCTTGTTGATCCTCCGGCTTCTTAACCAAAACATAAACCAAAGTCTTCTCTTCGTTTTGTGGTTGTAAGGGAATGACCGGAGCTTGATAACTGGGAGGAGATGGGGCCTTAATGAAGATAATTTTGTAATGTTTCTGGGATTGTCCGACCGGAATAGCACTAGGAGCACGGGCTGATTCGGGCTCTGGTGGGGGTACATGAACATAAACGTGCTTCTGTACAAGAGTACCGCCGCCGCCTCCTCCGAAGCCACCACCAATACCACCACCAAATCCTCCTCCGCCACCTAAACGCGAACATGATGCAGATGGAAATTGTGCGTTAAGTCGTTTAATAAGCGCGAAAAAAGCTGTAAATGAAAATTCGATTAAGAACTTACCACCACCGAAGCCACCACCGCCAAATCCGCCACCACCAGCACCACCACCTAATCCTCCACCACCGAATCCACCACCGCCGGAACCACCACTGAAACCACCTCCGCCAAAACTGCCACCACCGAAACCGCCTCCACCAATACCACCGCCACCGATACCACCACCTCCGATACCACCGCCACCAAATCCACCGCCACCGAAACCCCCGCCACCACCGCCATGGCCACCGCCACCACCGCCGCCTGGCCGATTATAGGCATACCCGGCCTCAGGTCTGGCGGTCGCAACAGCCACCAAGCATGACATCAATACGAACACTTTCATTATTTAGCACGTTTTTTGTTTTTCTGTTTTTATTTCAAGCGTTGATCACTGACAACTAAAAAAATTCGCGCAAATATTTTTTTATTTATTAAGTCTTTTTTTTCAAATAATCCTTTTTATTTATATATCTGTACAAGTATAAGGAATTATATTGTACAGCACCGACCTTTGCAGCAAGTAATCCTTGTTTGTGTATTATTAAGTACGTTTTTTGAGACGAACGAACGTGGTTGTGGTTGTGTGTGTGTGAGCAAATAGATAGGGTTGGAAGGATGGAAAAAGTTCTGATCTCGCGTCTCTAGGTTGCGATTGGTTGGTTGTTTATTAGACTAAATCAATTGGTTTACTGACAATCCACAGCCGCTGTCTCATCCATTTATACCAAAACCGACAAAATTTACTTTTTTGCGAACAAAGTTACAATAGCGACTGCATTGGCAATGCATCACACAGTACAGCACAACATAGCATACAGTTCAACAATTCAAATGCTGTGTCAGTGTACTGTGTGGCCAGCAGCTAGTAACAGTTGTTGTTGTTACTGTTGTTGCTGCTGACTGATTATTATGATGATGTTGGTTACTTGATTGTATTGTTGTTGTTGTGCTAAGAGAAGGTTCATTTACCATCCAAAAGACACACACACACACACAAATAAATAAAAGTATATGAACCTGTACACATACGCGAATGAATAAACGGATTCGCAGCCATTTGCGAGAGGTGAGTCTCACTTTAGTTACATCTTCTGTGCAGTAAACAAAGCAACAAAACAATAAAAACAAAATGTTGTCATAGGCTAAGGTGGTCGAGTTTCTTGACAACGACGCGTTTGTGCTACATAAATATCTTCATTATCTTTACAATAATCACAAACGCATAACGTACATATGCGTGACATTCTTCTTCTTCTATTTTTTTTTTTTTTGTGGCAAACGTCTATTGGCTGGTATTGTGCCAACGACAAACAAGCTCTCTTAGCCTAATGCGTAATAGTTAACTAGCTGGCTCCCCAGCCAGATCTGTATGTATACGTATGTGTGCATACATTAAAAAGAAGGTATAGTTGAACTCGTTGAATATATATGAAAACAACCATAGTAACAAACAATAATCATCACCACGCTTTACTAGCAATTACAGTTCAAAGATGCGGCCATAAAAAGCTACTTCATAAACATACACACACATATGCATATGCAGACAACACGTTCAGCAACATTACCGCATAATCAACTTATTACAGCATAGCTGACGGTATTTTAGGCACTATTACGAAAACAATGCTAACAACAAAAATAACAACAACAATAACAACCACCACCAGCACTATGACAATAATATTTGGCATAAACGAAGAAGAGTCAGCTAACATTCGTATTGTTGTTGTTATTATTGTTGTTTACTGTTGCTGTTAATATTTTACGTTGTGACAATTTCAGTGGTGCACGTACTCACACTTGCTTGCGAACATATGTTTATAGTACGTGAGCTAATATAACTTTTACAGACATTACGTTCACACAGAAGAGATCAACACTTTACATTACATTTATTATTATGTGCAGAAGTATTACTCAGAGAGACAACGAGAGATGATAATGGGCCAAAATATTTATTGTGTAATTTAATTATTCATCTTTACTGAAGATGTTTGCACGTTTTTGTACAACTTTAGAGTTGCCGTGCTCAAAAAACCAACAATTGGGAATCAGATTTGTTGGTTCATTATGAATTTGTGAATCACAACCAGCACAAACATTTAACTCGTTTTGGGTTTGCAGTAATCAATCTACAGTTCAAAATTTAATCAAATTTGGCACAAGGATGCCATTAACGGTTACTGAAAATTTAGTTAAATGGTCTATTTTTAGGATTAATCCCATTATAACGGCATATTTTAAAATAAAACTTTCTATGACGTAAGTTCGCTCCTAGTATACTCCTAGTATTTTTTTTTTACAAACTTCATAATTTACTGTGTCAACGTTAGAGTCCATCAAACCATTTTTAAAACACCTTTCTATAGGTCTCAACTCAATTTATTTTTTTATGGGTATTCAATGGCTTTTTAAAGGATTACTTTTGCATAGTTAGCTGGATTAAAAAAATTTAAAAAATACCAAAAAAAAAAAAAATCACAAAAATTAAAAGAAGCTTAAACACAAAACTTTACCATATCTTTCGGTTAATTTCTTAAAACTAAAATATATAAATTATATCATTTGTTTCCATTTCCAGCGAAGGGTATTTTCTTATTATTAGAGTTTCACGTGGTTACCCTTGCATTAAAAGTGAAATTATACGCTGGTGGATACAAGAAACTCTCTTTTCGTGAGGTGCACAAATTAATGGATAAGCATAAAGTTAAAACAATAACAACCACAACGTAGAAACACCAAAAACAAAAACAAGTAGGTAACGGCACTAAAACGGGAAGTAAAACTTATGCATGCAGTCTTCATTTTTTTAATTTTTTTTTTTCGTTATGCATTTATTTTGTTTTTACATCTTGTTTATTTATGTTGTTGGCTGGTGGTGGGGTTTCTTTATGAAACTGTGTTAGTATGTATTGTTTTGCACAAGTTACAGTTATTCGTTTGTTACTCATTTAAATGCTCTCTTTGTGTTGAGTTTTCTAGATATTCTACTCTCTGGATCATTTACTACTGGTACGCAGAGGTAGGTGTTTGCTTTGTATAAGTTTAACGTTTGAGCTTATATAGTTATTTATCTTAAATGCTAGTGGTACCTGCAACTCTTGCCATTATTATTACTGGAGCAATTATTGTTTATAATGAACAATGAAATTAAAATGTCTAACAAATCTTCAAGCAAACTATAGTTTATTGAATTCCATTAATCCCAAATAACGAACGTTCCCTTTCCATTTATTAAATAGATATTATAATTTATTATTGTAACGGCAAAAACAGCTCTTCGTGATTGTGTTTGCTTTTCGTGTGGAGCGACATAAAAATTAATATTGGATAATAAATATTTATAGAACATGACAATAATAAAATTAAAATAGAGATTTAAATTTTTTTCTTTATTCCTTTTGCACAGAAGGTAGGAGTGAAAAACCAGCACAAAAATCAATTTGAATAATGAATTTGTTATAAATTATTACAATTTTTTTAGTGCCCATGTGTTCCGTGAATGAAGGTTTACAAAAAGGATTATTTTATAAATGTAAAGGAAAAAGTGTTGTACTACTACTGTACGACAAATATTACATTATATGCATGTGTTAGTAATATATGTATGTGCATGCATAAAGCACTCAAACGTTATGTTATGAGAGAGATTTTTTCATAATGTTTTTTCACATCATGTCACCTGTGCATACATATAATATGACGCAGTAAATGGAAACTAACAAAATGATTTACTTTTCATATTCCATAAAAAAGCTTTTCTACCAATCAAAGCCAGAAGAAGGAAAGTTGTTTATTCATCAAGTGAATTGAATTTATGTACCTGTATCTGTATCAGTAAGTTCTTTGATTTATATACAGGCATGCAGCCGAAGTTACAAAAATTATCTACTTTGTCCACATCAATAACTATAGATTGGCATCTACATTATTTTAATTCGCATAAAAAATTTTTTTAATAGAATTGAACATTTTCCAAAAGTAAGAATTCTTGATATAAAATGAAAATAGTGTGAGAAGTTTCATTTAGAAATATTAAGAATTGTGGATTTTTTTTTTTTGGATATAATGATCTTTCGGCGCCAAGTGACCAAGCGCCAAGTTTATATTCTTAAAATTTGGTTGATTATAGAATTTTGTGTGTGTGATTCTCTTATTTTAAGTCGAAATGAGACACTTTTCTTTAACACTATCATGGTTTTTTGAAATGTCGTGAAATATTTTATTATTTGACAATCCTTTGTGACTTGCTTTTTTTAAAAAAAGGATTCAATCTTTTGACTTTTTAATATAAATAATGGATGTAAGTGTATTTATGCCACAAGCATTTCATTTCTTTAAGTGCATGTCATTGTTGCTGTTGTAAAGTCCTTTGACTATATTGTCATTAGTGAAGTTATTTTGGGCTCATGGATTAATGCTTTACAAGATATGCTTGCGAAAGCATCAGTTAAGTGTTATTTTGTATATAGTATGTATAGTTTATTGAGACATAAAACATCACCAGAGTCTAAATATGTCTAAAAAAAGTAATATACAAATATATTTTAAAAACTGTTATACCATATCTTTTTTACTATCTATTGTGAAGGAAAAAAATGCACCATATATGAATAGTAGAAAATAATTATATGTTAGGTGGCATATAATTAAATTCAAATTTCAAATAAATTTCACAAATATATAAATTACTAAAAATGCATTTTAATGTTGAATAATTAAAAAAAAAACCTCATAACCTATATAGAAAATAATGTTATTAAGGTTTCAATTCTTGTAGGTGCCGCATAAGCAATTACTATTCCACAAATAAACATAATTAATTACAACTTATTATTATATTCATCAATCATTTGATTAATGAATTGTACCCATTATGTTATACGTTATTGTGTGCTGTTCATTTGATTTATAAAGTG
This sequence comes from Crataerina pallida, assembly GCA_949710015.1. Taxonomy (NCBI): domain Eukaryota; kingdom Metazoa; phylum Arthropoda; class Insecta; order Diptera; family Hippoboscidae; genus Crataerina; species Crataerina pallida. The sequence continues at coordinate 704,173 of OX453290.1, read as the reverse complement.
ATTTATTGAAAAAGCCCAAACAATTCAAGTTTAGTTTGAGAGCCTTTAATGTTTTACACCACTAAGAAAATATTTTCAGAAATTTAAGGATAGTTTTCATACATAAAACAGCTTAATAATGGAGCACGATCAGAAATGATTGTTTGAATGTACATTTTCATTTCCATTGTACAGAAAATATATAAATTTATACAAATAAAGTGTTCGTGCATAAACTTTACTATTCAGAAAATAAACTCCCACATAGACCACTTTTATTGCCACAATGGTTAAACACATAAACACGAAGCATATGCACTTGTACAGTCTAGTGGATAATGTAATCCTATTTGTGATAGAAGTGCAAGAGAAGCATTTAGTTTAGTGATGCAACCCTTCGATTAGGAAACATGTAAAGTACTCTCGACTTGTTTAGAAGCCTCTTTCAATATCACCACGATTAGCTTTTACACAGTGTTAGCATTACAGGTACCTACTAACAACTGTTACAAATATATACACAAACCCATGTACAATTGCAAGGAATACGCCTCATTTCAATATTATGACGATTATCATTAAAGTTCATAAAATGTGCGATATATCCCAACTATTCCGAAGTAGGTGCTTATTATTACAGTAAAAGCATACCTGCCCGGAATTCATTAAGGAGTTTCTTCTCATGGTTATAAATAATAAGTGTATACAATGGGAAAGTAAATCTTGGATGCTTGTAATCAAAGGCAAAGCTAACTAATTAATTTCGGTTTTACAGTTTTACAATGCTAAGAAAAATGTGCTTGTTTTCTTGATGATGAATATTTAACTGACTCGTGCACATAGATCAAATAAGAAAATCACATTGTACATTTTGTTATGTAACTGAACAAATGAAAATAAGAACAACTTTATTGTAATCTTGATATTATTTGACCAATTTTTTTTATTTTCAATATCTAAAACAAGTAATATCAGTATCAGAGAGACTTAGTGTCTTTTATTTTAGAACAAGGCATATTTCATACAAGCTCCATAGGCAGACATGAACTTGTTATGTAAGGTTTTTATGATTTTAAAAATTATATGATTTTGCCTGTTGAGATTTTATGGTGTTTAAAAGAATTTTATGTGAATCTACCATATTTCACACAAGTGCTATGTGAGCACATTTTTAATCTTCTTGTTTCTTAGGGAAAAGTCTTTAGAGAAAATCTATAATCTGAATGCAGAGTTTAAGTGATGCCTACACTTACTCACAAGTCCATCCATTCATCATTTTTTATCCATCCATCAGAGTTGTTAAATTTATTTCAAATAATTGGTTTTCTAATAAGAAAATTACACAAAATTACACCGTCTCAGTAAGCAATGTTGCAAAGTCTCATTATACGATAATAAATATAATTCAAACCAAAATTGCGATTTTTTCCTCCTTGTTGACCGAATTTTTTTATTTTTATTTTTTATTAGTTTGCCAAAAATTCATCGATTCTTTCAGTTAGATAATTGAAATGAAATATGTACTATAATTAACTTTTCACTACACACGTATTATATGTATACCGTGGCATGTATACGCTTAATGGAGATTTGTGAGTGGTTGATGTTACACAATATAAAATATGAAATTTGTGGCATAAAAATGCTTAAGAAAAAACCAAAACACCTCCTTTTTGAAAAGGGTTTTGATTACTCAATAAAGGCGCTTTAAGCTAGCGTTGTATCGTGCATCATGAAGCTTGAAAGTATTATGTTTTTAATGGGAGAGAAAATAGTTCAATAGTTTTGATAACGAAAAGGATATGTGTGTGAATTATATATATCAAGTTACTCCTACTAAAACGTAATTGCTGCTTATTCATTTATTTAAATTGTATAACATTTAGCCTTCACGACACCACCTATTAACCTATACAATTTTCCTCAAACAGTTTATCATAAAATCAATTTGGTGAACAAGTTTATTTCCCCCCTCCGTTTTACTTCTTACCGCATTTAAAACTTTGCCCCATGGGCAAAATAGTAAACGTGTGTATGATATGAAAGAAAATAAAATTGTATCCGCCAAGAGAAATGTTATTTTTCCAGTGAACTATTAATCTTGTTTCTTTTCTTCTCTCCACAAACATGACTTGAAAATTGCCGAACATTTTATAGACAAATATATTAAGTTTGGTTGGTATATAATAATTTTAAATGATAGTGCGATTGGTGGTAGCATCATTTTGTTTTAGAAAGATATTGCAAACCGTACATTATAAGAGGATTAATAAAGAAATGAGGGCAACATCACGGTTGCGTTTTGTACGCCCATTGAATACGTTAAAGCTTTGAACATTTTCTTTATTTGTGGTCAGGACAATTTCTTAATACAATGAATTAATTTAAATAGAAGCTAACAACAGTTAAGTTAAGTGGGTTTCTGCACGCTTCACTTTGCAGTGCTTTAACGACTTTAATGAATTCTTCATACACAATTTTCTTGTTATAATAGTTAATATATAACAGTTTCTAAATAACGGTGTAAATGTATAATAGAAAATTGAAATTGGTAAAACAGTTAGGGCGCAAAGGATCAATTAAAGTTATTCAATATTTATTTAGTTTCAATTTATATAAAATACTATTTGGTAGCTGAAAAAGTCCTCTCAAGTATGCTTCACTTCGTCACCAGTGTAGGCTCTAACGCATTCAATTTTTCTTGTGGCGTCTGCCATGAAATCTACAAGACGTTTACTACTTCTTTTTTGTGCCAATTGACTGCTCTTGATGTCGAGTATTTTAAGCATGCAAGCATTTGGGGTCAGACACTAAAAGAAAACACTACAACTGTTATACAACTCGATTTATTTAATGGTAAAATCTTGAGGTGGATTATTTTTGGTTATGTTTTTGGTTACGTTTTTATCTACGCAAAGGCTTTAAAAATGTAATTTTTTCAATTCAAGTGGCAGCAGTAACATGTGAATATTAATGCAAGTTAATGAAAAACATAATCTATCGATTATTGTTTTAGCCGTAAAATTGCGGAAGTGCGGAAGTAGAAACCAGCCCGACATTGGTGCCTAAAAGAAGTTAAGAGTCTGTACAAAATTTCAGCTCAATATCTTGAAATTTACATCCGTGAAAAACACCAACAACTGAACACATGGACACACAAGACTAGATCTAATCTAAGAATATATATATCGATTGTTGTTTTGCCATCTGGGTATTGCAATTGGTTCTCAACTATAAGTTGCAATGGGATAACAATTGCATTACTGAAAGGGACCTATTCATTCAGTGATTCGTTGCCTCATATCCTATGTGAATTACTTCCACAAATTTATACGTTGACAATGTGAAATGTTGCAATCATGTGTTAATGTGTGAAACACTTTCGCATTTCTTTGCGATAAAGAAATACTTCCGCTACAAACGTAACTTAGACAATTCATTTTGTTGCTTAGTTTACTACGTATGCATAATACTTCAAATGCTTACATAAAGTAAAGAAGGCGAAAGAAAGGTTCATCTGGGAAATAAGTGCGTCCTTAGCTAACATTGTGCAAATGAATCAATTTTTTTCAATCATATCAGAATCTTGATAAATTTATATAAATTTAGTATCTGTAGATACCTTTGGACACGTCTTCCTCCCTATAATGAAAGTAGAACTTGTACTCTTAAGCGTACGAAACCGATATGAATGAAGACATATTGAGCAACACGGTAACCTAGGTAGATAATCGTAATCGGGTATGGAATCTTTTCTTTTGCAACATACAACAGTTGGAATCAGCCTCGTGACAATGCCATATATTCGAAAAACTATTTTGTAAGCAATCACATGTTCATTGGCATTTACATGGATTTAAGTAAAACATTATCCTTTGCAATGCAGATACGTACGTATGCACTCAGTGAATGACCAGGTAATACCTTATGCGGCTATTGATACAAATCGTGTCGTTCAATAATTGATTTTCAATGCCTTCACATGTGCTTTTACTCTATTGTTTTATTATGCAAATTTCTGTTTGAGTGGGTGCCCCGTTTTATGCCGTTGCTTTTCTTTTGCGTCATTTGTTGGCATGGGCAAGAGAAAGTCCTATTTCAATTAATGCAAACAAAAGATTTTCCCATAGTGATGTGATTTGATTGTTTTATATATACTTTTGTAGAGTGCGGTGCGATGCAGTGTAGCATGTGAACTGTAATAAGTTTGTAATTTGATTTTCAATTATTTTGTTATCATCGTCATCATCAGCATCGCCATCAACCGAATGGTGCGAATATTTACGCTTTTCCCTCACACAATTTTTTTTTGCATTTTCATTGTTTGTAAAGCATTTTTTACTTTTTTCTTACACATAAATTTCTTTTGAGTAGATGTTGTGTGTATGTAATTGCTTTGTATAAATTCATATTAATGCACCATTTTTATGGAGAGTTTAATTTATCACATTTGTCTCTAATTATATATACTTGTGTATGCACTCACATATGTGATGATTATATATCAGAATATATTAAAGAGATTTTTAAAATGATTAGATAGTAAAAAGAGTTTCTTATTGTCGTCAGATCATCACCCCTTGGTGAGAATAATATTCATAAAATAAAATCCCTCGAATGCACTTTTCAAGCTAGGAAAGTATCAATTGGTTTTAATTTTTCTTTTCCTTCCTTTTTAACACCTTTACGACATTGAGAATGCATTAAACTACAAAGCACGATTCACTTAATATTGGTTCGGTGGTGCAGCCACATAGATATACATTTACGTATAGTTGTCGATTCATATTGTTACCTAGTAATGGGAGTGAAGGTGCAAGCAAAAGAGTAGGAGATGTCAAACCATACCTAACTATACCTTAAATCAATTGTGATAGGGGATTTATCAAGTATGCACAATTACTTAAGGCGTATCGAGGAAGCCATACCTAATGTATATGTATGTAATTGGCTTGTGTACAGGCTACAAGGACATGAAAATACACCGAATCGGATCATTTTTAGTCTCCCTTCCTTTATAATATCCTGGAATAAACGAAGTCTTTATAAAATTGAGTGGGTGACCAAAATATCGTGTGCTCTAATTTTGAAGCAGATCGAACTATTTGTAGCACCCTTCTACGTGCAAAATTTTTTCACAAAGTGTCTTACTTAACAATGATTCGCATCTTCCTTAACGAATAATGGATATGAAATGGCCAGGTTTGACCGACTATAACACTTGTTCACTTGTTTTTTGTTAACATTGCAAATGTATCAGAAACTGAAATATGAAAAGTAAGTGAAAAATGCTTTTTTCCAAACCTGCTTATACTCTATGTACCCGTCCTCGTGCCCGTAATGTACAAGGAAATGCTTAAAAGTGGAAAATGTTAAAGTTCAACTAATTTGTGCTGCCGTGCTTTGTAAAATCAAACATCTCGCACAATACAGTGTTTAGATTGTGTGGTAAATTGCTATTGAATATGTTTCGTTTTGTCTCTTGCCTCTGCTTCTGCTTCTTCATTCTTTTATTCCTGCTTGTATGGTGGATTAATTTGTATTGATTTATACAGCTTGTACGTATGGTTGTGGTTAGTTCATGAGAGGACATAGAAAAAGGGCGAGTCTCCGCTTACTTTCTTACCAATACAACATGATCGTGATGGTGTTGGAGATTGTTGAAAAAGTTAATAAAATTGTCAGAAAACGGGGAATGCAATAATAACAACAAGTTTCTTTCCACAACATTGATTTGTTAATAAAAATTTGGAAACTCATGTTTTTACCGCTGATCAGCTGACAACATTAATCAACGGTGTACATCTACACGCATACGTGCTGGCAAGCGTCTGCCAGCCTTTAGGTGAAATCTTCCTTTAAGCAATATATAGCACCTTCACACATTATATATTTGGTTATATTTCGTTTTCGTTTTCGATTTTTTGTTTTTTTCTTTGAAGAGGTTATACTGTGCTGCTGTGGTGCAGTGCAATGTCGTGTTTTACCAAAACACCAATAAATCTTTGGACTTACGTTGAAGTCTACACCATAAGAGGTTTGTTTTTTGCATTCTTTAATAAACTTTTATTGGAATTTCTTTTGGCTTTCCTGCTTGCTTGTGTCATTACATGATATTACAGGCCGTGCAAATAAGTGTCAGTTAGTATGTGTGAGTGGTGTATAGCTGTCTCTACCTTTTCGAGTTTTATGTTACATCTTGTAAACATTTAAGTCTTTATGTGTAAAGACGATCTGGTTTTAATATAAATTTGCTCTGATCCTGCCATGCAGTCGTTCGATTGCTTTCTGTCACACTGTGCCTTCATTTATCTGTCCAAAGTAGTTTTGTGTACATGTGTATTTTTTAACTTCTCTTTCACCTATTACATAATACAAGTGATGCGCGACCCCCACGGAAACGCTGATTGTTAAATAAGTAGTAATGTGACACATTATTGCCTTTAAATTCTTCTGTATTCCATATTTTATCTTGCCACTCCATTAGCCATGTAGAGAATATTCCATAATTATGACTCAATAATATCAATTATTTAAGTAAACCGGAAAAGGTGTAAAAAAGAGGGCAGCAATGTTTATTTTAACGTCTGGGTCTGGATACAAAAGTTTCTGAGGAACCTTACAAATGACCTAAAGCCGCACTGAGTTACATGAATATTAAAAGGCAAATTATATCTTTACAAACATGATATATAAAATTACAAATTCCCGTATGGGTGTCCATCAGGAATAATTACAATTTATGTTTACATATGTAATGCGTAACCTCCTGCCTTGCCATCTGCAATACAACGTCTTGTAAGTATATAAATTATCTGCTATCAATGTTTATTAGCAGATCGTAAAATTTTTTTCAGCTAAAATCTCCTCCCTTCTCTTAATTGACAGACGTCAGCCCGTCAGAGAAGATCAAGTCTTTCTTTTATATACATTTTTCAACTCATAATGTATCAAGCGTTTCATACATGAAAAAATTAAATTAAATTATACATTTTTTAGCTTTGTTTTGATTAATTTTTTCCTGAAAATTAAATTAAACTGATTGTAAGTCATTGATAGTATGGTGTGGTGCGTTCATTGTTGAAATTTTTTAAACCTATAATTATCTCAGAGGCGAAGTGAAATGAATTACAGTTATTGACAATGTCATGGATTAAACTAATTTAGAGGCGTTCATAAGAAAACAAATTATTATCAAGCTACCCAATAATCAGTTAATATTTGTATGGTGAGAGAAAAGTTGAAAAATTGAAACCTAAAATTAAGCAATTTTTCAATTTTTTTTTTTGTTCACGTTTACATTATTGAGTTGAAGGTTTATTGACAAGAGGGAAAACTTTTTGTGACTTCTAATGCATATGTAGCATAAATTACAAGTAAATGAAAATGTTATAGACCGTCCAATTATACTACAATTTGATTGGTTGTATAAGTAAATCAGAGGCATTGTTACAAAAGTCACTTTGTGAATTATTGACAAATTTCATATTGAACATCAGTTTATAATAATAAAATATCCGGGTTTAGAATTCAAATTTTCATTGAAGTTTCAATTTCCTACTTGTCACTACTACAGATTTAGGCGATTGCTTTCGAAAACAACTATAACCGTATAACTATATACGTTTGCCTGCAATCTGATGACAGCCGCTTATGCAAGTGTCGTCAATATTATTTCCTAATATACTTGTAATGGATGTCATGTTATTTAAATAAATGGCATCTAATTTTTAAACGATTTTCAAGAAACAATCTCATTGTTATATATTTTGCTTTCGGTTCTCATGTAGAAAAGGCATCAAAGCGAATGATGATAATTTATAACTCAACAAACACCATCTCATAGCAAAAGGTCACTTTAGACAGCAATAAAGTGGAAAATAAATTATATCAAAAATGAATCTTATATAAAGGAATCAGATGGATAAAATATATTTGAAAGTTTGTTTGAAGATTATTATGAACTTAATATTTACAATAATTGTAAATAGGTCGTGAAGCATTGGATATGTTGTTAAACAAATATAAGCCTCTGTGATAAATAAAGTTGAGTTTCTCCTCTTTACAAAATAAAATTATAACGCAAAAGTAAACTTTATCACACCAAATTGCATCTTCAGGCAAGCTACCACCAGAAATTAAAATTTTACAAAATTTTTGAAAGTTTTTTGTTTCTGTTCAATGCAATAAATTTCGTGATAAAAAACTTGAACTGAAGCAAATCGACTTAACGCACTCATATACAGTCCAACATAAAGTCATTCTTTAAAACATTTCGCAGCATATGTGCATAAGTTCAAAATATCTGATAAAAGAGAAACAGAATTAATAAAAAAAAGAAAAATCTACAGCTGCTAATAATATTACAACACTTTTAAAGAAGATTAAAAGTTATATATAAAATGAAACAATTAAAGAAACGCTTACAGCTTTTAAGTCTTTTATGTTTCGAAAAGTTTCTTTATTCTTGTTGAATGTAAAAGTTGGCATAAAGGACTTCTAAGGTGAAGTTAAATTGTCCCACAAAAACTCATCTATGTTTGTATTCCTTAAGGGTAGAATTTTGACAATTATTTGTATTATGTTTGCGGCTATATTAAAACTTCAAAATTATTTATTTATCACTTATTCAAATATTAATAAAGTTACATATTGTTATTGTTATTGTTATTTTGTAAAATAAAATTGATGATGTTTTGACAATATTTTGTTTATACTTACGTCTATTAAATGCAAATAACAACAACATTAAATACCGAAGACCTCCTCAAAAAAAAAAAACAATATAAGATTACTCAAATTTATAAATGAAATCCATCAATATACAATTTACAAAATAATGGTAATCAAGCATAATTCACCGTCAGCTTAAAATTTACTTCATATCTAAAATTTTCTATGTTGGCGCTCATACTATCTTACGTTATATATGTATGTGTGTATATGGGCAAATGTACATCCGTTGATGCATTCATATGCATGTTTTTACAAATTAATTCATAATTGCCAACAAAATTCAATGACTTTATGACTCAATCGTGGTTAAAAAAAAAATAACATTTTTTTGGTATTTTGCAAGAGAAAATATTGAATTTTCGTTATTAACCAATTTTATGCTAAATCACATCAACCGAAAACACACATGTTTAAACACATTGTATACATGTGAACATGTTTATGGCTTATTTGCGTATATATGTATAATTTCCTAAATAAATATTGCCCCGCATTGTGCACAAAAGATTGACAATTTTAATATTGCGCAGCGGGTGATAACTGAAATACTGTGCAGTGGGTATTAGCCAAACCATGCTGTGTGACTGAGTGTATGCGTGTTATTTGATTGAAAAGAGAAAATAGCTACAAATTTCTTCAACAAATATTCACGCATCATGTTAATGGATGACGGCAAAACAAATTCAACAATATTTCATGTGAACAATAGTTTTAACGATACAAAATTTATTATTATGTAAATGTCAGATGTGGATTATGAATATAATTTTTATTAATGTGTCATATTGTAAATGGGCAAGTTATTATTGAATTTTTTTATAATTTATACATAACATGAAATGGCTCGAATATATAAGAGGCTGTTGTCCCATTAAACTCACTGTTCACTATTTACTGGTCGAAATTCTTCAATGGAATATTCAAAATGATTACCTAACTCCTACCCACCTCTTTCTTTGAATTAGTAGAAGATGGCTGCAGTTTTCATATTTTAATTTCTGTTATAAATTAAGTTAAATGAATATTATCCCTGATAGAAATGAATCTAAGCGGTAGAGATCATTACTGCTCTCACAAGACAACATAAGCAAGATAAGCATTTGCAAGAAAATAAAATGCAGCTGATGTTCAGTGTTCAGTGTGATAGATAAAAACCATTTAAATGACTGAGTTATAAACAAGATTTGTAATAATAATATATTAAAGCATGAGCCCACCGAAATGCTTTTATATTTCCCCAATTATACAATACTTCAAATACTTGAACACAAACCATCCTTTTATCTTTCCCTAATTGGATTTTCTTATCCACTCACATACTTATCTACTGTTTAGTATGTGTTATACTAATAAAGCCTTTTTTTAATAATTTCGCAATCAAACGCGAATTAAATTTTAAATTCAACCGTAATTGTATAAAAATGTATGGAATTTTCATTTCAAAATGTGTACAAATCATGTGCAAAATACACCACATCACTAGGTGATGAGCTTCGTAGAGTGCGATGCTGGTTAGCGATGCTGCTGTGGTGTGGTATTGTGTTGTGTTATGCTGCGTTGCGGTGTTATGTACATGTGGTGTGTTTAATATGTGGGCAATATGCAATAGAGTACAAATGGGCACACACACACACACAGAAGCACCGGCAGCAGCATTAGCGGTAGCACAAGTAACCATTAAGTGTTTGTAAATACCTTTAAGTGTGTTTAGTTAATTTTTTCCTTTTTGTTCATTTATTGTATCTTTGTAAGTGAACAATACTATTTGCTATATATTGTGTATATTTTGTGTGGCAGCTAGAGAGTATTCCTACCTTAGACAACAAACAATAAAATAACATCTGTTGGTATTATTGTACGTATAAGAGCACGATAAAAGGTAAGTAAGTGGAAGAGTATGAGCATATACTTACCACAAATGAGCCCATATCTGTCAGAGGCGATGACTACTGGTTACCGTACAGTATAATATACAAACAGATGCGCCATGCAAACTAAGCATACTGCAATTTACGAATAGTTGGAAGAAAACTTAACACTAAGTTTTCATTATAGCATACTTACGTATCTGCAATGTATGCAAAATACCACCAGATTGATGCAGTCGAACGCCATATACATATTATACATACTTATTTTACCGTTTACACACAGACAACAATTTCTTAACGTTACACTAAAATTAACAACACGAGCCGAACATTTACACTAAAAAAACATTTACTCTATCATTAACTAACGAATAATTACACTGAAATGTAAAAAGTATCCCCATATCTTATTTTTTGTGTAAACTACAAAAAAGGCTACAAGTAATAATTTATTTATAATATGTACGCATGTAGATGTCACTGCAACGTCTTTATCTTGGTTATGAACATAAATATGTGGAAAAGAAAGAAGTAGAGATTCATCCGTAGGGTGTGAAGGCACATTAAGGTATTCATGCAATTTATTATAAAAGTTATTCAACACAAAGCATAGTGTACGTATAATATCGTAATAAATTTTGCATTATATCCGTACGAAAGGAATAACGGAAATTCTGCAGACGCTTCATTACTGCTTTATTTTAGTTAGAATTAAGTGTAGAATTAAGTGTATGAGTATGGGGTTCTCTTGAGCTGAAACTTATTGCACTCTGCACTACACAGCGAAAAACAAAACTAAATTAGATTTAGGAAATATATGAAACTTCAATTTCATAGTTAAATTTTTGAGGCGTATACATTAATATATGTCGATTGTGGGCCGATTTGGCAAAAAGTTTCAGCTCAAAATGTACAAAATAATAATTTAAGAAAATCCTTTCTTTTATATTTTTTTTTACTGGCAAAAAATATATTTAAATAGAAATTCTTAATAAAAAATTGGTAAGGATGGAACCACTCTACATAAATGTGTTAAAGTACTCCTACTATGGTTTGCGACTTCAAGAATGGAAATTATTGTAAATTTTGTTTACATGTTTGAGAAAAACTAAGGATATTGTTTACACGTCTAATGACTTTTATATTCTTTGGGTGAGTGGGTTGCGGAAAAGAAAAAAAACACGATTTATTATTAAACGTCTTAAGTAGAGTATCCAGGATAATAAGGAACAACATAAATAGATGGGTAGCAAAATGTTTTGTAAAATGATGTTCGCCGTGGCACTAGTACACTTATATCATGCACGTAGCTTAGCAAAGTTGACAATATTAACATGAGGGATAAAAAATAATTGAAAAGAAAGATGCGAAGAAAATGGAAAAATTTAGAATTCATACATAGTATTAGTCATAAAAGAAATCTAACAAACTCAATAAATAATGCTTTTGCATAAAACGTCGATTTATTGTTTGGAAGGAACCTTGTAAATGATGTACAATAATTCGGAATTATTATAAAAACTTATGATTTTTGTTGCAATTAAAGTAATAAAGAAATAGTATAAGTGGAAGCTTCATTCACAACCAAACATTGTATTTTATGTACCAAAAAACTCTTTCAATTCAGTAGGTAAGGTACTAGCAAAAATTAATACAAAGGCAAATAGTATTATGACTCAACATATTCAATATTTCGTTATATATGTACATATGTATATATAAGTGAAAGTATATCACAAATTGTCCTCCAGAAAATACCCAAAAATGTTTATTATCTATTAAGAGAAATTACATAAGACTCGTTTGCAGCTCAGAGGTAAACTAAGCGACCTAATTCCAAAGTAATGGTGAAGAGAAAAAATCATTGCAACATATAAACAAAATAGACATTCTTTGAAATAAACGGTAACACCTACACCCACACCCAGTCAAATACATTTTGACAGGATTTACCAGTCATGTCAGTTTAACAATAATGATGATTTCGATGATAATTTAAAATCTTTTTCATTCGTACACCTATGCATACAATATAAGCAGATATATACGTATACCCCGCATGACTTGTTTCTCTTTTATATTTTTTCAAATACCTGTCAATCGAAACTTTTTAATAACTGTATGAATACATACTGAGAGTATGACATACTGACATTTTAGATTTAATAATGTCACTGAGGTTATGCTCTCTTACTGTATCGGTGTCTGGACTATTGGATAGATGATGCTATTAATCTATTAGAGCAAACATTTATTTAATGAATACAACTTCTATGCCAAGAACTACAGAGTAAGGTTAAGAGAATGTCAAGATAATAATATGTAGTTATGGTATCAATTTCCGGTACGCACACTAAACAGAATAATGGGCAAATAATCCAACCACAGTTAATATAAAAAAGTTGGCAACATAAACTTTACAGTCTCCACCATGTGGCCTTCTGAAAACGTCTTTCGTCAACCGCGTCATGTTTTTTACTACACACCATTACCATTACACTAAACATTACTTAATTAGATTCCACACAGAATGAAAAACTTTTGTTGTTGTAGTGATTGTATTTAAGCATCCTCAAGAAATGAAATAATTATCAGAGGTTAACAAATATTGCTAAGTTTGGATGTTACACTTACGAAACACACACATAAAATACTGATAGTTGAGCATGTTTGGTAATGTTTTGTTTTTTTATATTTAACATCAAGGTAAACTCACCTATCGCGTCCGATTGAATAGTTTTCAAAAATAATAATTGAGATTTGCCGCTAACCATTGAAGTGAACCACTAGCGTCGTGTTGCAACTATTTGCCGGCAACTTAATGAAATGTTTTAATTTCTATGACACAAAACCCAATTTACAATATTTGTTTTAATTATCAATTCTCTGATTCGGATTGCAATTAATGATTGTGTGTTGTTAAGAGATGGTCTGTGCTGCACATTATTATTTTTCCCACAACCATCAAATATGTTTAATTTGCGAAATGGATGTTTAAGCAGGTGGAAATGAACGCCTAAAGTAATTATATTATCTTGATAAGAATTATTTGAGTGAAACATTTTTATACCATCCACACAAAATAGCGGATATACCGAGTTTTTTCATTTTGCTACGATATAGAGATGTCCGTCCGGGTCCGGAAAAATGGACGCATTGGGCTAAAGCTTATACGAGTATATATATTTTTATATATATTTATATTTTTAGTATCCTATTTAAATACTTTCATTGATTCTTAACCGATTGCTATAATAATATTACAAAAGTATTTCTTTCTTCTTCTTCGCATTACGAATTCACTAAGTACTCTAACACCATTGTCATATGAAAATATTTTGTATGCAAGTGCAAATTCTAGGGCAGACCATGGCAGCTGGCATTTTATTTCTCAACTCATAAAAGTTGAAACAAGTTAAGGCGAATATTAAAATAATTAAATAAAACTATAAATCATCGCTTATGGCAAACCGTTTAGTGCAATATGTCCACGTCGAATCGGTCAAAACATAAATTTTATACAAAAATTAACAAAAAACTCAATTTCATTTGATAAAATGACGATTCCTCTATAAGCAGCATGGGCGTCTGTTAAAATACGTTTAGCAAAGTGTGTAGGAGACTAATGCGAATGTCATTCCTAAATTTGTCGGAGAAGTAAGTGTATGTGGCACATGTGCATATGTTGGTTTGCGATGACATTCTAAAACCAGCTTAATACATGGTTGTAGGCTATGTATGAAATATTTGTGTTTTTTGTAATCTAATGGCAAAATATTCAGTTCAAATATCCATCAAAGTATTTTGCCATGCAAAAACAAAAAGTTCTCACATATCTCAATCTTGGCGTAATTAGAATTTTAAATTTTAACATTTTGCAAAATAAAATCTAGTTATATTTTATGTGCGAAGATTTTTTTCTATATATTAAGCGCACACATGTGCACAGACATCAAATGAGTTTATGAATCAACATTTTTTTAATGACATCATTTTTTTTCCGTATCTATGCATAGACAGTTGTAGTCTGAGGTATGTATGTATATGCTTTTTGAGATGTAACAGCAGCAGCGCATCACTTAATAAATGCTGCTAGTTTGCACGGCGGTAATCTACCTTTCACTTATTTCTATGCTTTTTGATGCGGCTTAAGTCAAACTTGACATTTTATACCCTCTACATACTAAATTTCTCATTTCATTTACGAAACCGAAATAGAAGCTTGAAAGACATCGTCGGTATAATCGATGTGGGAGCCAGGTCGGATAAGATACACGCCCACAATTTCCAAATAACTCTTCTTAGTAACAACAGTGAACCTAACAGAGCTTTAAAAATGCGCTCTTCTTTAACACATGGTTTACAACTTTTTGAAAACGCTCAGTTTAAGTAAAGGGTACGTAAGATTTGGTCTAAGCTAAATGTTTTTTTATTACTTGTTGTTGTATTTAACTTTTTGTTTGCCGTTTGACCACTTTGAGTTTTTAAAGCAACCACCGTGAGGATGGGGGTATATCCCTGTTGTCAAAACTTTTGTAACATACAGCAGGAAGGACCACAGACCTTACAAAGAGTACAATTATATTATTCAGCATCAAATAAATTTAGCCATGTTTGCCTGATAGTCCTTCTTTAGTCCTTCAGTGAATAAATTTCGACCCACCATACGACACGCGCTCTGACAAGTTTTTGAAGATTGCTTTTGAACTAAATGACATGAATAGTTTAGATTTCATATATATCCTGCAGAAGGTTTATATCCAAATTGAGAAGGGTCGGACACGCTCACCATAAATTTATTAATCGTTTGTTAGAATTAAAATGATTTGAAATCACGCCCATTTTAAAAGGGATGGTGGCTATGCAAGATTCGACCAAAGCCAAATGTTAGTTTCAAATTTTTTTTCTTGATTGCTATAACACTATGATTATGATGGGGGCAGGTGGTGTGAGGAAATGTTTGATAATCTTGAGTGTTCATTTTGAGAGTATCGTGTAGATTCAATGTTTGAATGTGTCGTCTGCCTAACCAACGCAACTAACCAACAACCATCACCTCTAGGAGGATTGGAATTGCTTGCCGATAGTTTTTTTTTTATTTTTTCTATTTTTCCTTTATTTATTTGGTTGTTTGGTGGCTCGTCTGATTGAGGTGTGCATGTGTTTATGCATCACGAACGTCATTCGTTGTAACACTTCTACACGCACTTTGAGAATGTCGCCAGCTGTTGCAGGTTTTGCACATAATTGTTGTTCAAATTTTATTTTGATAATAAAACTTATTTAACCACGCATTACTGTGTTTTTTTCTTTTTTCCAATAATTTACAATGGTCCATTGTGTATGTGTGCGTGTGTGTGTATGGATGTGTTGCATTAAATAGGATTTCATATTTGACCTGCATGCGGAGCAACAGTAATACAAAATTATATACAAAAATAGAGTCATATTTAGTATTTATTATTATTTTTTTATATTTTTCTTCTTTTTTGTTGCTTCAACGAAAAACTGAAAACCGCTCTTGAGCCATTTTGCTGCCGTTTTCTTGTAGACTGCACTTTAACTTTGTTAAATCAAATGCATGCATAAAGTGCTTGCATTATATTTTGCTATAATTGCATTTAACACTAGGCCACAAACCGCGATGATGATCACATTTTATGACCATCACAAACAAAACAGTTTCTCCAAATTATGTGCTGTGGCCGATAAATTTATTTCAAGTTAACGATAAGCATAATACAATAATAACAGGCAATGAACATAGTTTTTAAATCAGCATTGAATTAAATTTTAAATCAGAATAAGCAAAGTGTAGTTAAATGTAGCGAATTTTAATGATTGCTACGGTCTTGGATTTATAATATTAAAGTTGAAAATGCTGCATGTGTTGTAAGCATCCTAAAAATGCATAAAATAGACTACTTCGTACAAATGTCGATATTCGTCTATTCCAATATCCTTGATAGTATTGATTTTTGCTTTATCGGTATAGAATACCAAAGCCTTAATTCTAATTCATTTAGTATGAAGAAAAAATCTTACTAGTGCTCCAATTCCCAACTTCAAGTCAATATCTCAATTGTTCAAACCTTATGTTTACCTCGTACAAACGGACAGACGGACATATGCTGTGCAAAGGTTGTTTTAGCGGGTCAGAGTCCCTCACGTTCAGCTCTCGATGCTGATAAAATATATCATATAAATATAGACCTAAATACAGCTTTCATTCAGTTTTTTTCACATAGAAAGACAGACATATCTCGATCGACTCAGATTTTGCTGATGAGAAAGAATATAAATAAAAGCCTTTGCAATCGTTTTGCCAAAGGGATATTTACTCCCTTGTAATATGGTGGCGGCTACTGTTTGGTATAAATCGACAAGAAATGTCTTTCTGGTGTATTACGCTAAAATTAACAAAATCTTTATGTTATTACATAACAAATAAACTGAACAAATAATAAAACCAAGCTGACCGTATAAACACACATGTATGAGATGACATCAATTGAAATGCACACATAAGCTGATACTTTTTTTGTTTTCTTTCTTAACTATTTCAACCACAAAAATACTAAAGGCGGACAGACGTGAAGACGTAATAAGAGTGAGAGGATTTTTAGTTTTTAGTTTTTGTTTCTATTATAATTTTTTTAAGTGAACGTCCAAATCCCCCCTAAATTAACTCCCATGCTCCAGCAACAAAGGAATATAGCTGCATGCTTTGTTAATTGTACAATAAGCTGATGGCTGATGGCTGATGGTACCGACGATTCTTCTTAAATCACTTTTTACAGTTGGCTTCCCCTCGTGTGCCTTTGACTCAAAACGTCAAATAGAAAAAATAAAAAATAAAAACTTTAAATTGGTTTCAAATATGTATGAAGATGGCAACATATATTATTGCATTAATACAAGCAGCACTCACACGTGCAAACTATTTCGGAAGACAAATGCATATAAATATATACTTAAGTACGTGAATTCGCATACAGAGCGTGTTCGTTATTTATAATGTTGATTTGTTATATGACGCTAATAACAAATGTGTCAAACCTCTTTGCTATTTTTTTTTCTTTATTTTTACTTTTTCCTTTGCAAAAAAAGATTTCAATCGTGTATTTCACATACAACATAAAAAATTAAATAAACTAAAAATATCAAGAGGAGTGCAACTGTTTTGTATGCCAAACGATGAGATAGTTTACTCATGTATATATATGAGCGTGTATGTGTGCGTGTGTGCGAAAAGAAATCAAATTCAAAACAAATGAAATTACTAAAGAGGCGGTAGTAATTGTAATTAGATGCACACACGTCTTACGGCATTATGCTAATTACATCAGTGGTGCCCCATCTCACCAACGTAATGTAACGTAACGTAACAACACTAATGTGTGCGTGTGTGTGTTATTGTACATTATCTCGATTTAATTACGATTCCTCTACGCCAGCTTATCTTAGCATTGTAAAAAGTCTTATGTCCGCATATCCAGCAATCTAAGTATACCACCGCTCCGTGCGTTTGTGATTACGTATACTTTTATGGTTATACGTTTACGTGCGCATTATTGTTGTGTACATATGTTTAAGCATTTATTTATATGTAATTTTTATGGTAAATTTTTATAGCTCATCATTAAAATAAATTGATTATAACACTTGTAAACCTCTGCAAATTTGAACACAAACCGAACAAATTTTACACGCATACGTCAAATGCGCATTAAATTGTGTCACCAAAACAACACTTAAAAATTTCTAAACTTATGTAATATCCTTTGTTGTAGCATATGTGTGCTAGCCTCCACATACATTATGCATGCTTCTTTGCATGTTATGTTAATATGCACATAAGTAGTTTCTTGTTATCCTTATCCCAACCCCAACCTCTAAAGGAATAGGTGAATTTACGTACATCTAATTAGATTACGCAAACATCAATAGAACCATACACACAGTTAATATTTATACATTTATGTAGATCGTTACATGCTGTGAATAATTTTATATTATGCTTTAACATGAATAGTGGAACTAAATCTTCACTTTCGGTTACACGAACAAAACTGTAAATAATGCTTTTTATGAATAGCAACGGTAGCCTTAGATGAGAGTTATGGTTTTTTTATTACGGGCACAGATACTTTTCACATCGAATGAAATGAATGACTGTTTACTGTTGGAAAACCACCTTTCGTAAATTTTCAGATTTCATATATTTTCAGGCGATAGTTTTGTACAGATATGAATGTTTTTTGGCATTTAAATGGTCGAAATTGGTTGAAAACTATGAACACAATCGAGAAAAAGATCTCTACAATATAAGCTATTGAAGTGATATTTGACACGCCTATTTACAATTAGCTCATGCACCGATTTAACAATGAAAAGGCAAGGTCGCATAAAATACATGTCCAAGAAGTGTAGGGGGCCCAACCAGGTATCTACCACATCTTCTGTTTGTGTGCAGAGGGTATTTGGTTTCTTCTTCTTGTTTTAATTCACATTTTATTACACTTGATTGAAAGTGTGGGTGAATATTTTTCGTTGAATTTAAGTTTTCCCATATCTGTATCTACGTTTTTGCGGTTGGCACAAAAACATAATAGAATAATAATGAAATGATTCTTACTAATCGTGTGTGCTCATGAGAAGTAACCGAATAACAAATGATTTCAATTTCACATAAATGTTAAATGTTGATTTATTACTTGTATACGGTTTAGAAACTCAGAATGCCCTTATTAGACAAAGGAAATATTTTCCCATCACAGACAATAAAAGAGTAAACAATTTTCAACTTTCAATGATCTTTTTCTTCGTATTTTATATAAAATGAATGAAATCCATTGAGCTTAGAACTGCGGGTTATTTTTGCCATTTGCTGGTGTTGGTGTTGTAAATTTTTGCAAAGAACTTGACACTGCTCACTTACCGTGGCATAGCCCTCAAATGGAAAACTTTTTTTGACAACAACACAACTGTTGTTGGCTAGGAAGCTGACAATTTCAATCGTCAACGCAACTCTGTACAATTACTTGAACTTATTATTGGAAATGGTCCAAGTAGTGTTTCGTTTTTCTTTTCTGCACGTTCAACCTATCAAACAACTGTTTAAAAAACTTTGGTAAACATCAGTGTCCATATACTGCAATGTGTACAAACAGCAGGAAGCACAGAGTTTCATCGTTTGGCAATCAATGGAAAATCATCAACTCAATTCAACTGTATAGGGGGCCAGGCAGCATCCAACCATTCCATCCATTTAAGTTAAACAAAATTACATAAAAATCATTAGCTTGCTGATTTTCGTATTTTTTTATATTTTATTATTTTATTATTTTTCTCTCAATGCTAGCAATTATTGTAAATATTTTGTTAACGAATAAGGAAATAATTGTAACATGTAAACCCTTGAATCAGAAAGAAGAAAAATACAGGTGGGTCAATGGCATCGAACATTCGTTATGAAAAACTAGAAAAAAAATGCTTGTAATTTAATTGGGAACAATCATTTTAATTTTTCGCCATTCGTGAAAAAAAATAATTCCTATAAGGTCAACTTTTATAACCCGAACTGAACAAAGACATTGCTTTGTAACCGTGAGCTAAATTTTGGTCACGTGTTTTTTCCTAAAGTTGAAATTTTGTACAAATAGATCGTTTTGTATTTAAAACGGGGAAAGCCGTTGACGCCCACACTCACACCGTCACTGCAAAAGAGGTACAATATTAATATTTTATGTTCATAGCATTTATGGTCCCGATGTGTGGAAAGTGTGCGGAAAAGTAGGATGGAAGGCACGCCCTCTTGCTTCTCTCCCCTCTTAACACACTTTTTCTATTCTTTCGCAGAAAGCTAAACTTTTTAACTTTGGACTTTTTGAATATGTGGATATCTTGGAAATTGCTTAGAAGAAGAAGAAGAAGAGTCGAATATATAAAAAGCAAAAAAAAATCTATTGCAATGCATAATCGATTGGCTTATGAAGAGCAATTACGTGTGTGGGGGCAGTAACACTGCAAACAGCAGTTACAGCAGAAAACTGTAGTAACACTGCAATACACAAATGGAGGCGTTAGTTGTTGTGTACATATATTTAAACTTTGTTCGTGGAAAAGATTTTATAAAGAGTATAGTACGCTATTAATTACAGTTATTTGGCCAAACTACCCGCCTGGCGTTAACATTAAAACTTTAATCATTTGTTTATTTTTAGGCCAAAGCATGAAAAGTAAACATAAACGCAACATTTTCAGTAGTGACTGCTTTCTGGGTCACGTAGAAACGCGCAATTTTTATTTTCGTTCACCGAATTTCGCTTCACTCGATTGCAGTCACAGTCGCTGGCTTCATTCGTCTCTTTGATTATACCTCCAAACCTTTCAACTAACGTTAAAAATTATTAAGGAAAAATGAATGAAAAAGAAAATAACTCAGCCCAAGCACCCAAAATTGTGTTAAACTAAACTAAACTCTCTCTCCGTTTACCCTCCAGGGGAATTGTAATGAAAATTGTCTGTTCAAACGTAGGTTGGTCGGCGACAAACATACTGCCATTGTTTTTATTCGATGTATTTTAGTTGTTGTTGCGGTTGTTGTTGTTGTTCTTTTTGGGAAAAATTCGTTCGGCTTTTTGTCAGCTTATAGCAAACAGGCATGCAGGCAACTGGGTATAGGCAGCCAGGTTGTCTTCCTTATTGTGTTGCAATCTTCAACATCACGTATATATAACCAGACGCATACACCAACACACCGAATAAGTGTATCTGGCTGTGAAGAAGTCTATTGCTTCAATAAAGTGGACGTTAATGATTATAGCAACGTTGGCTGGATGACGTTACTAAGCTTACTCAAAATTATTATATAAAAATTTGCTCTTTCTCTCTCTGGAGGCAATCTCTAAAAATAAAATATTGCGCTAATTTTTGGTTATATTAAGTATAATGTATGAGTTGTGATTAATCAGGTCTACATATATAATTATATAATAACATAAATTTTACAAAGTTCACCTCTTCCAAATGCACTAGATGTCCAAAAATTCAAATAGGAAGCACAGACTTTGGTGTAACAGTTTAAGTTTTATAACCGCTAAATTTGTCCATTTATATGATATACATACATGTTACAATCATATAACAGTTTACATTATGTTGTTGTTTTAAATTAATTATTAACTTAGATATAATAATTGTACAACACACAACATAATTAATATAATATTAGTGAATAATTATTATTATACAGTTGCCATGCTGCTCACACTGCCACTGATTTAGCGTAATTATTTTATTGCAAAAACATACGTCACAAGCATTTATAATAGTTTGTTAAATATGTGAATTTTATTATGGTTTAGAAGGCGGCTGATTCCTGTCAATACACCACGTCTAAGGATTCAAAAAAAGTCATCGATAAATAAATGTGTCAATGGCTATTTATGTATATAAAAGCATTGTACAACAAATACGAAAAAACTTGTATAAGAAAAATACATTAGAATAATAGTGTGTAAGAAATAAATCTTCCAGAGTCGTCGTTTCTCTTATGTCATATAAAATGCACATACGTTAGCGTTAACATTTCCAATTAACAAAATAAGTATTTCCTGCAATTTTCTTTTCATACATCGCTTATATTTTCACATTTATACGATTCTCAGCATGCTTTTTTCCACACTCACACAGTACAATAAAAAATCACTGGACTCTTCAAATTGCGTATTCAGACAGGTAAAACAGCATTTTGCACCCCTTACCACAAGATACGGATCCATGTCGGTGGAAAATAAATGCTGCATTTAGTTGTGGTCGTTGCTGTTATGAAGATGACAACATTTATACTCATATACGTATGTAGTTTTTCATGGGTACAGGAAGTGTTGTCTTGCATTTATTCACATACTTTTAGCTTTTACGATTTAAACGTATTCAAATTGCCGAAAAAAATCTTTAGTTTTAATAGTCTCTAATACAGGTGATGGTGTTAATTGTTGTCAATGTATTACTTTGTATTACATTATTATTAACAAGTTGAAAAACTAAATTTGGCTTAGACCAAATCCTAAATACTCTCCACATCGCTGTACAAACGGTGGCACCATCCCTCCATCTTACGTGGAAGGTTTAAAAAGAAAAGTATACTTATTAGTATAGAAGATATAGGAATTAATTGAACACACTAGAATTTCAATTTTTTCAAATTTTTCCCTTCGATCCTTTTAGCCTTCCCTGCACCATACGTAAGTGTCTAACAATTTATGCTTATTTTAGTTTAGTGAATACCCCGTCTTCGATTTCAACATTAATGCGAATTTATTGTACACATAATATAAAGATGCTAAATCAAAGATTGCAAATACAAGCGTGTTGGGTCTAACCAACCAGCCTATCGTAAATTGAATTATTACAGACATTTGCACCTCCTCATTGCTAGCTTAAAACAAAGAAAAGGAAAATATTTTTAAAAATAAATTCGTGTCTTCATGCAGTTAGACATAACATATAACATTTCTACGTACAATGTATGTTTTTCCACATGGTACATAATTTTATTATAGTCTGTATTGTACACCTGTGTCACATACACGCTGTTTTTTTATAGCTGGCGTTTACAACGACACAACTAGTAAGCTAAAGTTTTTTTTCTCTTTAAATCAATTGAAAACAATAAATAAGATGTTTGCATACATATGCGCATTAAACATACAAACAAGTGTATATATTTATTAGGTTTTTGAATTAAAATAATTAAAAAACAACTTTATTTGGTTAACTCTCAACACTTCGGCTAAGTTTAGAATCGATATCGCAATTTTGCAACTAGGGCAGTGATTACTAGGAAACACATACAACAACCAAAGGAAAGGTGGGTATGGCTAGAATGACTCAGTACTCGATGCTGAGTCAGAAAATAAATACGTTTGAATACGATCTCCACCTGGTGTTTTGGGCGTTGCAAACGCTTTGACAAGATGATATATACCTCTGTATATGCTGTATATAAAGAATGTTATATAACGACACGCAAAACATGTGTAAACACAAAAATCAAATATTTCATTATATACTTTAAACTTTTTGCATTCGTCTTCTTATTTAAGCAGGTATATTAAGTTAATCAGCGCTATGTAGATATTCTACAATTGCATGAGGCACTTGTGGCAAAAGGTATAATAAGTTTGTGCGTATGTTGGTACCATACTCTTAAGTATGGCATATAACATGATATCAAAACATTTTGTTTGTCAAAGATTTCATTGTAATTGAATACAAAACAGTTTTGTGAGTGGTAGAGGGGAGCGAGAAAAGGAGAGAAGCTTAAACGGTGCCATCACCACTAATCAATAATTACCACCATTCGAATTTTACCAAATTATACAGCTGCGTGCGTTCACAAACCTTCTTATAATTGGAATTCTTTCAACTTAAAATGTATACAACTGTTATTTATTACACAAGGCATCACATTCTTAAGCGTTGTGTTCACTTCACTATAAAGTACTTATACAGCGTAAATCATAAGTGGCGCAATTTGTTGGAAGAGTTCCTTTTTTTTTTTTTTTTAGAAATGTTTCCACACAAAACAATAATTCATTTGTCGCTTGAATATTCAGGCAATTACCCACAATTTCAATAAATTGGTACCATTTGCAAAATGTTAGGATGTTAAGACGAATAACCGCAATGTTATAATATTTAGTATGGCTACAAAAATGACTTTTTCGTAAATATTTTTTAAATTATTCTATTTACTATCATTGAAAGCCTTTAAAATATTGCGTAATTGTGTGTCTTTAATTTTTTTTTTTTAATATTAATTTTGTTTTGTCTTGTAACTGCTCAGGTTACGATCATAATTCATTTGTTTTAGACAAATTGTATTTGTTTTAAATTTTTTTCTAAAATGATTTTTTTAATAGAAAAATAATAACCAATACAAAAAAACGTGGTGATGAAGATAGAGTCAATGTAAACGTAAAAACCGGTAACTGTTCAAAGTTATATCATTTTATACTTCACAATCCCAGAGGTGGAGGATTCAATTCAATTATTACGTAAAATATTAAAATCTTAAAATAAATCGATTTTTAATTTCCTCAACATATTTGGATATGTGTTTATATGTGGCAACTGCAAATTATGTATTTGTGAAAATAAACATTTCTCTGCGGCAGCAGCGAACTCCTCGCCAAGCTTTAAATGGTTTGAATTTCAACATTTCATAACCCACCATTAAACTATTTACGACATTGCATGATTTATATTTGTTTGATGGCAGCTTTTAATTTCATGTTGTTACACATGTCCATAAAGCAATTGTTTGTTGATGTAAATAAGATGAGTTCATTTGGTGAGTGGATGAAAAGTTTCGCAGTTGCACGGAGTAGGAATTTATTGCAATGTAACTTAAAAAATATATTCAAGCAAGTGCATGATTAATTAGAATATTTCTCATTTATTATATTTGTCACGTTGGTATTTCAGTAAAGCACAGTTATGCGCTCCTTTTTGGCCATAAAATATTTAAATATTTTAATCTTAGATGAAAAATGATTTCACCTACCTTACGCTTTGATCTGGCCATGCGTTGATCTCGTGAATTTTCTGCTTCGCCTGGCGGTCTTTCACCCCACACCACTAAAGCTATGCGAGTGTACGTAAAGATTAATACTGTTAGCGGCAAAATGAATTGTAGTGTTAATAACGCCAACGAATAATAATAGTATTGTTCAGCTGTTGGCCAATCTTCTTGGCAAACGAAACTGTAATGTTTCGCAAAGGAGAATATTTTATAAAAGAGTTGTAATCAATTTATATATTCCTTAAGTCAACGTACCGCTCGCAGTATTCATGCCAAATGCCAGGTTGTACCAGTGCCGATACAAGGGGTATGGGAAACGCCGTCGCCAAAGCTATTAGCCATATTATGGTAATAATAATTTTTGCATATCTGTGAAAAAGAATTATAAACTAATTATTTACATTAATTTAAATAATTTAAATTCATGCAATTTGACAATCTTAACACTTCTTTAAATACGGTTTGGGGTTTTCCTTCGTCACACAGTCTCTAATTTTGTCATGTTTATACATACAATTGCGTGCCTATTAGGTATCTTATTAAAGATTCTCAGAATGACTCTACATCATTTATGAATGTTGCATGAACCATAAAACGTGCAAAGGAAATGAAATCCTCTTATAAACATACTCCAAATTTATATATATGTATAAAACTTTTTCTAAATAGACCTGAGTTGAGTTGAGTGCTTATTGTATGATTACTAAAAAGTATTAAAAAATTCGTACTACGGTACTAAAGAATTAATAGTGCAGTAGTAAAAGTAGCGTGTATAGTATACAGTTAAATCATTAGTAGTAATTATTAAATTAGTAATTAGTAGTAAACCAGAACTAAAGTTTCCTAAAACAAATACATGTGCAAACTCCACAATTTAAATAATGATCTGGACACCTCCTCATATCAGGCGCACATGCAGAGGACATGGCTAAATCTATTTCGATTGTGAGGTTGATCTCTGAACACGCATGTTGTTCATATCTAACAAACATACGTAGGAACATCGCGACTGCTTTTTAAATTTTAATTTACCTCTTTGTTATACGCGGTCGCAGCGGCCACAATATTGCTATATAACGATCTATAGAAATGGCTACCAATGTATATGCTGTCACCAATACTGATATAGCCTGAGAATAATTCACCAAGTAACACAAAATAACACCGAATGGCCAATACCCCAACAGAAAAATGGAAATAAATGATGATGGCACACAAAACAGTGACATGAGTAAATCACCAGCTGCTAGATTGGCTATAAAAAAGTTGGTAACGGTATGCATACGCTGCGTTGACTGTACAATGAAACACACGGTACCATTGCCTAGTAAGGCAAATATAAATATAGCGATGTATAGCAAAGAAACAAGCGTCTTAAAATATGCACTAGATAGAGCCGCCTCTGGATCGGTGGTATTATACAGGGAGGCATTTAAAGCGCTGAAACTTTGAGCCTCTCCCTCGCACACCATGTAATTACTAAAGTAATCCACCTCGTCGTATATCACAGTATTATTATGACTGATCGCCGGTGAAATGGTGGATAATAATTGTAGGGTTGTATGTACGAGCGGAGTAAGCGTTTTATTGTTATTGTGGTTGTGATTAAACTGCTCCAAATAATTTGTTTCATTATTAAAACCATTCAGTGAATCTTTCTGTGCTTCACCAACAACATGAAAATCACTAATGTTCATCCAAACTGTGTTATTGTTAGAGTAACTATTGGCTAACGCATCATGTGGTGAACGTACGTGAATATTACGTATGGAAGGTTCGGACATTAAATACTCCATAACGTCCTTTTTCTTCACTTTCCATAATTATTTACGCGATAAAATTATTAAACTCTTATCCTCTACCTCAACATTTGCTTCTTTCTCTTTCACACAAATGGTCATCATTTTAAGTTTCTTCTACACTGTTTTCTAAATTTGAATTCTTTTTAGTTTTATCGCATATTTTATCGAAATCTACCGCTTAACTGCCAGTACTCCCTTAGATAACAAGTTTTACAGTTTCAAAGTTAATTTTGCGGGTAAGCCATCTGCAAGTGACACAAAATAGATAACAGCAATCATTTAAAAACTTTGTGAGACTACGTGCTAATATATTTTATAAATATTCTCCTAATAATATGTTACAATTTATATATATTACTTGAGAATGTGAAAATTATTGCATGACACTATCATAAAATTGGTTCCTAAATATATATTTCAGATTTTTAACTATAATTTTAAATATGTTTTAATGTCGCTTAAATTAAAAAAGTTCTATAACAAGAAAGTCTCAATAAACTTACACTTAAAAAAATAAAAAATGTTAAATT
Organism: Crataerina pallida; assembly: GCA_949710015.1. NCBI lineage: Eukaryota > Metazoa > Arthropoda > Insecta > Diptera > Hippoboscidae > Crataerina > Crataerina pallida. The sequence goes on along the minus strand of OX453290.1, from coordinate 676,662 downwards.
TTAGTAATTTTTTGGTACTGATCAATTCATATTGATTGCGCACAAAATAGTAGAATGTTTCAACGATATTTCCCTTAAATATGAATATGAACATGAACGTATATTACAAATTAAATTGGTCCTCTACCCGTAGATTTCACTTGTGTATGTATGTATATGCATGACACACTCATTGTGGTTAAACGATAAATTTCTTTTTATATAATGAAAATTTTTAATTAATTTAATACTTAAAAAAATTATAATGGTTATTTGCATATTTCAAAAATAATTCATTTCATCCACATAAATGAATTTTTCATGTTGATAAATGAATATTTATGAAGCTGTATAAGGAAATCAGGGAATTGATGAATTTTATATGATAATAGCACTGCTTCCTATTGAACTTGGTACACGCATTAATAGATCGATATGCTAAAAATGGACGTAATCGTATACGGATACGTCCACAATTCACAAATAAAATATACAAGCGTAAAACTCGGAATCATATACTTGCCACACCCACCTTTTGTATCTACATGTGGAGGGTATTTTAGATTTGGCCTAAACCAAATTTAGTTTTCTTGTTTATTCATTAAATTCTTATCTTCATTAGTTTTCATCAAATGGATGTTAAGAATTCAAACGTAAACATAAGAGAAAGATTTTATGTGTCTTGTCTATGTCACGTGTTACTTGAATAAACTCATACACAATATATACAATAATATTCTAAAAATATAATATAAATCAAGTACAACACGTTCTAAGCAAAAGTAAATAATATTTATAGAATACGGAATATTATACTCTTATATGTGTAGAACAACATATACATATCTATTGAAAAAATGCCTTCTTTAAAAAGTGATGTCGTAACGCTCGTAATTACAAGAATTCTCAAGGAAACTGTTACACTTAACCAGTTTAACACAGATTACAAACCATTACAATACAGATAATAATAACAATAACAAATAAAGAAATCGCATGTAACAGATTTTTCGCAATATCATTAATACAAGGAGGGACGGAGAGAATGTAGGACTATAAGTTCCCTTTACTTTCATATATTCTCTTGGATAACTTGTACGTGTAATATGTCTTATCTTTAAAGCAGTAATATAACTTATTAGTTTTTAAGCAAATCCATTTCAGATTCCCTGCAATAGATATATGTCGTAGTATAAAAATACCACACATAAAATCGTGAACGGTCATTTAGTGAAATGTTTTCAATGCAGACTATTCCACTAATCTTAGCAGCAAGTAATCGAAAAATAAACTAATCAACCAAATATACAAAATATATTTAATATATTTTCTGATTATAGTTTTTGCAAGTACATCTATGCAGATTGATTTAAGCCGAGACCGCAAACTTGGCAAGAATGGTTGGTTTATGCCTCAAGCAAATGGATCACTAATATGGATGGACATAGAGACAGCTGATCGAGAATTACATATGTATAAACAGGAAGATGTATTGAAGGGTCAAGGAAATATAAAATTTTTTCTGTATACCCGAGATAATCCAGAAGTATATGAAGAAATTACGGATTCTGAAGAATCTATATTGAATTCGAATTTTAAACCCTCGAAGCCTACACGATTCGTTACTCACGGCTGGTTGCAGGGTTACTTTTCTCCCATGAACCAGCAAATACGTGATGCCTGGTTAGAGGTAGATGACTTTAATATTATTTGGGTAGATTGGAATAGAGCGCGTACATTAAATTATATCAGTGCGGTAGCAGCTGTACCGATAGTGGGTAAAAGAATTGCCGATATGATTGACTATCTAGTAACAGAACACAACATGCAACTTGATACCTTGGGTATAATTGGGCATAGTTTGGGAGCTCATGTGGCAGGCCATGCAGGCAAGAATACAAAAGCGGGGAAAATTAATATTATCGTGGGTTTAGATCCAGCGGAACCAATGTTCTCTTTAGATAAACCCACCAATAGGGTCAGTAGTGACGATGCTCGTTATGTGGAAATCATACACACCAATGCTGGTATTTTAGGTTTCCTAGAGCCCATCGGGGACAGTGATTTTTATGTTAACGGCGGTAAATCGCAACCCGGCTGTCTATTCGATTTAGCTGGCGTTTGTTCACATAATCGGGTAGCAAGTTATTATGCAGAAGCCGTTAAAATGGATAATTTTCCAGCTATAAAATGTAATAATTATAAACAAGCCATTAAAGGTAAATGTGGCAGTAATTATAGTTCAGTACGTATGGCGGCTGCTATAAATGCTCTTTTGGTTAGAGGTGAATACTATGTACCTGTTAATAAAAAGTCACCCTATGGAGCACTCAGTAATTTTAAGAGAAAATAAAACAACAACACTATATCAAAGAAAACGAATGTATTATTAATATATTTGTTTAATAAGTAATAAGTATAGAGTAGATTGATAGCCTTTTTTATTTTATTGGCGTTTATTATGGCTTAAAAATTATTAAAATCTGTAGAGGGTTAGTAAATAAATTGTTTATCATAAACTAATAAAACTGACTATAAAAAATAATAAAATGTGTAGGTAATAAATAATCGAATAATAATAATAATGTTTGCAACGAATATTAAGTACCCTACCTTTCGATGTGAAAGTCAACAATAATATTATGTAGTAGGTATAATTATTGTAAAGGAACTAAAATCACACACAATCGCGCAGTTATTTCATATTACCAAAGTTTTTCCTTGGAAAAAAATGGTCACATCTACATAAAGATATAAAAGCAGATGCAAACGTAAGTTTGTTCAAAATTTGTTAAATTCTTAGGACGTATGTATGGACATGTTTATATATAAAGTACATATTGTAGAAAAGTAGGTATGGATTGATTAAACATTATTGTTACAACTGAACTGTTATTATTTACTCCAAAGGGAGTACGTTTAAGGTTATTACACTTTAATAATATTATAATAATTTTCGGCACCGAATTGTAATCTCAAGCATTCTAGTTATTGACTATGAATAATTGAATTATCATCTAATGTGTATGCTGCAGAAAAACAATTTTTTCTAATATTAATTCAAAGCTATCATGTATTACGTGTTTTTTATGATTCTTAATCTTATCATGTAATGGTTGTATATTTATATATCTATTCAACTTTTTAGGTTTAAAATAACAAAACGTGCACACGTGAATAATATGTTTATAAAAAAATAAACAAATTATATCAACATTGCCTATTTACTATTTTAGTATTTGAGAATGAGAACGTGTTTATTGTTTTTGTTCAGATGTTTGCAAGTGCCAGAAGTATCTAGAAGCATACTAACTAACAAAAACTTAACAATTTTATATTGATAATCAGCTGCAAAGTTGGAGTCAATTTCGACAGGTTCATAGGAAAATTATGGTTTTATGTTTTGTTCTAAGGGGCCACTTCATTATAGATTGTATGTAATTAAATAAAGTTGGAAATCTTTACTTAATTGTGTCTAGAAAACCTGTTGAAGGTCTTTAAAGAGTTTCAACATTCTTGCAAAATATTTTATATATCTGTGTATATAACAGAATACAGAATGCGCATAATGGAGTAATGGATTATGTTGTAACATCTGTTTACTTTACTTTGTATAAAAGTTTGTGGTGCTCCGACCATCCTATTGCACCTACAACCTACAGGTTGTTATCATATAAAGTACGCAACTTTAATATCGATCATACTCGTACATATTGTTGTTTGTTATGTAAAAAGTTTACTTGTTATCGCTAAAAAATAAAAATTCAACATTTCAGGAATTCCCTTTTCAACGAAACGAACGAAACGAGAATGCTGAGTAATACATTCGTATAGTACATGTACATATATATAGGTGAAGAAAATCAAATAAAAAATTTAGAAAATACATAGTAATAAAAAAAATTGAAGAAATCGTTAAAAAAAACTTCAAAATTTAACCTCTGCTAAATATAGCCCTTTTTACTCGTTATATTACTTAACCCTTTAGTATTGTTGTAGCCAACGCAGTTGTGAAAATATAAATTATCGGTCAAGCAATTGCTTACAGCAAGTGATAACACAACAAAGAAGAAATAAAACAAGTAATACGGTTGAAGCCAAATCTTGAATATCCTCTAAATTTATGCTTAAACTGTGGCCGCGCCTTCTTTTAAAGCTGGGCATGGAACTTTCATGAATAGTGCAGATGTAAAAATACATTATCTTGATGCCCGTGAAAGTTTTGACGACTTTTAAACCGCATTTATAAGAAATCGTTTTAACGAACTTAGTGTAGCCCCTGTACTAATTCGGAGAATATAAAAACAAAGTATTTACCTTTTAGTTTATCAAATGTATTGTGTGCATACACATAACAAACATAACAAATATTTCTATATCTACAACTCTTACATTTCATATAAAAGTTCAATGAAGCGATTATTTTGAATCAGTGCTTCATAATGAGAGTTTTTATTACATTCTTAATATTCGTTACGATCGGTAAGTACATTTAAAATCTATACACTGTAATGTTCTTTCCATTAATTGCAATAAAATTTATGTGTGTTTTTTTTAGCCACCGTTACACTTGCCAACATTGAAGAGAAAGATCACATTAACGGTGAAAATGGTTGGTATGTACCACTAAGTAATGGAACTTTTAAATGGTACAATCGTAAGGACGCCGAAAATGTAAGAGATGCTATAGAGAGACGTTATATGGTGCGTGGCTTAGATCTTAATCCCGTGCATACAGTTTTGTATACACGTTCCAACCCTAAGAAAGGTCAAGTTATTAAGGCTTCTAGAGAGTTTTTAGATGCTTCGAACTTTAATGCTTCCCATCCCACTCGTATTACCATACATGGTTTTACCGGCATTGTTGAAGATGCTATTGGGTATGGAGTACGTGACGCTTGGCTTAAACGGGGAGAATATAATATAATTACTGTGGACTGGCCCCGTGCTCGTATTTGGGATTATTTCTCCCCAGTGGCTGCGGTACCGGGCGTAGGCCGAAAATTGGCGCATTTGATTGATTTTCTTGTTACAGAATACAATATGATACTGACCGATTTACATATAATTGGTCATAGTTTAGGTGCCCATATAGCCGGTTATACTAGCAAATTCATGACATCTGGTAAACCTCAAGTTATCGTTGGCTTAGATCCTGCCCAACCTTTATTCAGCTATAGCCGCCCGGAAAGTCGTCTAAATAGTACCGATGCTGTCTATGTCGAGTCCATACATACGGGGGCGAAACGTTTAGGTTTTACCCAACCAATTGGCAAAGCTGCTTTCTATCCCAATGGGGGCGTCTTTCAGCCCAATTGTGGCATTGATATTATCGGTATATGTTCTCATTGCCGCGCTATGCACTATTACGTAGAGGCAATAGAGAGAGATAGTTTCATTAGTGTTAAATGTGAAAATTACCGGACAGCTATAAATCAAAAGTGTGGTGCCACCTATGGTACAGTTCGTATGGGTAATATTTCTAATGTTGTTCGGGTATATGGTGAATATTTTGTACCTATTAATAAGAAGAGACCATATGGCAAATTGCATTAGGAAGTTTTTTTTTTCTACGATAATGTGTAAGTTTTATTACTTCAATCATAACCTCTTATAAATGAGTAATTTTACATTTGTTTAATTATAACATTATTTTCCTTCAAGTATGCCCCAATAATAATAATCAAATTAATAAATAAAATAATAAAAATTTTTCTATCCTCCCGAAGAATCAACAATATTGAAATGCTTTAATGCAAATGGAACAACAAACTTAGGGTACCACTATTATAATGGAAAAAGAAAAAAAGATAACAATGGAATAAATTTATTAATAAGCGATTATTAAGGCAATAACATAATTTAAGTTCAAAGAAGCCGGTAGAAAACTTAGTTATATTGTTTGACTGTATTTTATAAGCCTCTACTAAAAGATCATTTGTAAGGTAAGGTTGTTTAAGGTTATGTAGTTGTTTAAATCAGAAACTCAAGTATTGGTTCCCTTTCTTCAGAACACTTTCTTCGATACTGCTTGGAATATGTCCCAAGGTGAAGGGTATCCAAGATGTTATCTTAGCCAAACATTATATATTTATCTAAGCTCCCTTAATCCAAGTTTATCTACAAATTAACACCATAAACTGCAGGTAAGTAAGTAACTCTAATTATCATGTAAGCGATTCTAGTAAAAATTGTTGAAAAAAAGTATAAAAGCAAAATTTATAAAAATAATATTTACATCATTATAAAATCATGCGGCTGTGGTGGATTGTTGCTGTCTTCACCTTACGTGCAGGTAAAAGCTCTGAAAAATCGCAATATGTTTAAAGTTGGTAACGCACTTTTTTATAAAAACTTTAGTTAAATCTGAAGAAATTTTAGTAGAAGATAATGGAAATACTAAAATAGAGAACGCCTCTCCAATACTATTAAAACGCAATAAACCTGAAAGACAGCTGACAGAAGCATTGAGTGTACCTCCAATAAGTGAATCTCTGTTATGGGAAAACTCTGCCGAAGTTGATAAACAACTGACAGAGTCAGAGGCGGTGCCATCTAATACCATTGACGTAGAGAAAATAACGTTTCATTTACATACGAGAAAGAATCGAAAAGTCTTTCAAGAAATCAAGGAGACATCTATAAACGTCTCGTATTTTGAGCCCAACAAACCCTCTATATTCACTATACATGGATATTTTCAGAGTAAAAATTCCGCCTTCAATCATGGTGAACATGATGCTTGGCTTGAAGTTTTAGATTGTAATACAATTGCTGTGGATTGGCCTTCCGCTCGTTCCCTAGATGTGCTTTATTCTATAAGGTCTCAGCCCCAAGTAGCTAAACGGATAGCATCATTTGTAGACTATTTAGTCATTGCTTACAAAATTAACCTCGATCAAGTTATTTTTGTAGGACACAGTTTAGGAGCACATTTAGCTGGTTTTGCAAGTCGTTACCTTATTACAGGCAAAGTTTTAGCCATTTTCGCATTAGATGCTGGCAATCCTTTGTTAACTTTTCCCAATACGGAAGGATTTTTAAAGAAAGATGATGCATTTTATACAGAATGTGTTACAACAGCAGCCGGTCGATTGGGTTCTGTGAAGCCTCTGTGTCAAGCCACCTTTTATATAAATGGCGGGATAAAGCAACCAAATTGTCATACAGACACCGTTGGATTTTGCTCTCACCAACTATCTGTGGATTATCACATTGAAGCTGTTAAATGGAATAATTTTCATTCCTTTGAATGTGAAAATTATATAAGTGCAATATTTAGAAATTGTTCGACAATTAGTAGAAATCGCATGGGAGATATTACTAATGCGTTTAAAAATGTTACTGGCGTTTATTATACACCCGTTAACGCGAACACACCTTATGGTAAAGGTCCAATAGAACCATATTAGTATACATTATGTACATAAATAAGCGTATAATGTACATATATTAAAACAAATACATATATATATAATCAATAAGAGAATTAGTTTTATTAGTTTTGGCAAAACAGTTTCAGCATAGACGCTTAATAATGCAATGGGACACATAAGATAACAAATTTTTGCAATGTCCGTAAATACGTAAAAATATATAACTGCGGAATAAAGCTGCTACTATATTTACGTAAGCATTTAGACAATTAACACCAAGTTAACTTTCTTCATAATCCCTCTGCAATACCGTCATATGACTACTGCCGAGACAAAATACTATAAATTCTACGTGCTCGGAAATATAAGCACTTACAATTCTCGTGCTACTTTACTATTCTTTTATGCTCTCGACACCCCTTTCCATAAAAGTTCCCATTATAATGGAAGTCTTTGGTAAAAAAACACAATTTTAAATATTTTACCTAATTATAATATAACATGTGGCGTAAGGTATTAAATGATCGGAATTGACCGACAATAACTTTTATTTACAAATCAAAAGATTTCAATTACTACGGAGTGGTGCAATTTCAAAACTTTTCAATCTTTGTTTGTTTTATATTCGTATTATCGTATATATGTGAACGGTTAATATTAGAAGTAGCTTTCGCTATCGAAGATAAGGATCAAAATTTTAAAAATTATGAAGCAATAGTTTGTTATAAATCAAAATAAATAGATTTTTTCGGAAAATTTACTTACGCCATTTTCAAATCAAATCATTTTGTTATGAACACAACAGGACAACATTTATTTTAAATAACGTACTTAAATATACCAACTAGATTAAGGTCATATAAAATTTAAACAAAAGATAACAGCCAACGCCGATTTTAAACCAGTTTCATTAATATTTATAATACTTTACAATAAATTATTTTTGTTGAAGATGATTTTTTAATTTTACTTTAAAGGCTATAGAGAAAAGTAAAGGAATGTAAAACACAAATTCCTTGACGATCGCCTTTAGAAAATCCCCAATGTTAATATCATTGGTTTTATAATGTCATTTATTACATCCCACTAAATGGTTTCATATGAAGCAATACTTACTACTCAAGAAGTACTTTTACAATAAGCATTTGATCTTATCATTTATTGAATTATTATCACTTTTGTTGAAATGCGTTAATATTAAAAACAAAAGAAAGCCGTGGTATATAAGAACCGAACAAACTGCACCAAACTATTAGTTCTAAACATGAAATTTTTCGCCTTTTTAGCTATTTACACAGCAGCGGGTAAAGAGAGAATAAGTGTAATCAATAACTACGGATCTTTGATTCTCAAATTTTTACTCATTTTTTTATAGTTTTTGGTACACCGATACCGGAAGACCAATATCAGAATGGCTTAAATGGTTGGTATATACCACGGGTGAATGGTTCGTTTGAATGGATGAGTTTGAAAGAAGCCGATATTTATGTGAACCAATTACTAGAAAAACGTCGAGTTACTACAAATCCTGTACGCTTTTTCTTATACACCAAATCGAATCCTGATAAAGGTCAAAAAATCATCGCCACCAGGACCTCTATAGAAGAGTCTTATTTTAACCCAAAAAAGCCTACACGGTTCACAATACATGGTTGGACTTCCAACATACAGGATTATATAAATAAAGGCGTACGCAAAGCATGGTTAGAACATGAAGATTGTAATATGATTGCCGTAGAGTGGTCACGTGCTCGTTCTATAGAGTATGCTTCTTCTGTGTTGGCAGTACCGGGTGTAGGCAGAAAAATCGCCGCCCTAATCGATTTTTTGGTACAAACTTATCATATAAAATTAACCACAGTAGAACTTATTGGCCACAGTCTGGGGGCACATATCGCTGGCTATGCTGGTAAATATATACAAAGTGGTAAAGTTCATATTATTTATGGTTTAGATCCGGCCTTGCCTTTGTACAACTACAGCAAACCAGAAAGCCGTTTATCTAGTTCGGATGCCCATTATGTAGAATCTATTCATACAAATGGTGGTAAATTAGGTTTTCTTAAACCGATCGGCACCGGTGCTTTTTATCCAAACGGTGGTAAAAGTCAACCGGGATGCGGATTAGATTTAATAGGTTCCTGTGCACATAATCGCGCTGTTTCCTATTATGTGGAAGCAATCGAAAGGGATAATTTTGCTTCCCTTAAGTGTGATAATTATGAGGACGCAGTTTCCCTCAGTTGTGCTTCAAGCTATACGAATGTTCGCATGGGTTCCAAAAATAATGCACTTAAAAGCATTAATGGTGAATATTTAGTACCTGTTCGGGAAACATCGCCATTTGGAGTGTTAAGTTAACGTGGTGCAGGAGAAAATTCATTGGTTTAATAGTTTTTTTTTACTAATCTGAATGAAAATGTTTTTCACACCATCACACCTTATAATATGCAATTTTTTATCATATAAGCAAAGAATTATGTTATGTAAACGGAAAGATTTAAAAAGTAAGTATAGTATATATTTTTTACAGTTATTATAGATCAATAAATATTTCAAATACTTATGAATGAATGTTCTTGGCTTTGCTTTACAGGTTTATATTTAATTACTATATGAGCGTGTTAAAGAAAAAAAAACGACAAAATTAAAAACCACACAGAACAAGCATACACAACATTAAAGCCATTCGAGTGACATTTACACTCTATAAACTTAATTGCATGTTATGGCAAAAGTTATTTTTTTTTTTCATTATTTTCTCCTTTTCTCCTCCACAAAACCATACCATCCAACATGGCAAATAAATATTTTTTAGTTGTTGCATACATGCACACAAATGTATTTTATTAATTAAAATTATTTTAAATTATGAAGTGACATAGGATTCTTTCTTTAACTTCTAAGGCATAACACTAAGAACACTTCTCTCTGTGGTATGAGAATATTTTTGCATTATCTTGTATAAACTAATTGTTTTACGCTATAGTTGCGTATTCCCTTTGAAATTTTTCATTTTTAATTGTTATGTAGTCAACAGCCAACAGTACAATTGTTGAAAAGAAACTTCTCTCTACACTACATAAATTAAGGTATTGTTATTTGCGCACTCATACTGGCGTATATACATTTGTTATAACGTTATCAGCTGGTGTGAAAAGATACATAAGAATACATTATATATGTTTTTGATACTGTTTTGAGAAATGAAATGTTTTTAAAAAAAGTTTTACTATTTAAATAGTGTAGGAATTTAAAAAATACAAACTTGACAAATAAAAAGCTTCTATAATTAGTTTACGCAATAGTAGTTTAGTTATAGTTATAACAAGTAAGAAAACTAATTTTGGCTAAGAACAAATCATAAATACCCCCCACAACCACACAACGATTGGCGTGGCAAATATATAAAAGGCAGACTCACGAACGTACGGACATACATGTCTATATCGACTCCGATCAAGTGTTACAAACGGAATAACAAACTTAGTATACCTCCATCGAAAAATACGAACGCATACATTACTACATATATGTATGTATGTTTGTTCAAGAGGAGAAAATAATTTATCAATATTTTTCAAATTCAATTTAAATTTGTAAGGAATTCAAATAAACGTTTATTCAGTGAAATTTTAAGGATAACAATTTCTGACAACAATATTTGTCTACACTTTTGTTGGTTTATGCATTCAAAATATGGGTATATTACTTTGAAATATGTTTAAAAGTGTACATGAAGTACACATGAATAACAGAAGGACAGAAATGGACAGTGAGACAAGCAAACAGGCAGATGGTATATAACAAAGACAAATGAGCTTCATGTGCACTCTTCTTAGTTTATATTTCTATGATATTTACATTTTACCATGTTCATATAAATTTTAGTGAGCTTAAGCATACGCCCAAAAGTATGTTATAATTTTCAAGTCATGATTTAATGCACTTACACGTTTGGACCATAACTTAATTATTATGTTTTAAGTATTTATAAGTGTGTGTAATACCTTACCTTGCTAGTTCATATCTCTTCATATATGACACACTCTCGAATAAATTAATTTAAAAATCTGCCGTTTATGTTAATGGTAAATTTACTCAACTACCCAAGATTATTTTACAACTGTAAGAAAGTGATTATATACTAATGCAAAATACTTTTTACATTTATCCCAATTGATAACTAAAGTATTACGTACACCTAAATTCTGTATATAATGCAACAAATTTATGTGACAGCATCTTTCTTAACATCATTATCTCAGAAAGTTGTGCTTTTTATTCAGTTAATTTATTATTTTAAAAGCATTTTTTCTTTGTAATATTTTTCCTCAACTTTCTTACACTCCTTGTTGCATATATAAGCATTCCCTTTCCACAAAACTATTTACATATTACATAACATTTGGAAAACTTTCCGTCACCAAAATTTTACTCTTATGTATATAAAACTCAAAATATGTAAATGTCGAACACTCAAGGATACAGAGTACTGTATGAAAAAAGAAAGTTTAAACTAAAAAATCACAACTTAGTCATCATCCAACCATAATATAATTTGGATTTAATGTTTTAGTAAGTGGACGCGTGGACAGAAGTAAATTCAATTTAACTTTCCTCCTTGTAATATGTAAACAAAATTATTTTATTTGTATTTTTCATCACACCCTATGTGTATATAAATTTTTGTTGTTTATGTTTTTGTTACACGACATTTGCTTAAGGTTACCCTCACAATTTGGTGTAAATCAAATTTACATTTATTATCATAACAAATCAGTGTTAAGTGTATTACGAAAGTTATCTTGAATAACGAACTGTAACCGCATCTTATAGGTAACAAATTAACAACTGTTATAGTCAATCAACAACCTAAGGCAAAACTTGTTTTAGTACCAAAATGTTTAGAACCGATTTTTTAGTATTTCTCAATAATATTACTAGAGGTGAGTCTAAATATGAAATCAGTTTTTATCTTTAAGATCTAATTATACACTACACCACACAAGGGTATTTAGATGGAATCAGAATTAAAATTGTAATCAATTTAGCCATGTCCATTCGTCTGCCTGTGTAAATTTGTACACAAGCTAAATAGAAGGACTTGTGTAGGCCCACAGCGGAACATTTTTGAAACCAATTCGTACCATTTTTAAAACCTCTTTCCATTGATATTGTAAAACATTTCAATTCATAATACTTTTGGACAAAATTTGGTGAAAACGAGTTAATTAGTTATATAATTGATTGTACCAAATTTGAACCCCATCGTACCATTTTTAGAACCTCTTTCCACATAAAGATATTGATGAGTTTATTAATAATAATTGTAGTATAATTTGTGGTGTAGGTTTTAATTGGCGGTCTTGATCGACCCATAATATTTTCACTTGCGTTTAATGCAAATTTTAGCAGAGTATGCGACTTTTTTAATATCATTGAAACATCAACTGTAATCAATATTTATTTCCATTCTTTAATACTTACCAGAGAATTTTATTGTTGTGACGATATGAGGTAAGGAGAACATAACAGTTCAATCATATATCATTAATATTTACATTAAAGTTTGTCATAGCATTGCACCTTTTTATGTTTTAAATTATATAACTTTATTATTTTTTTCTTTTATTATACCATTTTTTCACTGTGTAATTCAATTCAATCAAATATTTATTTCAATCTTTATATTTTACGACAATTTATTTCTTACAAAAATAGAATCTCACTCATGTCAAGTACAGTAAATTTAATTTATAATTCTATGTAAAGTAAAAAACTATTTCCACTTGATACTCTTTTAACATATTGTCACTTTGTTAAATATTCAGCTCTACAATGCAAACAAAAATTCAATTAAACATTCTATGTATTACTTGACAGCGTCTTCAAAGGTTGACATTTTTGATAAAACTTTACTTCCACGCACAAGGAGTAGATCATTTGCAACACGAGACAACGAAGCAAATGAGTACCGTAGAACTTTTTACATACGCATCACGTGAGAAAGCATTACGTAGGCGTATAAATGATATTTGTTCCGATAATCTTATTTGCACATCCGTTCTAAAAGCCGCCGAAATTCATACTGAATCAAACAACTGGCCGATTGAAAATATTTACATATATACAACAGATTGCTTCATATATTTGTATGTTGCGTTAAATTGTTATTATTGTGTCATATGTTTTTTACACGTGTTCTTTTTTGCCAACTGAAATAATTCATAGAAGGATAATGTTGCTGCACCATTTTTTTTTAATGCGCATACTCTTGATTTTTTGGCGCCATTTTTTACACGAAGCTTCATGTGTTTGTATTATTTGATTTCCTTTTTCTTTATTCTGATTTTTGGTAAATAATACACTACGTGATTAATGGTGGTAGAGAAGAGAGCAAGTATCAACAATTGGTTGTAGCAGTGACGTCATATTTGCAAGAAAGTTGAAATGTTGCACTAGAGTCATTCACACATCTTTCATTATTTGGTTAATTTAGTATTACACTCAACATTTGTATGTGTGTAAATTATTCTATATTTGTCTCAAAACTACAATTGAAATATTCGTTCTATAATTTATCATAAAATTATAAATTCATATTAAAAATTAAAATTAACAAGTAAATCAAGTAAAAAACATTATATTAGAGAACAAAATATACCCTTTGGTTCCACAATTACTGCTGTTAGATCGCGCGTGAATGCCGAATATATCGAATGTGTGTAAAGTGTCAATGTCAAATAAGAAAGAATATGTATTAACAATTGAATCGAAATGGGTCGATGCATATTTTATATGATAGTCTTTCTGAGTACTAAAAATTAGTACTTAGTACTAGGATACTAAAAATTTTAACTGACTTTATCAAAGTTGTGGCACCATCTTTAAGCACAAGTTCGGGATATTTAAAGCTTTACGATCAATGTGAGATAGAGAGCAAGTTAATGAAAGAGATTTTAAAGTGAACAAAATAAAAGCTTTCCATTTTGGTAGATAATATGGAACTAAATCAGACAAAAATAGATCATGTATAAAACACGTAAGAGATAGTATGGGACGATTATTAATTAAAATAATATAAAATATATCGTGACAAACTAATTATTATTTTAAATTAAAAAAAAAATTATAAACAAAAAGAAAATAAACTTGTACTAATAAAAAAATATGGCTTTAGACGAGTCTACGTTTAATAACAAAAAATCGGTAAATCATTAACAAAAACAATTGTTTTGTTTGTTTGTTTCTTTTTGTTTTTGTTTTCTTTTCTTTTCGTAATGGTTTACAATTTCAATTATTTTCCCACCCTTTTACAGGTAAATTTAAGTCAGCGTAATTTGAAAATATTACAAGCCAATGAAATTGAACAATATGCTGCACATTGTGAATATTTAGATTTAAGTGGAAATCGCTTGTCTACATTGGATGATTGGATCTACAAATTCCCCCATTTAAAATGTCTTGTATTGGATGATAATTGTTTATGTGAGAATCATATAATACAACTCAACCAGCCTCTCTACAATATACAAGTGTTGATGCTTAATAAAAATGAGGTAAGTAAACAAGAGGTGGGGTCTCACACATACATACTAATTCACTATAATTATGTTTACTTTCTAGTTCAGTGACTTGATACGTACGGCTGCCCTGTTGCGTAAAATTTTTCCCAATTTAAATTATTTAAGTTTACATGGCAACCCTATATGCCCGGACAGTTCACAATTACAACCCTTTGGGAGTTACACTATATACAATTATGGGCATTACAAGGTAGTAACAATTCTTAAGAAGTTTCCAAAAAATTCTTTTCTACCTTATATTGATAGAACAATTTTGTTGAATGCTTTGCCTAAATTGAAATTTTTGGATCAATCACCACTAACGCTTGCTGCTACACCCAATGCAACTCCTCAACATTCGAAATTATTCTCCCAGGATATATGGTCTAAATTTAAAGGATTTGTAAATCGCGATAATCAAAGGGTAGAAAAAACAAATCTTCATGAAGGTATTTAAAACTAATCGAACCAAACTAAAATAATCACATTTTTCATCTATTTTTTAGCTACCCTTACATATCGAGGCACTCATTCTGAAGGCAATCGTTTTATAACTAACTCTGATTTGTAATGAATGGGTGATTAAAAAAAGTATAATCAAGTAAAAAAGTAAATTTTGCTTGGTCCAAATCTTATATATCCTGTCCCTCCATATAGAGAGTTGATAGTCTATAGAAATGATGCAAATTCTCTATATACTGTAAAATACGTTATAAATATATTCACTTTAGCATTCTTACAATTTGTTTATTATGTATCCAAGTCAAAGGTTTAAAAAGAATAAAAGAGTTTTAAAATATTATCTTGTGGTTCATAACCGTATTAAATATTTCATTACGATTGACCCTGTATTTTGCCTTCCTCATAATTTCACTTTGTCTTTATATTACACAAAAAGCTTTAATTTGCTGTAGTATCAAATAAAAAGCATAAAATAAAATGTAAAAAGATTAAAAGTTAAGAACAAAGAGAAGAGAAACTTATAAAAGCAAAAACCACTCGAACATATGATACAGTTAATTGTGGTGTCGATTAAGTAAGTAGACGTGTAAATAACCGGCATTTAGAAAGTATTAAAAACATCCTTATCATGTCCGACTCAAAGGATAAATGCGCTCCCAATCGTTCAATAAAACCGGAATTCACAAAGGTATTTTTCTTTGGCAATACTAAGCGTTTAAAAATACAAATCATGTAAATATATATTAATGAATTTTAGGAAGTATACAAACACAAAATTTATTTATATACCTCCCTCAAGTTACATTAAGGTAACAAGTTTCAATGTATCAAATAACTTTGTTGATAAGTTAAACAAATATGTCCGGATGTTTATTTGTTTCATAATAAAATTTTACACTTTTTAATAAACATCAGTTTGAAATTCAGTAAATTTTCGATTTCTGTCTGAAAAACAACCGATTAGATATTTTTTTAATAGTTAGAGTCCTTGGACCAAAAGATGCGAAGTTATAAGTGAATATTTAAACGGGAACATAGGATTGGCAATGCTTCATGTAGGGCGTTATATAGGGACAATGATGGTCACTGATTTCAACTGAAAATGCTCCATTGTAACGTATATTCCTTAAAAAGGTAAACAATAATTTTTCAAGTTCAATAACGAATTTTGCTATTTTGATAATGAATTGCATTTAAGATAAATTTTAGTCAATTATTTGTCCTAATTTAAAAGATTACACATACATGACAATATGGCGTGTATCAAATACTCTCGCAATGTATGTTCATACATATAATTCTAATTCCGGGTTCAATTCCCCCACGGAACATTGTATAAAGTGTTGGTTGTAAATTTTTTGTTTCTTTGTTCTGATCTTTTAATAAACAATTAATTATTTTTTAAAAATAGTTGATTATGTGATATTTTTTATTCTTTATGTAGCTCTTTATCAACAATGAGTTTGTTGACTCGGTTTCGGGTAAAACATTTCCAACTTATAATCCAACCAATGGTGATACTGTAGCTCATGTTGCTGAAGGTGATAAAGTAAGCAAAACATAAACATTTTATTCCTTATTTGTATCTGTTTTAAAAAAATGCTTCTTTTTTTTAATTATAGGCAGATGTAGATAAAGCAGTGGTAGCTGCCCAAGCAGCCTTTCAACCCAGAGCCGAATGGCGTAAAATGTCTCCCATTGCTCGATCCGATCTTATGATAAAGTAATATATACGTACTTAGAGTGATAAAGAAACTTAATTTTATTGATATAAATTAAAATATTGAAATTGATTTTTCTAGACTTGCTAATAAGATGTTAGAAGAAAGGGTCAACTTGGCCTCATTGGAGTCTTTAAACAGTGGCAAATTATACGCTGATTCTTTAATGGATATCGAGTATAGTGTTCGTGTGTTGAAATATTATGCTGGCTGGACGGATAAATGTTTAGGTGACACCATACCATACGATGAATTTATGTCGATGACACGAAAAGAACCAGTTGGTGTGGTAGGTCAAATAATACCCTGGAATTATCCTTTATTGATGTTGGCCTGGAAGTGGGGACCTGCGTTAGCAGCTGGCTGCACCATTGTAATGAAACCTGCCGAACAAACACCGCTCACCGCTCTATATATGGCTAATCTAGTTAAACAATGCGGCTTCCCACCTGGTGTCATTAATATTATTAATGGTTATGGATCAACAGCTGGTGCAGCCATTAGTGGACATCCGGATATACAAAAGGTGGCATTTACCGGTTCGGTTGATGTCGGCCGTGTTATTATGAAAGCTGCAGCTGAAACGAATTTGAAGCGTGTTACATTGGAATTGGGCGGCAAAAGTCCTTTAGTAGTATTTCCTGATGTGGATTGTAAAAATATATTAAACATATCATAATCTTACTTTTACTATAACTCGCTATTATTCTTACAGTAAACAATGCTGTTGATATTGCTCATAATGCCTTATTCACTAATTATGGACAAAATTGTTGTGCTGGTAGTCGCACTTATGTTCATGAAAAAATTTATGATGAATTTGTAAAATTAGCCACCAAAAAAGCCCAAGAACGTAAATTGGGTGATCCGTTCGACAAAACAATACAACAAGGACCGCAAATTTGTGGAGAGATGTTGCAGAGAATCTTACGCTATGTAGAGAGCGGCAAAGAGGAGGGAGCCACATTGCAAGCAGGTGGTAAACGTCACGGTACTGTGGGGTATTTTGTGCAACCAACTGTCTTCTCCGATGTAACGGATGATATGAAAATCGCTCAAGAAGAGGTATATTGAAAAATAAATTAAACAAATTTTTATTTATTAAACTTTTATTTCTCTTTTAGATATTTGGTCCCGTACAATGCATTTTCAAATTCAAAACTATGGAAGAGGTTATTGAGCGTGCAAACAGTACAAAATATGGTTTAGCCGCAGGCATCATTACCGATGATATTAATAAAGCCATGTATTTTGCCCAACATGTTAAAGCGGGGTCTGTATGGGTCAACTGTTATGATGCTATACTCGAGACTACACCATTTGGTGGTTATAAAATGTCTGGTATGGGACGCGAATTGGGTAGAGATGGTCTAAATGCTTATTTGGAATCCAAAACCATTACGATGAAAATTAATGAAAAACAATTTAACTTGTAACGAACATAGAGTTGCAGCGTGGAGTGCTCTGATGTACATTGAATATATTGTGTGATCATATGAGCTCCTATGCAATGTATTACAATAAAAAAAATTAAATAAAGCGTTTTTTACTCTACATGTTCAATCATTAAAATTTATTTGAAACAGTTAAAAAATCATATAATGAAAATAAACCATTTAATGCCTCCACCACTCTGGAACCGGAAAAAGGAAAAATTTTACAATACAGTCCTGTATAAAAAAGTAGAAGTGCCGACTTAAATCCGATATGGATTGTAAATGGAGCTTATTAAATTTCAATATCCCTAAAGTATGAAAGTTTAAATAAAAATTGCGTGTTTTGTTAATAATTGAAATTCAAAATTATATTTAGCGAACGATATACCTGAGATCTCTTTATAAATACATGTTCATATGAATATGAATAAAATTCTTCAACATCAAATAATACTTCCATCCGTTAACGTTTTTCAAGTTTTCAAAGGCGTTGTATTTACCAAAGCATCCAACAATGGTGTGGCCGCTTCGCTTACTTGTGATTTGGCACTTTGAAAATCATCTTCTGATTTGGTTTGCTCTTTAAATGGCTTTGTGTTAGTGGATACATCCACTAAAACTTCAACAAATTCCTGCTTCGTTACATCACTTTCGATATCACGCGGCAATCTTAGATCCACTAAACGAAAATCAATGGCAAGTAAAAATCTAAGAACCATTAGTAGTAAAGCAATGGTCCATAATAGCAAAGTTAATATATAAGACCAATGATATAAAAGCAAGTATGCGTCATGGCAAAAGTCATGCGGTCTTATAATGGGCTTCAAGAGAGAAATGGCATCACCGCAACTAAACAGTAAAAGTTATATTTATATTCAAATTATGTTCAGATAAAACTAAGGCTAACTTACCTTATAATTTCTGGCTCGTTCAATTTGGATTTTAAATCTCGACAAACCTTGTTCAGATAACCATTAGCCAATATCATATAACTGAGATTAGCTATTACCATTAGCGAAAACATCAATATCGAGGGTATTACTATCAGCCAAGGCTTGGGTAGACCCCTAAATCAGAGGTGACAAATAATTCTCTTAAAGCAAGAAAAATAATTTTGTGTACCACTGCTTTTTAACGCCCGATTGAAATACAAAACTCAACACTGTCCATATAATGGCAATAATTTCTGATAAATAGGGAAAGTTGTGGATGAAATATGCCGCCAAAGATTGTTTCCAGCGTGTGCGTTGTATATTAATTGTCACTGAATTGCAATCATGAAATCGTTTTTATCAAAATTTTACTTACATCTATAATTTAATTGAGATTTTGTAAAAAACTTACTATGGGTTAAAAAGTAGTAATCGTTTATTAATTGTAACTGAGACGCAGTAATGTTATCGTATTTGGGATAATCATCCATCATCAGTTTAATATCGGAATTGCTTTGCAATTGTTTTATTTGAAATTTTGGATTATTGACTGAAAATTATAAAATAGAAATATCACTCTATCTTAATTTAATTAATATAAACACTTAACAGAATTTTATACAATTATGCAATTACTTGCGACAGTTGGTTTAGGCATTACAAGTGCCTCCGTTTTAATATTATCGTATATAAGCTCGGGCAAGTGCTTTTGGTAGGTGCGATTAATTTTCTTCAAGTCATGATGCAGTACAGCCCTTTCATGCTCTTTCAATTGACTAAAGTCACGTTCCGAAAATGCAAGTGTTATATCGACGAAACCATTGTAAAAATCATCAAATAATACGTGTAGAGATAGACTCCATACCATGGAAATGATAGCTATCAGTATCATAAGGCATATAACAACATCTGGAATATATAAAGAGAGAATATTTTTATAACCAAAGGTAAATTGACTTATTCGCCAACTCGTCTGACGTATGTATATGCCTACGTAACGTTAACATATATGGTCTTAAATAAAAAAAAGAGAATGCTGAATTCGGCTTCGTTCATTTTATACCCAACTTTTGCAATAATAATCATAATAACAACAAACAACCGAGCGAACATGAATTTGTGTATATTATTATAGATGTTGTAAACAGAATAACATATTTAGTATAACCCCATTGTACGTGTAAGGTACAGAGTGGGAGAATGACGGTAATAAAAGCCATAACTGACATTTTTTAGAAATTAAGCACAAAGTTGCAAAGTGCCTAACGAAACCCCTTTGGTATAATCATAATTAAAATACTCATAAATACGTACAATCCCACTGTCTTATATTGCCGATGGTTAAGTGTTTCGCTTTATAGTTCGTAGAACATGCCATGACATGACATGATATGTAGCCGGTGATGATGAAAGCCGTTTTGTTTTATTCACTAATCAATGGAATTTCACTGATAGAATTTGTAACAATATTTCTATCTTAACGTCTCGGTTTTATAGTTTTTGTTAAATTTTAACAGGTTTATATTAACGCTTTCGCAATAAAAATCTAATGATACTGATTGTGTGCACGCACAAGGTTCCTTCAAGCACAGTTGCTTGCTTCTTATAAGCAAAATTACTAAAAAACAATAAACACACCCTACCAAAATAAAAATACATTTGCAATAATAATAAATAGTATAAATTCATCAATTTGTTTATTCATACAAGTAAAACACACCAGTCACAAGCAATATCAAAACTTTAATAAAATCAAATTTCAGTTTTTTTATATAACAATATTTTGTTAAACATTTATATAATAAATAAATATATTAGTTGCCAAGAAACTTTTCTCATATTATTATACGGTAAACAAATTACTGTTACACAAACTTATCAACGAGAGCAACAAATTGTAACTAATTCGCATTGAAAGTCAGCATAAACCAGAGACAGAGACCTCAAAATATAGAGACGGAATTAAATGGGAGCGTATAAAAAATGATAGTAAGTTGTTCACCCTAAAAAGTGAACATTTTCAAAAATAATAATAAAATAGATTTACGTAGATAAGTCTGATTAATGAATTATATATAGAACAAAGGACTTGTATACACTAAAATAGAAAATGTATAAAAATTGAAGCGAAAAGCCCATAATCTCACATTCGAAGTACGACTTTTCAGCCTTCAGAACATAAATTGCATCAGCTTTCAATTCCACATACATTACTAACTCATTTTTCATCATGTAAGTGAGACTTATATTCTCAGTGGGTATTATTTTGTCGAGGGAGCA
Source organism: Crataerina pallida (assembly GCA_949710015.1). Taxonomy (NCBI): domain Eukaryota; kingdom Metazoa; phylum Arthropoda; class Insecta; order Diptera; family Hippoboscidae; genus Crataerina; species Crataerina pallida. Next base: position 654,908 of record OX453290.1, on the reverse strand, counting down.
ATTATTTATGGAAATTTCAGACATGCACTCCAACTTATGCAATAGTTTAGACTAAGAATAAAGCTTTCTGAGTATACGCACATAAACACGAACAACTCTAATGGGGCCATATTAATAATGAATGTGGTAATTATTTGGGTACACATATACAGCTACGTATATACTATACATTGCGTATGAGTAATATATTTTCCAGTTTCTAATTTGTGCAAAATTTTAATGATTTTTTGGGTATCGAACAAAATATTTGCAATAAGTGATGCAGTAAATCCATCGTAAACGCTTTCCGCACTCAATATTTATTACCTTTTCTACAATTTATTTCCATTCAATACTCATAGCAATAAATTAATAATTATGTGAGGCCAAAGAGAATACCTGTATATGTCAATGAAATATACAAAAACAAATAATGCGATAAACAATACAGAAACGTAAATGTCTTAAACATTATATAAAAATATTTTTTTAACTAAACATTGTACACATGTATTTATATTACTTCTAACCTAGCATGAGGTAATCGAAGCAAATGTTAAAAAATATTGTATGTTTATGGTCTACCTCAATTTAATGTACATACATGTACAGGATGAACAGATGAACGTTTATATGTAGGTGCGGTACACAATAACAAATTGTTATGTCATTCATAGTCATCAATATTTGAACTCGTATTAACATATATATATTCTAAGGTATCATATGATGGTTTTCGATATACATGAACTCCTCAACTTACGTATAAAATACAAACTATTCAAAATATAGTATTATTTAAATGTTACACACTTCATTAAATGAATATATCTGTCAAATATTCAGTGTTCTACAATACAATGTCAAAAGAGAGTTCATTAAGTTCCACATATATCATGTTGCATGTAATCCCCACATTAATTTTCAGGAAGAAATAGGAAGAAAAAGCAAATAACAAAGACATAAAAATAGTATTTCAGTACTGAACAGACCACCGACAATAAAACTATATATAAGAACCTATACTAAGGAATGCTTATAATAAGAGAACTAAATAAGAATGATTTCATTAAAACCAACAACAATGAAAAATACAACAAGTAAAATATTTATATATATATATAGCTAAATCGATTCAGAAATCGTATTGATATACGTTACAATACACGATTGTTTTTGACGCTTCTTTCTAAATGTGATAAAGTGAACCCATGGTCTCACACAACTGTTCGCATTTCTACTTACACTCATACACATGTAAACTGTTTTGAGCCTCCTTGCTTAACATTTTAAAACCTTTTTGTGAATATTTAGTGCGACCGCAAGCATGCATGGCTGTTGATTTGTACTTATTCAATAAATAACTGGATTTATTAATTAACACTTTAACTAATTTAATCGATAAATATTCTCTTCTTAAGGTTTCTATGGCACCACTTTTCTAATTGATTTAAATTTTCATAACGTTTGAAATTTTATGTAATTTATACAATTTATTATATTATCTCTTTTCCACTATGTTGAGAGAATAAAATAAAGCGTTAACACTGTAAGAGCATTCGTTAAAAACTAACTAACACACTCAATGTCCAGACCAGACATGGTGTCATAGAAACTTTTCAAGTTGGCGCTTTTGTTTTTGGAACACACTAAACGATTTTTCTCCTTTTTCCTTGCCACTAAACTGCATGAATAATACATACATAAACGCATGTTGTAGATATTTTGATTCGTAGTAAAATGTGTGAGATGATGGCGTCAGCCATGCACCCAACAACAACAACAACCACAAATAACTATAACGAAAATTCAACAAATAGTCACGTACGGTATGCCAGCACAAAGGAATCTACAGTATTTTCATAGTAATACAAGGAATGCAAAAAGTATTTTTACGCCTATGTATGTATGCAACCGCATTGACTATACCACTGCAGAACCGTAAAAGGATATAACTTGAAGGATATATCCTTAATGTTTCTTGCACTATTGTAAATTATTTTCTTGCTTTATTGCATGCAGTCAACACATAAAAAAATTATCGCTTACGCATACCCTATCCATGGGTTTATTTGTGTCTTTTTCAGCTATATTGTTATTTCTAAATTTATCCCTTTAAATTTTAAACTCAAGTTCAATGGCCTAAAAGCCCAACCCAACAATTATTTAGCAACTACTACTACATATGTTTCACATATATATGTTCACGTCATATGTGTAGGCATATGTATTTATAATTTTTTAGTATACGAGGATTGTTTGGCTTTGTACTACATAGTTTGTTGGTAAGAAAAATATATAATCTATGATTAGTTTAGACAACATTTGAGATCCTCTCTCATTCATGCGAAATTTTGGGGCGTGGCAAATCTACAAATACGCTTTCTTCTTATATTTTCTTAACCTTCCAGTACTACATATATACATATCTGGCATATATACTAAAATTTTAACTTGTACCATTATTCTTGCTTGTGAGAGACTCTTTTCGCCCGAAAAATTTGGTATGATTATGACGACTGTATGAAAATACATTTTTGATATCGGTTTTTTTAGTACTGTAAGGGGACTAATAGATTTAATATGCACCCAAAGAAAACACTTATAAGAAAACTAAATATGAAAAATTTAACAATTAAATCAGCTGAATATGAACAATTTATTGTAGATAAGTACCAATATCTAATTTTAACTTTGCCTCAGAGACTGACAGAGTCTTATAGCATAACGTGTGGAATATAAACAGCCAAATATGTAAAAGATAAGCTTCTCCTGTTTAAGGAATATTTTGGGAAAGACTTGAGGAATATTTATAAAAATAAAAGAAGACTTTTTCATTTCATATTATCTTTAAATTAAGTATTTATTTGCTTTTAAATTAACATTGATTTTGTGAATCTGGTGAACAAGAGTTAATACAATGCAACACTTTGTTTTAGCAAAAAAATTGAATTCATTCATTTTAATACGTTTTTGTTATTAATAAATTTATTTATTAAATTGTATACATTATGATAAAAAATTTAACCACAACTGTTGAACTTACAGAGAAAACGTTAACAAAATGGAGAGCTTTAATTTGAAAAATTCTTAACGTGTAAAAGTTTCCAAGAGAAATTTTAATTTTAAAGGAATAATATAAAGTTTTATAAAAATATTTTTGATTTCTTAAGCGTGTGTAAAGTCAAGCTTTTGCTGTTTGTTTGAGTTTTTTATTAATTTTTTTTTTTTTTTTTTTATTATATTTTCAGTTATGCCTTTGCAAAGAATGCAGAACATCGAAAAATTGAACTTTCAATAAATATTTAACTTATTAGCTAAATTGGAAAAGGTTTTTTTTTTTCAATACTATAAGTATGAACGGACGTGAGTTAAGAGTTTTTTATTTAGATTGAATATTAGAAAAGAGAATGAAAAATTAAAAATTCATTTTGAGAATGTTAAAAATAAATAACTTCAACTTTTAATAAGAACAAAAAAACACATTTACAATGGGTGTTATGTCCTTTTACATTTTTTGCTTTTTTAAATGACTTCTTCAACTTTTAATTCCAATTTTAATTAAATTATAAATAAACACCAACGACAAAAATCAATAAAAAAAGGGTAAGTCCATATTAATAAATAAGTGAATAAATTAAGTATGATGTTGAATCGTTGATAAATTAGTGATAAGTAAATAGTTTAGACTTTAATTTAAGAAGAAAAAAAATTGTTTAATGTGAAATGCCAGCATTTAAAATGCGCTTCGTTGACTTATTCTATCTAAAATCTAATGTGATTATCATGAAATGCGTACCGTTTACACCCTCTGGAATCTCTGGAATCTCTACTTTTTCCCTAGACCTAATAACATAGGACGCACTTACTCATTTGCCCGCATTAAATGTTAATACTTGTTTTTGTCTCTCTATGAAGTTCTCTGAGAGCGACAGCAAAATGCCATTTTGGCTGACGCTACAGTAGCATTATATTAATTGCCTTCCCAACTGGAGAACACTAAATATTATTTGAATTTTCGTAAAGGTAATGTTGGACTTTCCGGTGGTGTGGTGTGTAAAGCTGCCTGTAAAACATTACGTTTGGATGCACTCTTGAACGTGGAACCCAACTTACGCGCACCACGTGGTGATGCTGAAGATGATGCATCTGTGACTGTTGCAGTTGTAGGTAAGCCAATGGGTATTTCTTTCAGGAGGTTAGAATCAATGGCCGCTTGGACCCAACCTATAATTAAATATAAATAAATTAAAGTCATTGCATACATTCTGCACACAAACTAACCTTTTACTGAAGAGCGCTGATGAGAATCAAGTAAAGCAGCTGCCAATGGAGCATTGTTACCACTGTCTCTTAAATTTACATAAGTGCTAAGTGACATAGGATTATAGATGCGATTAGCGAAATCCTCAAATGTTGTACTTTCCTTGTATCGTGATGAAACACTATCCAAGGAACGATTGCGCTCTTCATAACTATGCAATAAGAAAAATATACAAAAATTTATATCAACTTATACAATTTCACCCAACTCTACTAAGAATCGCTTACTATTGCTGGTACAAAGGCAAAGCGAAACGTTTCGCCCGACTGGCATTAATTGCTGTGGCTCGTATCAACTCGGCCAGACAGGCACCGCTTACGACACTTTCATTTGCTAATGGACCAAACCACGGCACCTCTGGTTTTCGATTCACGGTTACCCGAAACAAGCCATTTTTCAGAGGGTACACCACTATCAAGACATCGCAGAATTCCGTGGGCAAAATGTCACGCCTATAATCTCGCGAATGCTCGCTCCACACAATATGTACTTCATCATTGCCTAAATGTCGGGTCTTCAGAAGAATTGCCTCCGAAGAATCGGAGGGCATGCGCGTAGCTACGTGATAAATAACTTCCAAGAAGGGTGTAGCATAATAAGGCGCAGTGGCACCACACCCTTGCCGTGGTAAACCACCCAAGAAACCATTGTGCGATTCCAAATCAATTTCCCAACCCAAGGCGGAGACAAACATTTCATATTGAGTTGTACCGCTAGCGTTCCTTAATATACTACTCTTATCCTCTTGACCCGCTGCCACATATATAATGGCCATTTTATGCGTCTCACGACATTTTTGTAAATCCACGTTGCGCAATTCGCGCAATAATTTCTCAGAACGTTGCAACAACTGAGTTCGTGAACGTCGCTCCCAACCGGCCAAACCCAAGTGAGAAAATAGAAGGCGGCAGTACTGAAAAGGTACGTCATTTCTTCCCGTCAAACTAGATGTGTGATAAGATTCATAAGAATTATGAGATATCGGTTCATGAACAGAAGGTAGAGAACGGGGTTCTAGGCAAAGTGCAGTACTCTCAGAAGGAGGTTTTTGAAGAACTTGCTTGTTAAGGTTAACTACAAATTCTTGCTCTATAGCTCTCTGGTTTAGTATTACCGAAATAGCCTGAGCTTCAGCAGTGGTACCTAAGGGAGTTGGACCTGGAACATTCATTTGAGCCATAGCATAGGGCAAGCACTCGGGACTCGTGTGTCCTATATAAGCCAAGAGCTATAGATGAAACAAGGGAAATAGTATTTCCTTTTAAACAAATTGAAATTGTATATAACTTACATCATCTAGTTGGTCCAAGTCCGGAGCCATGTCTTTGGCTATGGGCAGTTCTCCCAAAGGCCGATGTCTTAGAGTATGCCTGGGTACTAGTATTTCCATACCTTGCCTAGAAAACATAAGAGAATCCATTGGTTGCACTTGTTGCGTCCGAACGCCATGACCTGGGCTTAAGCCGCAACAATCCGAAGATGTTACATTTGACTCCTCTAACTTGGTGCATTCTTCTTTGGGTTCGCTGTACAGTATAGAAGCATCCCAACAAGCTTTTCCATTTAAATCTCTTAATAAAACACGCACTTGTTTCTCTGCCGTTACTAAACCAGCGGTTATACCACCTCCGGGCAACTTAAGAGTCGGTAATTCGATGAAACTAGCTACCAAACCCGGACTTAACATAAATAACTGAATATTTTGAGCATATAGTATCGAAGGCAATTCAACAGATTCTCTACGCAATTCTACACTATTTCCCGAACTGTGGTTATTCGTTCCCGAATTGTTTAATGCATTATTAACGTCATCTTGCTCCTCAACTAAGGAGCTTAGGCGAGCTGCTCCTATGCCCATTGGAAAATGACCCAAATGTGTAACTAAATGCATAGTGACTGCTTTGGCACACAATCGAATAGCTGTTATACAAACCTGTATGGTTTCTGAAGTTTGATAATTAGCCTCGGGCAATTTTCCATCGACCTGTAGGTCATCATTTGCAATGTGCATATCAAAATCATCATCCGCTGTTAGTTTTACACGTTCATGCTTCGGAGTACCTGAAGCGATCTGCAATAGAACTCTCAGAACCATTAAAACTAAAGTATCTCCATTTTCATTCAGAACTTCTAACATTATGGACATAGGAAAAATCATACAAAACTCCCCCAAACAAAGCATTAAGGCAGTGAGTATAACCTTGTCGGAGTCCCTTGGACTCGTTACATTTTGTATTTCCAAAGCTTTACAAATAGCCGTTATAATTAATTGAGGCAAACGTTCAATACTAGACAGAGCAGTGCCACGTTGCGCACATAACTTCAGTGAATCGACAGCTGCCATAGCAATTGTGCGGTGCTTGAATTGAAGAGCTTGCAATAGAACCTGAAGCACTTCTTTGATGCGTGGATTAAAACTTTGTTGTTGATTTTCTTCACCTTTAAGTTGAACTCCTTTGGGATGAGGTACGGGTTGGTGAAATGCATTTCTGTTCTCGTGCATAGGCTGTGATAGCTTCAAAAGAATCCACTGACTTAACTGAGACAGAGCAATGCAGCGCGCTTTAGCAGAGGGTTCTCTTCGTGCACACCTCAACATTATATTAAGAATGTGATCTTGTAAGTCCGGACATTCCATGAGTTCAAAGACTTGTGACGAGGGTTGTAAAAGGGGTCGAGGCAATAACGATGATGGATAACATAGGAGCGCCCCTAATAATGCCGCAACCTCAGCTCGGGGTGTCGTACGATTCGCCTCTAAGGAAGTCAATAATATCGCTGATGAATGGATGATGTCCAAAAGTAAAATAGTATGACCAGGCATAAGCAAGCTAAGAAATCGTGGACCCTCCAAATGCTTCAAAACAGCATACATTAGTTCTCGATCTTCACCAGTTAGAACGCGATGTAATGCGTGGTAAAATAAAGCCAAATGTTGCAATCCCGTAACCGCCCCATTAACTGCTAATGTACAAAGAAGCTGCAAAGCCCACAACTTGCCCCGTTTAAAACTCTTATCAAGCGTTAAAGCTCCATAACACCAGGGGGCTACTATACCGATAGGCGGGACCACATTGGGAGGTGAAGGTGTACTTTGATTGTCCGACGAAACGCCCAGATTTTGTTTGATGCGAATCAAATTTAAAGTCATATCAAATAAATGTTTGAATACTTGAGCATGTAATTCGGATTTTGGAATCTGATTGACATCACCCAACGCACCTAACATACGTTTCCACATTATAGCAGTCGAATCGGGTAACCAACCTGTGGCAGTACCACCCAAAATGATGGATCGTCGCTCAGACGTAAAAATACCAGAGTTTATTTCACTTTCACCCAAACTTCCACCGCTGTCCACAGCTAAAACATCTATCTGAATTTGAGCATCTTTAATGGAGCTCCCTTCTATACCGCTGCTAGCTGTTGGGGAAGGACTGCGCGAATCTTCGTCACCCGTTTCAATATCATCCCCATCAAGACCGTCTACTTCATCTTCACAATCTCCGTTGGTAGGACGCCGTTTTTTTCGACTTTTGCGTTGTTTTCGTAAAGTTGCCAATGAATCTAGTGACAAAGCTCTGCGCATGTCACTCGCTCCACTTTTAGAATATAGATCTACTTTTTCAAGGTCTTCACTACCACTTGAAGGATGTGCTAGTATCAAATTCAGAGAATGTTCGACACTGGAAGGTAAATTGGGAGCCGTGTTTGTCGGAGTCTTTGGACGATGTCTTCGACGAATGTGTGACGTACGTGCAACTGAAGCTAAGCTTCCCTCACTGTAGCTACGATTTAAAATTGGTGTCATAGGAAGATGGACACCCTGATTGGATGAAGGTCGACTATCATGCTGGGCATTTCCTCCACTAACCATCTTATGAGCACCAGAACGGGTAATATCTTCCGAATTACTACCAGTAGAAATTCTTTCCAATTGGGTATGGTCCCTAAACTCTTTATTCTTACATCCTGATCTATTGTTACCAGAGGATGACTGCTGCCACATACCTATACGTCGCCGTTTACCTTTGGTTTCCGCCAAACGATCTAAAGGTAAATCTTGCAAATTCAATGAATATACATAGCGTGAAAATACCCTCGTCAATGTTTGTATTGTTTTATCCCATTCAATGATAAGCTCATCCCGATACGTTAGTGATGTTAACACAGTCAGAAATTTTTCCCACAGTTCAACATTAACAGGAACATTGGTATGAGCTCGTATCCAAGTTACAATTAAAGTTTGAAATATAGCTTGACCCAAAATGCCCCCTAAAGTGGAATTTTTTCCAGCTGAGGGCGGTTGTTGGTGTAAAACAATTGAAGTTACCTGTAATAACACCAATAACAGCTGTTGCCACGTCTTTGGTTCCATAGGAGTATTCATAACCATAGTACGATAAACGTTCAAAACTTTTTTGCAAACTTCCGTTTGTTCGTGAAGTGGTGTAGAGCGATAATCTCGTGCTTTTGTCGGAAAATATATGTTCAGGTTACTGGTATTCACCAAGAAAACGTTTGAAGCATTTGTAACGAAAATCTGTAAAATGTTTTGTAAGCCAGCTCGTACAGCTAAATTTTCTCGGGACACAGCGCCCACATACGAAGGTGTTCGCAAACGTAAAGCATTGCGCGGTGTACCACCAGCATGAATATGATTGTTGTGCTGCTGAGAGGGACGATCATCTGACTCCAATAGAAAGGGTGGAGGTGTATTACCTGTCATCCAATCGCGATAAACAGCTATAGTTGTACGTATGGCGTCTATTTGAGCCTTTGTGGTGAAGTTTAAGAGGAAAGCCTGACGATAAACTTCGTGAACAAAATTAACATTATCTCGAGTGGCGTATAGTATATCTCTAACAATGAGTCCCTGTTGATAAGCTTGCAATCGCATATGATCCGCCGCTTCGGCTATATGAACATTATCTAAACGATGCTGCAGCAAACGTTCGTGGGTAAATCGAGACAACCAATTGATCAAAACTACCACACACGACGCCATTAGTTCTTCTTTGCGATTAATTGCACGCATTGTTGGCAACTCTAAGCAAGGCTCATAAACGGACCTCGTAAAATCAAAATTGGAACAAAATACTGGTAGAAAAACTTCTTTGAAACGATGTAGCAAAAAAGCAAATGCTCTGTGATCTTTTTGGGAATGATTGTCACGCCACTTAAGGCAGGCCGATGTCTGAACCATACTATTTAATAGTATTTCCAAACCATCACGGGGATCAGGCGGTGGTGATTTTTCGTGCGACGAAGGTGGCAGCAATGCTACCAGTTCAGCATTTTGTACTGGATGAGAATAAGTATCATGAAATACGGACGTTACGCCGCCTTCCACCTTCATATTCGGATGATTAAGAAAATCTGCCGTGTTGAACTCTAGGTCTGGTCCAGAAGTGCCTTTTTGGGGCACTATAAGACCAGGTATTAGGTCGGCATACATACTGTGAACATAATGGGGAGCATTGTCCCCCAGAGCTTGATACCAAAACAGAAAGTATCTGAAAAATTGGTTTATTTTCATAATAAACATTTTGTGGTTTGCAATAATAAACCAAAACTAACCGTACGCCTTCCTTGCGTAACTTGGGTGAATTGCCCAAATGCAATAATTTTCCAATAATGCGACTGAGAGAATGACACTGCCAGCGTCGTGCTAACAACTCTGGCAATAAGCACAAAATTTTCTCCAACAACCATAACGATCCCTCTAACTCCTCGCGATGAGCTTTATGCACTGAGCGAAACAATGAAATAGATATTTTAAATACCAAAATACTTGTAGCTTAAATAAGATCTAAATGTATGTTATGGAATTTTCACTATAATTACACAGGAATGATTAGCATGCAAATTTATGAGATTCTTTAATCAAACATGGAAGTTTTAATTGTGATGGGATTAGAGACACGTATAACATATAACAGAAAAAAGGAGAGCTGCCCTCTGGAACTTACCAATATGGAACGGAAGCTCTGCGATTAGGATTTGCATTGATTAACACCCATTTATGTTAGTTGGTTAAGGAAAGAAAAAAAAGGATTTAGGACATTAAGCAAAATAACATTAAATTCATTAAACACCAATTGTTACACAATTTTTAAACATACGGAAAAAAAATTCTTATTAATATTATAGACTAGATAGGTGGTAGAAATAAAGCCCGTTTCTCAAAATTTAGTATAACATCAATTATACTCAGTGCCAAAATATCCTTCATTTACTTTACATGGTTTGTTCAGTTTCGAATGATTTGCACAGAAAAAAAAAAAACAGTTATTTACCTTTCTGTTTCAGGTTGGCTTCAGCTTGTATAAAAGTATCGTAGAGTATGAAATAAACGTGACTGTAGTTGGTTTCAAACAATGATTTTGCCTCTTCATGGTCCACATTATCTGTGAAGAAATATTGAAAAAACACAATACTATGAAATCAGTAAATTATGCATCCGTCATGAAAAAACACAATAACTTGAATAGAAAAATTTTAGGCATTGGGGTATGAAAATGGTTTAAAAGTATTTATTTGACCATTTTTGGAAACGTTAAAGCGCTGTAAATCGTTGCAAATGTTCAAATATAATTAATGGTGATATAGCTTTCGTTAGTGCCAATTGCCTACTATTTCCGATTACATTTAATTATAAGCATTGAAGCAAATCATATACCGCTGCGTGGCCCACAATGCAAAACACATTTAAGCAGGAAATTGTTGCACAACACCTGTAATTTGCATAATTTACATAAGTTGATACTCCAAGTATTACCGAAAGAGATATTAAAAGAAAACAATGGGCGGCCTTGAGAATGAGGTCTTTACCGTAGAATCAGGTGGAGGTCGACTTGGATAATTTATTTAAGATTAAATGTTTTCTGTGATTGTTAGGTGATGTGTAAATTTAATCTAATTAACTGTACTCTATTTTACCTGTGGTAGACGATAAATAAAGTCTGGGCGAATGTTCGAAACACTTTTCAGGAAGTAACTTGTTTAACAATTGCTCGCTGTTACTTCTAATAAGAAATGAAGTATTAAGAGGTTGGGCTTGACCCACTATTAGTTTATTATTATAAACACACAACAAAATATACAATCATGTAGTGCTACACCAATATATAAATATAAATAGCCAAACTGAGTATGAGTTCAGTGTTGACGGTTGGAAAATAAAATGGAAATCAATTGTGGTTATATTAACCGCTAAATAAATGCTTTTGTAAGCACGTTAAAAAGTCAACACAGGTACAACACAATAAAAATATTAATTTTCTAACAATAACAATAAATTTATTATTGGTTAATCCTCTACCACACTTGGATGATTTAAAGTCAAGTTTAAATATAAACAATAAAACCAATAACCAACCAAACTATAACTCTTCACTTGATATAGACAAAAAGAATTAGCGTAACTCTTATAATCATAGAGCATAAACAACGCCACAATCAAAACATATTTTATCAGGTATACCTGAAAAAAAAGAAACAGGTTTTCGTACCTTCCCAAAAAAGCTAATGCACAAATCAATACAAACTAAACACGCTTATGTCTACCATTATATACATCACACAACAAGAGGAAACTAGCCATTGGCAGGTGATATGTACAGCTTGAATCGACTCTACAAAGCCCACCGCAAACGAACAATACTATAGAAGTCGAAAGTTTATTAGATATGGACAGTTACCGGTGGTGCACAAATTTGTATGAACAGACGTACAGACATAATTAAATCGAATCAGATTTAATGATTCTAAATAAAAAAAGGTGAGCCTCGCCTCGTTCTCAGCATCAGCGACACATTGCACTAGTGATTCAGGGTTTAAAAAATGAAATTCTCAATTAACCACAGATTTTTACATTTATTTGTGACCCCAATTATCTTTCTTAAGCTTTTTTTTATTATCTTGTAATATCACTTAGCGCACATTCAGGTGTTTGTTACTACACACACATGCTTATTATTATAGGCATGAACGAGGAAGCAAAGCAAGACCAACCAATCAATTGTAAAATGTTAATAATGAATGACACACAAACCAATAATACACAATAAGAAAACCACCGATAGGGTTTTACGTTTTGTGGGCATAAATGCAATAATTACGGGATATTTATGTGGCTCATACATTCGCACCCACATGCATACAAACATACATGTGTAATTCACATGAACAGGTTTAAGGCAGAAAAGCAACACACAAACATTAAGACACAATTATATAGAAAACATTATCGTATGTAAATATAAAAGAATCAGCAATAGAGCAATTGTGAAAGGTTAGTGAACATGTACAAAAGAAAACCAACACTTTAAGTAATAATTACCATCATATACGAAAGTTACATACATTATATAAAAAATTTCACCATTTTCCATGTTGCGAGAAGGGTAACGATTTTTTAAATTATATTTACGTAAATACATCCATGTATATACGTAGGTAGCGACAAATTTGTAGCTTTGAAAAATTTGTGAAATTTAAAAATGGAAATAAAACACTGAAAATTCAACATGTGATGCCGACTTACAAACATAAACAATAGTACACAAAACAATAGAATTTTAATAACAATACATAAGTAAACTTAAATGTATTATACATACAAATAGTGGCTAAAATAAAAGTTGAAACGAATTTAAAATGCAAAACAAATAAACACAAAAAGCTCCGTATACAGTAGTCCAATTCAGTCAAGTCTGAGGTAACCAACTTCGGAGGGACTTACATCACCCTCAAGGCATTGAAATTTAGTTCACACATTAATAAATAGTCCGATGGATGGGCTATTATATCTCAGAGAGGAGGCTAAAAGAAGAACTATTAAACACAAAGTAATAATAGGTAGTAAACTATATCCCTATAATACACATATATGTTACTTGTGCTTTGCTTATTTTATTTTGCATCGAACATATGCTTATGAAAGCTTATACCATAAGCATATATAGCGATTACTTTAACAAAAGAAAGGTATGTCGCTCATTGAATAGAACCTTATCATAAGCAAATAAACAGAGATTGTAAATGTAAATAATTTCGCAAATACTCTTACGTTCATAATTAATGATCAAAAAGTACAATAAATTTCATTTGCAGCAGGATTAGCTGTAAAGTTGCATTAAAGACTTGAGAGTGTCGCCAATTACGTACATATGCATGCAAGTATGTTTGCATTTACAATGAATTTAAGTTTCATGCATATCACAGCGCGTATGGACTAAGATTGAAAGAATACACACCATTCATAAACACATATGCATTTATTTATATATTCATAAATTAAGCAAAGCAATAATTCTACAAGCACACACTTGTACAAAATCATTTCAGTTTGTTTATACAAATGCGCTTATGTTAGTGCTGTTGTTTGTTTAATCAGCTGGTTTAATTGCTTGCAGCCTACGGTGGCAGTCTACTTGTATTGTTGCGCAGGCGATGGTTTCTTTGTGTGATAGCTAAATGATCACACACACCCACTGTTTAGTTACCTGTTTTGCTTACTTAATCAATAACAAACCATTTGCATATTTATTTTTTGTTAAGACGTACATAAAATTCTTGAAAAAATGTGCAATAAAAACGGAAATATCTTTACCCAATATGGTGCGTAAATGACGTAAACGTGATGCCGAATCTTTTTTGCAGTCCTGCAACTTGGCCGTAGACTTCTTAATATCCGCATGTGATTTTTTCGTAAACATTTTTATTCTATTTTTATTTAATTCACTTTTAAATTTTCTATTTTTACATTTTTTGTTGGTATTCCATATTCTTTATATGATTTTCAGTTTTTAACATTAAACATTTAGCTAAAGCAGTAGCGCCTTTTGCTGTAATTTATTACAAATAATAGCTGCAGCGGCAGGTGCTTCTTTACGAAGTTCTACAAGCTGAACTTCTACCCTCCCTTCTTCTGGTAATTTTCTACCAATCCAATTCTATCTATTATCTTCCAAGTTATAATTGTTTTGATTATGACCGAATCTAGCAAATATTTTCTTCATTTCTTTCACACTTGCTTTGCGGTTTGCCTAAAGCATATTTTCACACACACTTAATATTAGTATTTTTCATTTGAATATTTTACACATTTAAAGGGAATTTTTTAATAATTTTTTTAACAACATACGAGATTTAATACTTAAATTTTATATATATACTATTTACGGATTTTTTTAAACATTTTAATTAAAATAAAATCGTTGCAAATATTTCCATTTCGATGCTCTGTTGAAATAAACACTTATTACACAAATACTGTTGACGTTTCTTTATGTTAGATGCTTAGGTGATTACAGCAAAGCGGAACGCTTGAATATTAAGTGAAATAACTAATTTCTCAAAATTAGATAAATGATTATGTTTTGTACTAATTTTTAAACAAATTTAACAAATTTTGCAAATTCAGGTTTAACTGAATATATTAAGTAAGATGTGATTAGGAAAATTATCTTTCAGGCATTAAAAATAAAAAAATATTTTCGATATTTGTACAAATACCATACAAATAAAAGATTGAATGATGCCAAGTTTTGCACTTGTGGATTCCGGAACAGCAATTTTGAATTTTCATTTTTAGAAAAACACGAAACAATATAAATAAAAATTTGTTTGATTTGTTTTCATTCTCTTAAAGTTGAATAAACTGTAATGTAAGATTCGTTAAGAAGGTCTTCTTCTTTCCCACATAAAGTAACATTAATAATGTAATAACATTAACAAAGGGTACTGTAAAGTGCCAGAGTTTACAGAAACCGGTTTTCAATTTTTATACAAATAAAGGAATTGATCATTTGAAGAGAGGAACAGAACCTTTGATATAATAATTTAAGTCACTATTGTTTATATATTTTGTTGTTTATAATTACACAATACAAACAATACATACTTATGTTAACTTGGAGTTTAATACAAAATCACGATTATTTGTAATTAATTAAAATCATGATAATAAGACACCGCAGTCATAGTAAACTTTTTGGTATAGAAGCTACGTTGGTTTTAAAAAGAAATTCAATACTCACAATACAAGAATAAAACGAAGAATATGAAGATGCTAATGAAATTGATTGTTTTAGTTACAATTGATTTTATTCAAATAGCCCGGTCACAAATTGCCTTTCCAATGCATATTGAACTAAGAAAAGATAAAATAAATCTTGCTGTAAGTGCTGTAATCATAATAATGTACGCATTCGAACAATTATGTATGCGTAATAACAAATAAATGTTCAATGCCAAACAAAAAAGTCTTTGTTTTCTAACCTAAAATTATTATCTACGAGTTATCTCGGTAGAGGGGTTTTTGTAATCTTTTACAGAAGCAACTAATTTATTATTACACATTGCTGTGAATGAAATTGAATAATTCAAAATTTTCAGGGACGCTTACCACTGTACACGCCTGCCCGTTGTGGCGCCAATGAGTTACTCTACCCCGGTGATCAAAGGAATGATTGGATTTGTGATTGTGAACCCGGTGCCATTTACCATCCGGACAGTGATGCTTGTTTTCCAGCATTTCGTCGCGGTCC
Organism: Crataerina pallida; assembly: GCA_949710015.1. Lineage (NCBI taxonomy): Eukaryota > Metazoa > Arthropoda > Insecta > Diptera > Hippoboscidae > Crataerina > Crataerina pallida. The sequence goes on along the minus strand of OX453290.1, from coordinate 639,050 downwards.
CTGTGCTAACGAGGAATACCTAATTTTGCCCAATGCTAGTGCTGTACCAATATGTATACGCAATGATTGTGAGGTGGATGGACAAGTTAAAGTAAGGGGTGCCTGCTATAAATTGGGGCAAGCAGGTCCGTGCCAAAGTTCGAATCTAGATTTATATGTATTAGGTGTAGATCCCAATGCGTTAAATGTTGATTATATGAAATTATCTATTGAACGAAGATTCGCTGAAGAGCCGGATGCTAAATTGTTGTGTAAGAATCGTGGCAGCAAAAAATTTATTGAAGGCTATTGTTCAACGTCTCAGCCAAAAGCCAGCTAAGTTCTTTTCTCTTTTAATTCAATTTTCACTTAACAACAATATGAATTTACAAAAATAAATATGTTATAATTAATCACGTTTTGCACTTTTTGCTGCTATTCTTCTCTAAACCCTCTTCAAATGCTTCCGCATTAGAATCACTATGAACTTGTTCAACTATACTTTCAATAGAGTCCTCCGAAGAAGTTTCTATTTTAAGCATACTGTTTTCAAATGAGGCCAAAAATGTGCAGTCCTTGTACTCTGGCCATTCGCGAAATTGACGGTACAAAGTCAGCATTTGACTGGCCGTCAGATCGCCAAATTGTGTGTATATGTTTATATTTGGAGAGTAATCACGATTGGTCATGGTTGTGCAGGGTATTGAAAATACAGGTAATTTAGATAAATCCTCATCTGGGTATAAAGGTTGTACAGATTCAGCGGGTTTAGTATTCAATATAAGTCTAGGACCACAACCCGGAACATATTTTCTAAGCAGAGAGAAAGAAATAATATTCATTTATTTATGGGAAGTGAACTCCAAACTTACTCCAAAGTCGGTATAATGCGATTACAACGACTGACACAATTTTGTTTAATGAAATACCACAACGCAGATAAATCTTCAGCGGGACAGAGATCATACAAATTTTGACGTGGTATAATACGTGCCAAATATAAATGTTCAGGATTTATGGAATTTACCTGCAATAAACACATTTTTCATATTTGACGAAAGTCTTTAATTTAAGTTTTGCTTACTTTTTTCATTTTGCTACTTTTCTTTAGGTTAGACTCCATTTGTGGTGGCAGAAAGTGTTCGCGGGGTAGGCGGGCTATGAAACGATACTCAAACATAATTTGAAATAGAATGGAAGTTGAGCGATAGAGGATATAACCACATTCCTTATTACAAGTCAAATGCTGCTGGGAATATAAAAATCTAACAAACATTTACCAATTCACTCGCTTGTATAAGAAACTTACCAAGTATATGGGTGGAGGCATGACCAGAAACATTTCAGTTCTACCCAAAGCCAAGAAACCCGTCTCAAAAATTAAAGCGTGAATTAAGTTTTTATAGAACGCATAACTGCCCACAACACCAAATAATATCATGCTTGGTTCTAAAGATTTTCTTTATAAATTAAACTTATAATGACATATATTATAAAGGAAAGAACCTTTGTTGTATGGCCTGCTGGGGATATCTTTTAACAGTTCCGTTACTCTTGAACCGTTATCGATTTTATCTTGATAAACCATTTTCCACAAATTCGCTATATCCCCTTGCCTGACCTGCACTCTTTCTGGATATAAATAGTGCAGTTCTTGTAAATTATTAATAAAATAAGGCATCGATTCCATGAGTATAATTTTTTTAAATTTCTCCTCACGATCCAATAATTTACGCGTGAATAAACCAATGCCGGGATTGCATTCCACTATACAATCGCAAGGGCTTTGTTTAAAATATGGCTCCAAATATTGGTCAATCAAGTTAGCAACTTCTGCATTGGCTATATACATACTATCCGGAATTTTTTGTTTTTTACTTAATAGTTTATCTGGAAATAAGTCTCCATAGTAAGCTTTCTTCTGACCATATGTTTTTAGAACGGGTTTACTGGCACACGTACGCCAAAATTGATAGAAACTCATGTTAATGGATGCAATTTTATTATAACTAAACATTTTCTAAATATTACTTTAAAATATAATTTAAAATTTTTAATGCGACGCGACCAAATAATCAAACAAGTATATTTATTTGGACGAAATCAGCTGCGTAATATAAACAAATAGAAATAAGGGAAATTTTACAAGGCTTGACTTTAACAAGTGTTAAGTTTGGTGAGTCTCTATGAAAATAACTCAACTATTTTAATTTTATTTTTTGAAAAAAATTTGAATTAAAAAAAACAAGAACAGCAGCAATAAAGGCATAATAAATAAAAAATTAATTGTTGTCAATTGTATATATATTTACTTTAACATTCGTCTTTTTTAAGTTTTAAATATATGAATGTTGTCATGACAACATTTTCAATAACAAGTTTTTAATATATACTCATTTTCGCTTTGTCTCTTTCGTTATCACAGGTCGCTGAGTTCCTTTGCATTTTTTGTATCGATAATGATAGAGGTGGCATTTAATGTAAGATAACGTAAAATTTGCCTTATTTAAGCTCAGTCACAGAATGCAAAAGTTGTGAATATGTCGTTTTTCTTTATGATGACGCAGTAGTATTTAGATTAATTTCATTTCGGGTATTTAATTTTTATTTGAAAAAGTTTCAACTTTTTAAATTAATTAATAAGTAATAATAATAATATGTTTACATAAAAACGTAACGCAATGTTGTTCTAATATGATTTTATACGATTTGTTTAAGTAAAAGGCGTTGCACTGTTGCTGCTGGTATTGAAGAAAACTGTGAAAATCAATAAAGTGAAAAGTAAAGTTCAATTTTTTTATTACTTGTATGAAATAAAGAAATAACCGAGTGTGTTTTACAAAATATTGCAAATTTATTAATTTAATACAACTTGAAGTGCTTTTATAGAAAATGATTGATTTAGTACACAATTAATATCTGCCAGTTGCACATGCATATGCACAAAGTACCAGTTTTTAACTCGTGTGTATCTGTGTTTATGTGTTTTAATGTGCTGTGTTGTATGTTTAAATGCGTTTAATACACTTTTGAGTTCTTTCCTCTTATTTTCGAAGTTCGTGACGTGAATAATTTTCTGTTTTTCTTAATCTTTACGGTTTCAGATTAAGAAAATGTGGTGAAATCATCGACACCGACAATTATAGATACATATTATAAAAAAAAAGAAACAAATACTACAACAATTTAATTGTATATGTCGTTCTGTAATAATAGGAGTTAAAGTGAAGTAAATGAAAACTGAACATACAAGATCACGAATAAGGTCAAAATAAAATGTAAAAAGATACATACGTGTATTGCCTGTCTTTGCGATAAGGCGACTTACTATTATATATTATTTTGTTTTTATTAAGGAAAATTTATCTTTGTGCGGTCTATGAACGCTTGAGTTTAATCGTGTGATTCATTCCTGGATATTTCTGCGTATACACACGTAGATGTACAAAGTTTTGCGATTCGGATACATATTAATGTAGTGCATGTAGTCTGCGGTCTGTGCATTGTACTCATCATTCTATTCTGTGTTTTCATTTTTCCCTTTTCGTTCATAACTCTTTGTTTGCGGATATTATTGTTGTTATTGTTATAACTGCCACACATTTCTGGTTCTAGTTCTTGGTGTACGTTAACCGGCTATCGTTGTCTGTCTTCATCGTCATGGATGTTGCCGCAAAAAGTGGCGGCGGTAAGTTTTCAATTTTTTATATTTCTTAGCCTTTTTTCTTTCATTTTCTTTTCATTTCGTATTTAATTGATTAGGGATCGTCATCATTAAGTAAAAAAAATTTTACTCTACTACTACTATCGCTTATATCGTAAAAATGTTTTTGTAAAAAAATAATATATAAAGTTCTGAAATAGAACTGTTAAGATTCAATTTTTAAAGAATGCTTAGAAAAATACTGTTTAGTAAGTACAACAGCTGTAAGGGATTTTTTAGATCCTCTTTAGTGTTGTAATGTATAAAAAAAGAATGAGTGATGAAGCCCGTATTGTTTATTATCAAAAGTCACTATCACACGCCGATGGCAAAGGTCTTGGCGTTATGCTTGAATTCTTATTTTAATAATAAAACATTATTGCTGATCTTTCAAATTTAATTAGTCTTTGTATTCCTTGATGTATGTATTCGGTTCGCTATAGGATTCTGAAAAATAGTGATAACAGTGGTAATTAAAAAAAAAAAAATTAAAAAAAATTACAGTTTTGTAACAAAGCACCTAAAGAAAATGTAAACACCACGTTTGTCTCAATTCTTTAAAGATCAGGAGCGAAATCGCTGGAAATTTCGCATCTTTGTCTCTGTACTAATTCCTTATTTGGTTTAGTACATGAATATGTTAAAAGTGGATGGGGCTGGACTATTTTTAGAACTTCTTCCCACCTACTCTGGCCTGGACAGACGGATATGTTCAGAATTTGTTGATTTGAGTTCTTCGTTCATGCTTTACAAATGTGTTGGCAAAGTTAGCATACCGCCAACTTCAAAGCGTATAAAAATATATGCTAACTAATACTAAAAACACGCATACAAATACACATTTCGAAGGCTTATATAAAACCTCATTGCTTCATAGCATGTGTGTGTATAATACGTATATTTTAATTGTTATTCTCTAGTTCACATTATGTTGTTAAATAATTTGAAATTGTTTTACTTTTTTTGTTTGTATATTATGTGTGTGTTTGCATACCTAAGGTGAAGACGTTGTTCTCACATATCAAAGTCAAGTCATTTCCTAAAGTACTGCCACTTACAGGAGTGTAAACGTACGAAGATATACAACACGTTCACGCTGTCACTGATGCGCTCGCCTAATAAAGTCTCCTGCACTCAATTATTATGCATTTGAAAAATATGCTGACAAAACTTTTGTCGGACCTCTACTAAGGGCTCCACCCTTATTATAATCGTTGGTTGCTTGTTGCGCATTTAACTGTATTAACGAGAATGTATTGTATGTTGTATGTATTACGTTTAACAACAACAACAACACAAATACGTGTATGTTGCTTTGCTGCCAATCATAAGGTGGCCGTGACGTGAATGAACTTTTTCTGTGTTGCTGCTTTGTTTGTATGTTTATATGTTTGTATGGTCTTTGTTTATATGGGTTACATGTCTCTATGTAAACATAAATTGTGGTAATTGACAAGAGTTCTTCCAATGTCCAATGTTATTGTCCATCCGTCCGTCCATCCATGTATACATTTGTTTGTCACACATAATACATACGCTTGCATTGTGTGTGTTTTGTATACATACATGTGCATTGTAAAAATGTTCATTAGTTTTGTTTTTCTCTTCATTTTCCCCTTCTTCGCGTTTGTTTATCATCGTCTTGCATTACTTAAATAAGAAATGAAAAAAAATAAAAAACTAAACTGGCTTTTGAACCAGTTTATACGCACACATTTACATATAAATGTTTATGGACGGTTATGTTTGTCCGCATATGTATGAAGGTGTGTTGGTTTGGTGGGTTTGTCACGATAATTTGTTGCTTCAACTGCCGTTGTTGGTTTGGTGTTGTTATTGTTGTTACGCCAGGCAACTTAATTTCGTAACACAATCATTTACTTAACATACACATACATGCGTTATGCGTGAGTGTATGTTTGTGACAATTACTTTGTGAAATATATAAATATTCAACAAGCGTTTGCCGAAGTGATTCATCATCAGGTTATCAAGATTACATTGTTTTTGAAGAAAAACGTACAGAAGAGAAAATAATAAAAACATAATTGAAACAAATATTTTTTAAATATTTATACATAATGAACAGAACTGTAGTAGGTTCTATCTAATATTTTAATTTATTAACTATTGTCTGTACGTCCACTACTGACATCTTCTTTCGGAAAAGCGCAGTAAAATGTTTGGCTTTAGCCAAATCTTAAATAGTCTCTACATTTACATATAAACGGTGGTTAATGTATTGTAACCCAATTATATTTGATATTCCAACCTTATCTAAAATATAAATATTTTATATATAGAGGCGTCGTATCTTATCGCCCCGTTTTCAAAGTTGCTTTAACTATTGGTTTATCAATTTTTCTATCAAGTACACCCAAAGTATTTTATAATAAGACAGAAGACTGTCTAAGGCTACGTGTGAAGAAGTTTTTTGTGAAGGAACTATAGGAAGCCCCAATATGCGCTCTATTAGGAAGTTCTTCTCCATAAGTTTTCTTCGTCACATGCGTTCACCTTGGAATTTTTATGGGAATATTATGAGAAACATTTGTATAATCTGTTAGATTTGATTAATTTATAATTGGATAAAACTTTTACTTTTGGGCCACAGAGTTTCGTAACGAATGAATATTTCCAGCATAAAAATCGTCAACTTTTTTATTACATCAATTAATTAAAGTTTTTATTTTATCATGAAGAGCATAAAACTAACGTTTTTATGTAATGACAAAAAGTCGTTAATTAAATAATAAAGAAGAATTTACAAAAATGTCGTTGATAGATGTACGTACCCATATTTTTGCAAGGCTTACATGCAACAGTTGTCGATTGTGTCAACAATATAAGCTCAAGTATAATTAAGCAAGCAAAGTGGCCAATGCGTCTTCTTTTATCGCAACTCACGTACATACAACATAATTATATAGGCCCGATATGTATGTGGTATTAAAAATGATGCCTTGTAATTGCTATTGTTGTTATGTTTCTTTTTGTATATTTTTTATTAATAAATAAAAGCATTATTTTGTGCAGTTTTAATTGGCTCAGTTCCAAGTGATTTACGTTCATACTTAACGAAACTACTTGATGAGCCAACATAACGTAATGGCAACATTAGCAACAAGAACAAGAGCAAGCATCAATTATTTGACATTGATGGCATGTTCCTGCATCAAAGTGTTGGATAAATAAAAGAAAAGAAATTTTAAAATATATAAGCGGAGAATCTTATGGAACACTCTGAAATTGAAGGAAAGCAATGCATAGCTTTCCTCTAAATAGGTGAAACGGTTCTCGATTAAAAATGAATATTATTGCAAATAAGAACAAGTGAATAGCTTTTTATTTGATTATATCAATATATGCTATAACTTTCATCAAACCTTACTCGATGTTGTGGCTGTAGCTACGATGTTTACAATATCAAAGTAATATAAATTGTTTGTTTATTTTATCACTTATTATTACAATTTCACTGGAATTGTGTGCAAATATTGAATTTTCATTTTTTTTTTATTAGTACAAAAACATACAATGTCAAATGATTGTCGCCATAAGTTTCTTAGGTTATAGTAACAATTGCTGAAAGGGGAGAAAACACAAAAACAAAAAAAATAGCTTGTTTTATAAATTTTTGCTGACGTATGCAGTCATGCAATAAGTTGCCCAATAACTCCCCCTTGTATATATATTTTTTCTATATCTACCTAACGCGATTTTCTTCTTAACTTTTATCAGATAAATTTATTTGAAAAAATGCACACAAACAATGTTTGTATTGAATTTTTAAAGAAAAATTTACCAAAAAAGTGGGTCAATGCGGTAATATTTTTATATATTTTCTATCAACCAACAACAACAACAACAACAACAAGAAATTGTACTTAGGAAACCGCAACCATTTGAAACCATTGCTATTATTATTGATATTTGTATTGTTATGATTGAAGAAATTCAAATGCAAACCAACCAAGATATTTATAATTGAATTTTTCTCTTTGTACGATTATGTGTGAAAACAAACAAATCGTTACAAATCAACCACAAAATCTTCTCTTTGAGAGCAAGTGTTTCGAATCGAATATTTTGCGCCTTAATCCATGAATGAATTTAATTGAAAATGTAGCCAAACAGAGCATCCAAAGTAAGCACCTGTTAACTTGTTGAATAATGAAGAATTTGAAAAACTTATTCCACGTGATCAATATAATATTTTTACTTACATTGAAAATGAAGGATTTCATGTGATTATCAATGTTTACAATAATTTCTTTCAAAACTAATAAAGCTCGCTGTTGAATGTATGTATAATCTTTTTTTTTAATTATTTCATAGCGTCTTCATGACATTTATCACGATTCATCGGGTCAAGTTGAATTCTAACTTTAGACTCGAATGTAGAAGAAGTTCATTATCATGACAATAGTAAGAGCAAGAGCAATGACAAGCGTTAACTAACTGAAGGGTATAATAATTAGTTTAATTAAATGTTTTACCAACAAATATATTATATGTATTTTGCAGTCGTCGAGAGTATGATGTCATAATTTGTAACCTTTTTAGAGAATCATTGCAAAGTCACTGAAGCGAATAATTTACGAGCATATTATTAATGGGATATGAAATTAAAATTTGAAATACAATACTTGATTAGCTACTTAAGCAATTTTGTCGCGGCTAAACGATTTTGCGCTATTCGATTTGTATGCTAAATATTTTTTATATTATTCGATTGCATTTCTTTCGTGATTAAATATTTCTTATTCATTTTAAATATATAATGTCTTTAGAAAAACTACCAATTGCGTAAAATGCTTCTTTGATTAGCGTAAAAAGCTGAAAGACTTGCATAGAAGGATAAGGCACCAGGCTTTAATAATTTGAAAAAACATCTCCCCCAAACTTTTTGTTCAGCTATAATAATTTTTAAATAATATTTTCTCCCTTCTATGACTCACCCCAAGTTTTATCAAAGACCTTGTTTCTAGTACAACTATAGTGTTAATTAGATTTGAATACTTTTTTTATTTTCTAATTTGTGGTTATAGTTGTATTTTTTGCATAGAAAGCCTTTTATAGAAACATCATATAATACTTCACATATGGTTGTTAAGTCATTATAAATAAAACTATAAAACAAACCTACAACAACAATGAAAAATGCTGAAAAATCAAAAATAGAAAAAACTTCATTTCAATAAAACATCAAAACGAAAAATTCATTAAGTGGGTGCCTGACTCAATGCACTTGAAATGCAAATAAAGAAAAAAAAAAAAACAAAACAGATTTCTACACAAACATAAAACGTTTGCAAAACAAGTTTTAATAGCAGTGAAATGTATTTTTGAAAAAGTCATTACGCATCACTTGCACTTTAATATGCACATACGAGTATATGCAAAGTGCAGAAGAAGAAGAAGCCTCAATGAAAACGAAAGCGAAAACATAAAAAATGATACGAGGGTGGCTTTATTTGATTTGTGTAGGCTGTGTGATTTACTGCTTCGCTCATATGGCCATAATTGGTTTAAATGGCAAACATTTGACTTTGACTTATGTACACATACAGTTGGGAAAATTTTCTTTTTAATAACTGATCGTCTTATAAGTGTGGTGTAGTTTAATCATATATGCAGTTGGTGTATGAATAATAATAATTCGAAGGGGTAGGAAGCCTTAGTTCACCTTGCATTGTTTTGTCTTATCATTTGAATGTTTCGTGAACTGTAACAATTCACAAACATTGTTGGCAAACCCTTGAAATATCAGAAAAAATGTTATGTTTACCTTCAAAACGTAACATTCATCTCACGCAAATACTTGACTGAAATGTTGTACTTTACGTATAAGAGTGTTGGCAGGCAGGCAACCACAAAGAGATAAAGAAAAACTAGTGAAAATGTTATGGGCGGTTACCGACCAAATAACACCCTTCACCAAAATTATGTTATAATTAATTCGGGAAGTATGTGGAGAGATTTTCTAAAAATTGTTCGATCGGACCCTCTGCCTGTGTAAGCATTGCTGTCCCTTACTTACTATGGTGGCTATCCACCCTGTATGTGCATAAGCATTTTATGAAATATTTGAAGCTTTTTTTTCGGCTGTTATAGGCATTTATGAATATTCATAAATCATTGCCTGGTCCATTAACATAATCAACTGCTTGGAAAATGTATTGTTCACTTAAGGAAGATGGTGCGAAAAGAGCGTGTTTCAGTTCTACACACATTGAATACATTGTAGTTATAGCGTGATGATTTTAAATTGAAAACAAAAACAAAAGAAAAAACAATGCGGCTTCATTGATTTTTGCACTCAAACATTTAGTAGACATATTTGTTTCATTTAAACGTCACCGCCGATTGGGTGACGTTAGATGAATAATAACATTGAAATATTTTACATTTAAGGAAAAGTTTTTAGTTGGCTGCACTCGTTTCTTGCGTAATTTACATTTAATTTACATGCTTTGAAAAATAATTGAAATCATTTAGTATGTAGCTTAGGTGTTCATAGTCATGTAAAGCAATCTTTCCTTGTTTTCTTATAATCGTGTGGTTGTGTGTCTTTTGTAGTTACAGGCATTGTGGTGTACGATTACACCGCCAAGAAGCCCGATGAACTAGATTTAGTTAAAGGCTCTATTATACACAGCATTAAGCAAATGCCAGGCGGTTGGTGGGAGGGTACACTACAATCCACTAACAAAACGGGCATGTTTCCGGATAATTTTGTGCGTGTAGTTGACCTGAATGATGATAATACCGTTGTGCTAAGGTGAGTATACAACCCAAACTTAAACAATTATATAATTTTCTACTTATTTATTTGTGTGCGTACGTAAGGCATACACATACACCCTTGCAACTAATTTATAATTGTACACATTTTGCGTTTCTTCCGTTGCATCAAATGATTCAATTACTTGTAGAGACAAATCTGCAACAAATAATGGTCGTTGTAAAGTTATCTATAGTTATGTACAAGTCAACGATGACGAACTCTCTTTAGCCGTGGGTGATGTCATTGAATTTCTGGGTGAGGTTAGTACTCACATTTAAAGCAACATTTCTTTGCTTATAATTATAAAACCCAAAAGAAAATATTTTTTTATTTTAATTTTATATAACCATTCCATTGAAGGTTGAAGAAGGCTGGTGGCGTGGTCGTTTAAAAAACAAAATTGGCGTTTTTCCTTCCAATTTTGTTAAAGTCATAGAACCTTCACCCGTATTTGCCAGCAAACGGCCACCATTGCCATCAATAGCAACAGAGCAAACAGCCGCACCATCAACGACATCGTCTGCATCATTATCATCAAAGAAATCATCATCATCATCTCATCGTCATAGTTTTCATGGTTCCAAAGAAGATTTACTTAGCTCAACCTTAACCACAACAACAATCAATAACTTACAACATAGCCATCATACAACGGCAGCTACAAGTCATAATAGCACTACCAGCACCAACACCAGCACCAGCACCAGCACCAGCACCAACACCAGCACTAGCACCAGCAACATATTATTACCATCATTGTCCGATGATGCAGCACCAATTTTGCCACCGAAACCTCAACGTGAATATTGTCGTGTAGAATTTCCCTATACACCACAGAACGATGATGAGTTAGAGTTAAAGGTGGGCGATATTATTATTATACATAGTACCGAACTACCTGATAGGGGTTGGTGGAAGGGTGAATTGCGCGGCAAAGTTGGCGTTTTTCCTGATAATTTTGTTAAACTTATACCAGCCAGTGATGGTAAGTGTATTTTGGGTAACGTGGAGGAGGGCGTAAACTTTACAAATTGGACTTTATTCCGTTGCGTCTTATTTTTTTCTACTTTTTAACCTGTTTTATTGTACCAAAACAGTTGCTGCTATTTGTGTTTAATAAATACAACAATTTAGAAATCAAAACATTTGTTTAGGTAATAAAAAGATGTAGATTGCATCTAAGGTAGGAAACTATAAACGCGGCCCCATTTTACTTAAATCAATCTGGTCAGAGGCGTATAAAGCGACTGAGCAAACCAGTTGTATAACAACCCCTCTTACTATAATACAATGGTAACTATTTCGGCGTGAAAGATTAAAGATCAGTTATTATGAAAAAGGGAAATAATTTTTTCATTTCTTTTGCTTCCCTTCGTAAATGTCAGCTGGACAATCAATTGTACAAGATGGAGCGTCTCTTAATTCACACTTTTCATATAAATTAGCAACAATTCGAGTGAGTGTAATAATAATTAAACAAACTTTTCGCACTCCTCTCCAGTTTACATGTTTTAACGCGAGTTGCAAATAATGAATAAACATCATTGGTTACAATGCTCATATTTATCCGGGTTTATAAATCAAATTACGTCAAATCTTTACATTTTTTCTTTTTTCATACAAATGGAGAAAGTTTGTTTTTGTTATATTAATGAAACCAGGCTGGCTTTAAAAGAAGAAAAACCACAAAAAGCGTTCCAAGAAAACTGAAATTATTGAAAGAATTATTTCTTCTTGCATGGAGTTGCAAATATTATAAATAGCAGCAACTCATCCTTTTAATTGAAAGTTGAAAAATATTTTGGGAAAAATATTGTAATTTATGGAAATATGATTAAAAAAATTAATTATTAGGTTAATTTAAAATTAACAACAAGTTCAAAAGTTCATCATTACGCAGACAATTTACATTTCTTCTTCTTTCCTTTTTCTTATTTAAATGATGATTTACTTTTATGAAAAAAAAAAAAAAAAACAACACCAATCTACACACATTACAATAATAATTGCTTATTGAAAGCTACCCAACATGTTAACTTCAGTAAATACAATATACAGGGTTCGTCATTTGAATGATAAATGCGGCATTTGGTTGATTTTGGAAAATGTTTGTGCAATATTATGTCCTGTCCCCCGGCCGTTAAGATTGAAATTGAGCAAAATGAGACCAAGGACACGGCACTCAAACCATGTCAAAAACCTCTAGGTTTTTAGTTGATAAGCAGTTTTTCGCTCAAAACATTGCATCTGGAACACGTAAAATAAAATTTAGTCATATTTTTGTTTAGACGGCTTAATGAGGTCGACCTCCACATTTAGATGCCTTTAGCTAAAGATGATTTTTTTTTCTTATTATAATTGGCAAACATTTCATGTGAAGAACCCTGTATTGTTTTATTCAATTACACACCTATAACTGCATGCATATAAAAAAATATTTATTTAAATACTAACACGCGCTACTACATATATACATACACTTATAAAACAATTGCATACATGTGTATTACAGAATTCAGTTTGGAAAAGGCATCCATTGAAATCTTTGGTGCTCGTATGGCCAACTTTATCAATACAATTTGTACGTAAACAAGTTAAACTGGTAGTTTTAGTTTTAGTTTTAGTTTTAGTTTTAGTTCAGTTCATTTGTTTGTATTCCTTCTCGCTTTTGTTTTGCGTTCATCTTTTACTGGTTTATTGGTTCCTATTTTTGTTCTCTATTTATACATTATATGTCATATGTACAAAAAACATTAAGTAATTGATGATGGTTTTTGAAAAATCATATATTTTATGAGTAATGAGTAATAAAGTAGTTTCCAACAATACCCAGATATGCACTGTGCCCAGTGTGCCCCTCAGATGCTTTTCAGTTGTAGAAACTTTGTTTATATCACATAAGAAAATATTTAATAAATATTGTGCAATATTTTTACATAAGTTTTTATCAAACCATTACAGTTTTGTAGCTTCGACCTGATTCACGACACCTTCACGTAAGCTCGCTCAATTGTTTACATATACTCGTATATTATTTTCCTGTTATCATATTTATTGCATTGAATGGAATTGCATTGTGCCACGTATTTCATTGGAACTAATAATGCTAAAGCAAGAAAAAAACACATTTATTTTATGTATGGCTGTAAGCTTTTATACATACGAATAGACATACTTAAGAAAATATTAGGTTTTATAACATTTATTCATCAGCTACGTTAGTTTTCGCTAAACACATGTTTTAGTTTAACTTTTAGCTCTCCTTCCGAAGCATACATTTTTCATTAGGTAACATTTTGTCACAACACAAACGCTTCGAGTGTGTTCATAAGTCGCCTAATAAATCAGTCAGCTCCACATTAAGTGAGTGGGTTGACATTTTCAACTGACAATTTATTTTTGTATTTTTTCTTGAATGATTCTGTAATTGTTCTTTAAGTGAAGGCAGAGTGTGTGCAATTAAATAAAAAATGAACATGTTTTAGAGCGACATGCCAATGATTTAACCTTATCCAGCTATCCCAAACACTCTTATTTATAAACCAATTATACTCCAGCGTATATTTTTGTTAAACATTAAATAATATTAAAAATCATTCCATAAGCATTTCTTGTATACCAAAAAAGATAACGAAATTCGTGGTAAATGCAGTTTTTTTTTTTTTTTAGCATTACGTACGTTTGTAGGAACGTTTTTAAATGATATTAAGCTAAGATGTTTGTTCCCCTTAAGCATATATTTCATAAACAATCATTTTAAGAATAATTCACCCATTGTTCATGATATTGGGATAATTAGTCCAACGTGTGCGCCCTGTAGCAACTCGAAATTACTCGAAATTACCGTTAAATGAAAAATATTTAGTCCTGCAGCTAACCTTATAATTACGACGAGCGTTTTAGATACCCTCGCCCCAAAGTTTGTATGATGTGAAGAGTATTTAAGATTTGGTGTAAGTGAATTTTAGTTTTTTTTTACTTATTTTACTTTTAGAACTTCACTATGAATTAAACCTGAAATATTTTTATTCCATATATACATTTAGGTGGTTTAAGAAAAGACAAACCTTCTTAATTATTAGCAATTAGGTTACGCTATTAGGACATTACCGAGACGTACTGAGAATTCGATACTAAAGCATTATTCACATGTTGATAAAACATAAATTTTCACGCTCATAAGTTACACAAAAATCTATGATCATCTTTTTGATTTGAACTGTAAAGTGTAATGTTCAAATATTTATAGAACAGAGTCCCGACATATATGTTTACACGAATAGAATGAAAATTTACTAAAACCTCCAATTTATTGTATAAAGAAAAAGTCAATAGAGCGCCGAAGCAGAGTCTCTTTACTCTGACGCTTACATATTAATAAGAATGTTTTGTTTAAATACCGTTTCGTGCCATCACGTCACTCTCATAAAATACAAATTGAGAGACTTTTTGTAAAGGCCGTGCAATAATTCATACGATTCAATGTAACAAGTAGAGATACTTGTAAAAATGAAACTCAAAATTGTTATAAATCAAAATATAACGAAAATCTCTTTCTCTGGACAACAACAAAGAACCACAAAGCAAAAGAAAATTATGAAAGCATAATGATCTTGGAAATTAAAACTACAACAAAATCGTTGTAGTATGTCTATTGAATATTAATTATGATCATTCACATATAGGGGCTTTGTTTATATACACATGTGCAGAGTGTGTGGACGAGCATGTGCTTATATTTCTGTGCATTTTCAAATGTAATATAATTTGATGAGTCAATTCTCATTTCTCTTGTGCTTGGGTGTGTGTGTGTGGCAAGTGTGTTTGGATGTGTATGTGCTTGAATGTGCCTTGATTTACAGATTATATTATGGGTGTTAATTTGAGTTTCGTAGGTTGTACATTTTAGTTCGCGTTTAACAACACAAACGGCTTAGTGCGTGTGTGAAAGATGAATGTAAGGCGTTGTGCAATGGTGTGCGTTTGCTAAATAAAACAAAAATTTCAAAATTTCTATTAATCGCAACTCAGAAAGTGTGTTAAGTGAAATGTTTATGTGCGTAAACAATAATTTGATGTTGTTTTTTAATATTTATTTTTCGATTAAGGAAATCAAACTGTGAAGCCTGCACTTTATTAAGCCCACGCACCGGTAGATGCCTGCCTGCTTTTAAATTGAAATTTATAAAATGATTTTAGCTTTTATTGTTTCAGCATGCAACTCTTTGCAGGCTGCTTCATAATATAAATCAAAATATTTTAGATAGGAGAAATAACCGCAAAACTCAAGTGCCTAACTTGTGTCATTTTGTTTTCAATTAACATTTTCTAGAGTTTTTAGTTGTGGTTAAGTTTTTATCTACACGGTTTATATATTTCTTTCTCTCTCCATATTTGTTTATATTATTTTTTGTTTACATTGCTGTTTTATTTCATCTTTAGTCAAGTACATACCTATTATAGTCAGTTTTTAATTTATATTATATACTCGTATTATATGCTGAACATATTTCCAAAATAATCAATGATCTAAGGAAAGAATATTAAGTTATTTATAAGGTTTGTAATAGCGTTAGTACTGAATACATAATCAGTGTCTGTACGTCCATCAATCTAAACATTGGAAAAGAAAAAAGTTGGTATTTAAATTATTAAAATCATCTTGAATATAAACCTTTATGAAGAAAAGTTTGATTGGAGGTTACGGACAGTGCTTCTAGAAATTTGAAATGTTTTTTAGTGAGTTTTGTATTCTTTCTACTTTCTTTTACTACAACTAATTATTATTACGTTATAAATTTGTTAATCTAGTTAACGCTTTTGCAAAGAAAACTTACTCGGCTTCAATCTTTTATATCGAGATCGATTTGAAGGATATAGATGCGTAGTTGAAAGTTAATAAAAACAGAAATTATTTATTTTATTATTATGTCATAGTTTCACCTTTAAATGACAGCAGCCACCACCAACCGCAACCACAACAAACACATCGAACTGCCAAATCGTCAAATCTTCATGCGACAACGTTGAGTACGACTGCCTCCATGACGAGCAACAATTTGAGTAATGTTGTTGCAACTGCCAAATCAATAATTAAAAAATCGGGCAGTACATCATCTACACAAAGTTCTAATCGAAAAGATAGCTTCGGATCGCGGGACTCGTTAAACGATATACTCTCTGAGACCGGTTTGCCTAGTGGCAATGTAGCTGCTCAGCGTAAATCATTGGAAAGTAAAAATCTTGATCTAAGTGGTGCTTCTGATGCTGCTGCACGTATAGCTCTAAAAAAGCAGCAACAACAAATGCTTGTACAGCAACAGGATACGAAGCAATATCATGCCAACGGTACTAGCAATAATATCAGCACTAATTTAATGGCATCTAGTGAACTACGCAAGAGTATTGAAAATGTTGATGACAAGAACAAAACAATACCACCTCCGGTATTGAGTAAAAAACCTATTGTGCCCAATAAGAAAAGTACCACCGTATCCAGTGTGGCAGGTGAGTAAATGAAAGGAATGCAAAAAGAAAATTTATTCAATACCGTTATTCTCTTTGGACAGGTAACATATTTTCGGGTTTGAAGCAGAAAGTGAAAAGTGTTGAGAGCAAATTGACTAGTGCGGCCTCACATGATGCAGCTGACGGTTTGAGTAGCAGTAAAATGTCGCCCAGTAATGTTGTGGCGAGTAATTCTGATGCCAATATTGTGGGAATGCGACGAGCAGCAACTATAGCTGTGGAGGATACAGAATTCGATCGAGTAGAGCGCACTACTATATTAACTGATATGCGGGCTGGTCGTGTTAAGGCTCCAAAACGTCGCCTACCCTCAAACCCTACCAGCACAGTGGGAGAAAGTAATAATAATTCGCTGTATGCTAATGGCAGTGGGGGTGGTGGTGGCGGTAGCGGCAATGATGCTACTCATAGCGATGATCAATTAAAATCCGATGACAATTCTACCAGCGAAGAGCTGTTGGCCAAACCTAAACCACGTGAATGGGAAAAGAAAAAAGCGCCTTGGATGGAAGAGTTGAAGGCGTCTCAAGTGAAGAAGAAAACTTCACCTAATCTTGATAACCAAACGTCAACAACAACAATAACAACAACAATTGCAACAACCACAACATGTACAGCTACAAGTAGTGTAGTTGAACGCACGTCGAAATTGTACAGTGATGATGGGAAAATTATTAGTTCCTCTGTAACGTCTACCACGAACGTGGTAAACAATCAGTTCCTGAGTAGTGGTAACAAAATGCAAACATCAAGCACTTCACAACAACAATCTCTGATAATGGACGGTCACAGTAGTGTCAGCAGTTTTAGTAATTACACAACATCGAACAGTAAAACTCACGCAGACTCCATGAGCAAAAGTTTAAGCGCCAAATTTATGAATGAAACCACCGCTACCACTAGCTCTTCACTTAACAATGGCAATGCTGATGATATACGCATCCGACCAAATAGCTTATCGTTACGTAATCGTAGCTTATCCCCATCAATTGCTGCACAACGTAATAAACCACCAAACAGCAGCAGCTCTAATGCTTACACAATATCAGCTTCACCTGCCGCTGTTGCTACGGCTACGGCTGTTAGTAATACCAACAGTAAACTAAGTAGTGTTAGTTCTATTGGCAACACCGTTAACAATCATCATCACACACAACATCCACAACACAACACCTATCACCATCATCATGAGTATGAAAATAACATTGTACAGAAATCGGAAAGTTTACGCTTGAATGAATTGGAATTGCGTGTTGAGAAATTGGAAATGCTGGTGCATAATCAACAGCGCACAATTGAAGAACTGGTGCGTGCGTTGCGCGATGAAACAGATCGCGTTAAAGTGTTGCGGGGTGAATTGGATAAATATGCACAGTGCGTGACACAAGTCTAAAGTTTATCTATATGATTTCTAAATATATATTATAAAGAACCGTAGCGCTGTAGGCTTACAGAGAGACGTAGATAGATAGATGGAGAGAGAGTGAGAATAGAAGTGTATGTGTTTGTATTTGAATAGAAAGAGTCATTGTTGGCTGATTATAAAAATTTGAAAAACTTTTCTCTGGGGTTAAATTCTGGTGTGTGGCGTTTTATTTGTAATCTAATTGTCAGCTGCAATGTGTAGTTTCACATTCAAAAGTAGAAATATTTTAGTTTTGGGATGTCAGTTATTTACATAAATTCACTTTTTGCAAAAAAAAGAAAACATTACGTCATACCCCACCAGATTTGAGCTTGAGTTTAAATTATGTGCAACAAGTATTAAGATAGTTTACAAAACAAAACGAAATATTTCGAACAAAAATAAAAAAAATCTATAGTCGGAAAAATCCGGCCATTTGCCACCCTACACCACGCGATTATAACCAATGTAGCAAGACGGGTATGATTTCTTTCAAATTAAGTACCTTTTTCTGTTAGTATGATGTTATCCTTTTACCACCATCACCATCAGCATTAAATAATACAAGACTAAAATTTAATACTGAATGCTAATAAATGTCGTTATATGAAGGTCCGCTAAAACTTATTGTTCAAGTAGCGCAGTGGTACATCTACATGGCGAAAGTACTTTTTGAATAGTTGCTGCAATATGAAACATATTTTATTCAATAATTGTTTGTAAAATGCACATAATTTGAACTGTTTTTCTCTCCTATGTTAATATTTTAAGCTTTTTTATTATCGTGTTATTTGAAAAGTTTGCAATTCTTATCAATTATCCAGAACATGAATAAATTATATCTAATCTTTGTAACTCTTTGTTATTAAAATATTTCAAAATATCTTTTGCATGCCATTTTGTGTGATGTATGTCATTACTCTGTTGAAAATATTTATACAAGTCATTAAAGACAATTTTCATTCCATATACATTTCAGAAGAGTGTTCTACTGAGAAAATGAATAAAGCAAAACATAAATTATTCTTGCTTTGCTTTTTTTTAAAGCTTTGTTCAATAATTATGATTATTATTTCAAACATACATATATGAACAAATGTATGATGTGTAGAATATCTTTTATAAATGTACTTCGCGCAATATTTACAACGACTTTAAACGTAATGTAAAAATTCTCTTGTTGCACTTTGTATATAAATATATAAAAAATATAAATGTAATTATTTAGGCATATTATTGTGTATTAAACATTTTTTATTTTAAATACATTAACATCTATTATGTGTACAAAAACGTATGGTCTTTTTTAATTTCATCATCATTTAGTAGAACGATCTACTTATAAAGTTAAATGAGAGTTAAAAAGTAGCACACTCAGAAATAGAACACACAACTTAAATGTAGTAGTACGATTATGATAATAGGGATACTATGTATATGAGAGGAGTGTAAAATTTGAAACTATTAGGTGTAGTGTAATTATTGATTGGTCCTTTTTTACCCATTTGTTGCTAAAGAATGAGTGAGTGGATTCATTTTTTGAAGAGGGCAATGAAAACCCCATCTAGGTATAAATATTCTGAAACAGCATTGATTACTAAGTAGATCTAGGCATGTCTGTCTATCTGAGTTCTGTGGTAATCACTCTCCTAGTCGCAAAAATTAAGATAAAAGATATATTTGTCCATAAAACTGTACTTTTTTAATAAATCTTTCCCGTCAACACTAACAAAACAATTTTGCTTAAATCACTATAACGTATATGGAATAAGCATGCTTATTTATGCATTTTAAAGACCTTTTAATGCTTGTTAATTTTTTTTTCTGATTTCAACAGGCGTTCAAATATTCATCATGGCAAATTCGATAATTGGAAGTTTTAGATTAGCTGTACAAATATTTATAATTAAAAAATATATTAGTCCATTATATAACGAGATAACATTTTGATAAATAAGTTGTTGAAAAACATGCTTGAAAATTCCTTTAAGTTAATGTGATAATTTTATTAATTGATAAAAAATTAATATAAAAATGTTAATTATATTATATAATTAAAGAAAAATAAATTCTGGTTTATTAGAAACACTTTACAATGACAACAATGTGAATATTTTTACCCCCCTATTAGGGAAATTCGATGTAAAGTAGATAAATTATAAATGTACACGTCGTCATATTTGAATATTGAGAGATAATTATAACAGTAAAATATATAACATATTACTCTGACTTAAAAATTATTTCTCTTATTATAAAATAGAGTTATTAGAAAAAATTTTCTAGAAATATACAAAAAAAAAAACAAATTCAAGTATTGTGTATTTAATAAGTTATGCTATGAAATATAAATAATCGTGCGGCATGTTTGATTTTTTTGTTAGTTAACGAAAATATAAAAATAATATATTAATAATAATTTTATTACTATTAAACAATATATATGTAAACACAACAACAATAAATAAATAAAAGAATTTTCATAAATTTTTGTAAAATGTTGCAGCATCCAATTACAAGTGTTTGGCCGAAGAGTATGCTACAAAATTGATACATTTCAGTGTTTTAAATACTATAAACAGGGATGTTGTAAGAAGTATTTGTATAAATAAAACACAAACAATTCAAATTTTCAGTTGTTTATCAAATCAAGATACGCTGTAAGAGTGTTTTGGTTGAGTTTTTTGTAAATTGTGGGTGTGTTTATTAAATGGCAAAATAATTGCGAATGAATAATACAATTGCTAGACGAAACTAGGTACATTGCTGATTTGACGTTGAAACATTGAGGGCCACGTTTAGTTCATACCTGTTTGAGGCATACTTTGAGAAATGTATTCTTCTTAATATTTATGCGTATATAAGTTGTACTATTTATTAAATTCCACTGGAGCCATTTGCCTTTTGTCGTGGTTTTTGTAAACCCATTAATTAAAGTCGCACAATGGAGCTTTAGTTTTCATTATTATTGATAATGCCATTATACCACATGTAACTGTTTTAATTGATTTCTTTTAATTTTAATTCATAAAACTCTTTTGGTAAAGAATTTTTTACATTATATAGAAATTTTTTTCACAAGTTTGTGCGAAATATATGCGAGGTGTCCCGGAAGACAGACAGATGGAGAGAACTGCACAAGTTTCAAAGGAGTATTTATACTTTCTTCCAAATTCTACATATAACACAATCAATGTACCATTATGGTGGTAATCCGTTAATAAAATAAATTTAATGCTCAAGTATTTTTTTAGGAGATATTCAAACTCGTCGGCTTTTATCTACCTATACCGTTCCTTTACTTAACTGTGTGGCCTTTTTTGTGTGTAATAATAAATTTTACACCGTTTCCCCATAAGAGGGATGCTGCGTAAAATTAAAACGAATGACTCGATATTTTATATTGAATACTGGTGCGTGCCTGAAATTAATGTATTGACACGTGTAAGGTAATAAAATTTATGTAAATTAACAGCAGGCGGCAAATTGTTTTAATAGTTCTGCAGTAATTGGAGAATTTATTTAATTTGATACATGTTTTATACGCCCCTCCTATTTGGAGTGTATACGCGTAATAACTGTTGTATACTTTATTAAAAAATTAATATACTTAAAGTAGATTTCTGCCGCTTAGTCTTTGTCACAATATATTTCCATTTGTCTGCCTATTATTCGGGGTTTATACTATTTGTAAAAGCGTCTTTTCTGAAGTTTAGCAGTTGATGAGTAATTAATTCTTGGCCTTTGAACAAAAAAAAAATTATTACTTTTATGACAAATTATAAATTGATTGTTTAATAAGATAATTCAAAAAATACTATTAATATATACATAAAATATAATTTATGACACTTTGTGGATTTCATTGAGTTTAAAAAGAATCAACGTTGCAAACAGTCTTGTTTTATTATTGTAGAAGCATCCAAAAGCCACTGTAACGTAATGTAGGAACCCGTTTTGATTGGAAAAACATTCATTTAAATACGTAAAATATGCACAATGATCAACCATTACAGTAAAAATATTTTTATATTCAAGATGACGTTGTGTGGGCGTGGGAAAAGTGTGATTGTTAAAACTAATTTGTATTTACTAATCGCAGGGAAGTCCTAAACTAAACCGAGTTTAAACCTTATATATAATGTAACGTTATTAACGTTAGTGCCTCAATAAATCGGAGGTATATACATGTTGTCAAAAGATGCAAAGGTAAACAATATAGAGTATAAATGAATATATTTATTCTGCATCAAAATTGGAATCGATCTGGCCAAGTCAGTTGTTGGCACCGTTAATTTCGATTGATATTGATATTTATTATTACCCTATCCATCGATGTGACTAAAATGGGCATGGTCGGATAACTGACAAGTTCACAATTTCAGCGTAATACTCGTATATCACTTCAACCTCATACATAAACTAATCAAGTATCTGCCAACCGTTTGTAGATATAATATATTTTTGTACATAAACACAAATTAAGATTTGGTCCAACCTAATTACAGTTGGTACAGTTTATGTAAGCCTCCGAAATCCTACGATTTTAGTTTTAATCACAAGCAATTTTTTTAAATTGAAAATTATATACTAATTTATGTACCAGTTTTTAAGATGATTCACTGACTTTCTCTAAAGAGATTCATAAAATTTTTAAAATGTCCAATGGCCTAAACCGTGTAATTGAATTGTGGTATATTTTGTATTTTAAAAATATTCTTTGCTTGAATGGAATGAATGCTCTTTTTTTTTCATAATTATTGCTCCAAAATTGAACAAATTGAATTTTGCTAATCAATATCTTAATGTTTTACAAAGCCATCCTCGTACGCACTCTTAAAATATAATAAAATTCTTTATGAGCACGTATTGTTAATACAATAACAATAATTAATTAAATTACGGTGAGACACAAGAAATATTTCGTCAAGTGAGAATATTTTTGTAAAAGAGCGAATAAAATGAAATGAAAAGTATTTGATTGCAATGAGTATAATTTCAAGTGGCACACAATGTGTATTCAACGAGTACTGTTACTTTTGTAACTGTGCTCAGATACTTTTTGGTTTTTTTTGACAGAGCTAGAGATTTCTCACATGTTGTGCAGTCTACCTAGTCTAGTAGTGTTGGAAGAGTGTGCTATTACGGTGGTCAATCATTCAGTTCAGTTCGAAGAAACGTTTTTTAGGTGTGCATCGGTTGGTGGTGTGTGTATCTCGGGATCCTATCAGAATTTTTAATGTTAACAGTAGCTAAACAATGTGTTTATGGGGAAAACGGGAAAAACGAGAGACACATTAGAGAAGAGCGGGTTAGAAAAGGGATGTCACTTACGTATACATACGTGAGAATGTGTTTGCATTTGTGATGCTGCAGTTTAAGCTCGATTTAAGTGAGCTTTAAATATACAACTGCTAGACTTTTCATTGTTTAATTTTGAAATCATTGTTGTTGCTGCCCTCGTTGTTATCATTGCCTTCTTGTACAGGTTTTGTGTTTCTAAGAGATCATTTTTGTGTTTTTTTAAAATGTAAGAATAACAAAAACAGAACATTATAAAATTACAAAGTCAAACAAAGCGGAGCGCTGTTGGTATTGGTTTGCGTTGTCGATGCTGCCTTATGTTCTGCAAAATAAAATCTTTAAATCTGGCCAGAGCAGGCTGTCTGGCGGGCTGGCTGACTTCTTACTTGAGCATCGGTGAGTAAGTAAATAAAAAGAGTGACATGAGCTGTAGCAACATTTTGCTACCACCACCAGCACCAGTAGAGTAGAGTTCACTATCAGTTGCGGTCGTTGCTAACAATTCAGTTAAGCAAAAACACTGAAACGTTTTGCACACAAAAAGTTGTGCTTGAAAAATACAAAATTCTTGTTAATCCCGCAGATAATTTCACTCTCGAAAAACAAAAGCAATGACAATTTAATTTCAAAGTAACAACAACAACAACAATAATAAAATATTTAGAACGCGCGTCAACGTCAATGTTGTGCAAAAAATAAAACAAGAAAATTAAAAAATAATTTTGAAGCTATTTTCGCTAACAGTGTCTTACTTGATTTTTTTTTTTTTTGAAAAGTAATAATAATTCGATTCAATAATTCAAGAGTTTGTTGTTTTCGATATAAACAAAACGTACACACAGCTGAAAATATTGTAAATATAAGGACCGTGGAAATCTTTGAATATTTTTTTTTATATTTTTTTTTTTTATTATTTTATGTGGCGTCTGATTCTAAAGTGGAGTCGTCGGTTGATTCAACTTAATATTAAAAAAATTACAATAATAACAAACATATCAACAATACTAATACATTCAATTGATGAAATACTTGTTCGCATCTAAAATTACAGTTTCGTGTTTCGTTTGTTCGTCAGTTAAATGAATGTTTTCCGAGTGTGTGATGGTGTATTTTTCTTGTTGCATATTTATTTATGTATCTGTCTCTATTAAGCTGTTAACAAGCTTGCTGGCTTTGTGTAAGTATTGGTGAGGCATTGGTAAAGAATAGAAAAATTATTTGCATTCATGCGTTCATATGCATGCATACCAATATAAAACTGTTTATGAGTGTGTGTGAGAGTATTAAGTATTTGTTACTAATTTATGCGAGAATAAAGTAACATCAACAACAACAAATGTTCACTAACCAACTAACTAAATTTATACTCATTTGGGTTGCAATTTAATTAAAGAAAATATCTGTTATTACACCCTCCTTCCTAATTGTAAGCGTACATATGTTAGTTTTGTTGTGTCATTCATTGCATTTAATATAAAATAGTAAATTTATTGAGCGTTACTACTATTTAAAAGCTTTCAACTTCATAGCAGCTGTATAGTTCAAAATTTACCATCGTGAAAGCAACAGACGGACACGCGCACATATATGCCTATTTGGACTCAGTTTTTGTTGTTGATTAAGAGTAAGGGCTCTCGCGTCTCCTTCTGAGTGTTGCGAATTGAATAACAAACTTATTATACCCCATCTTATGTAAAGAATATAAAAAATCAAGTATAAAGCTTACATATGTGTGGTAATAAAATGGACTTAAATGCAAACGTCCATACATATAACTGCATAAGTATGTATGATATAAAATTAAGTTCCCTTTTAAATACATGAACTGTATAACTAATGTTCAAATTTGGTTACGAAAAAAATATATAAAAAATTTATTTTATTTATTTTTTTATTATTTATTATTATATATTATATTATTTTTTATTCCATTATCTTAAATAATGAAATATTAATATTGCGAATATTTTAAAAAAATGTTTTGAAATTTTTAAGGCAACTCAAATAATAACATCTGCTTTTAAACAACAACAACAACAAATATTAAACAAGAAAACAAAAAAAAAATACAATTAAAAAAAAAACAATCACCATAAATTCAACATTAACAATAACAATTACAACTACAACGATACCAACAACATCAGCGATTGAAAACAGATATAATTGGGATAAACGAAAAAAATAAAAAACACCGCAAAATCTCTACACAACGATATTTTATTAAAAGTATTAACGAAAAAAAAAAAACGACAAAAAGTTGAAAAAATATTTAAAAAATTGACATACAAGAAAAATTTAGTACAACAACTCTGGCTGGCTGACATCTTCTTCATTAGTGTGTGTTTTTTTTGTTATGTTTTGTTTTGTTTGTTTTTTCCTTTTACACGCGGGTGATGCAGAAGTGCAGTGAGTGTGGTAACTTGTTAGCGTAATCAATCCAAAGGCTTTAAAAAGTAATTTTGTGTATAAATAAGGTAAGAAAAGATGGTTGAAGGATGGAGGGTTCAAGATTCAAATTTGTTGAAATCATTAATTTTCCTCTTTACTGAACCTAATATGCCTGCGTTTATATCGTTATATATACGTTGAATGCACTTTTTGCTTCTGCCATTAACACTTGAAAATAGATAATTAACAGAGTTTTTTTGTATTTTTTGTATTTGGCTGGCTCGCTTTTTCTTAATGTATGATTTATGTTGATGGGTTATAATGGGATAGAGTGAAAAATGAGTCATCACAATGTAATGGATGTAAAAGTCGGAGTAAAGAAATAATTTTAACTTTAAAAAACCAATGAATAAATCATTTCAATAGTGGGGTTAAAGGTAAAAGGAACCTTCAATATGCTGTTTATTGTGTTGTGCTAGTCCGTTTTTATACTTCATATATGTATGTATTTCAAGGTGAGAAATGAAAGGAATTTTTCGATTATTAAAAAATATTATAAATCTTATAATGGAGAAACAACTGATTTTCCAAAGCTTTAAGTTTTATTTCTTCAACAATGCAACAGGCGCAACAAATAATGTCTATTTACTAAATATTTCCTATTGTAGGAGTTTTGATGGTTCCTTGACAAAGTTCCCTTTCTAATATTATTAATACCAATTGCTATTACAACAAAACAACCAACCGATGGAGAGCCTTTCACTATCCATCCGTCAGTAATGTAGAATAATTCAAGACAAATGCCTACAATACTAAATTGTGTGAACTGCGGATCGTTTAATTTATTGCATCTATAAATACTTTGTACTTGTACCCTGTATTATATTTATTTATATACATTTCAACTTGCGAGTCAACTTGGTAACTAACAATTATTAGTAAGTACTTTGCAAACTTAATATAAGTACATATTTTTATGTGCATGCAATTCTTGTACAGCCTTTGGTCTTTATAAAGTCATATAAGTTATTAATTGGAAAGAGAGTAAGCTATTTATGGCTCGTGTGCTTGGAAAACGTTACATATTATCAGCGCTCACAACACCATGTACACAATCATATGGTTATAATAATTGCAACATGTTACTGTGCTGTGCTGTGCTGTGTGTGTCTGTTTGTCGGGTATTTGTGGTTTGACTTAGTTTTTGCTGCATACATATTTTTTTTTTGTTATTGTTATTATTATTGTTGTTTTCTTTCTCACCCTGTTTCTTTATTTATTTAATAAATTCTGTTTAAACAGCAGCTTTAGTAATAAAAACAAAAAAAAGACAGACAAACCGACAAACAGATTTCAATTGATGGTTGGTGTCTTAAACTTGTTTCTCTGCACGTACATGTCTATTTGTATTGTTTTTATTTTTGTATTTTTTTTTACTTTAACTTCTCAAAGATTTATATTATTAACAATAAACTAAGGTTTAAGTGTTGTTGTTGTTATTATTATTATTATTATTATTTTTATATATATACGGGCACATTTACTTATATACGTCAAACATATAATCAACTAATATTTAAGAGAAACTGGGGGCGGGGTGAGACGCTTATTATACAGGCGTGTTTCAATAGATTTTGTGCAATCATTTGGGTCTCGTTCTCTCTCATTCTCACTTAAACACATTCTTTTTATAAATGGATGCACTGAGTAGAGCCACAAAGCTTATGACTTTAACAATTTCAATGTCATAAATTGTAAAATGGACACACACACACACACACACACACTTAATAACAAATTCCTTAATCATGCAGATTTCGTTTGTTTTACTTAGCCAACAGTAGCCGTTGGGTGTTTTGTTTTATTTTGTTCTTTTATTTGAAAACAATTTTATGGGAATCTCAATGTCATAAACATTTCACACCACTGTTGTTATTGTCGTTGTTGTTATAATTATTTTGTTATGTTATGTGTGAAAAGTTTTTTATATCGTTAGCATAACGTTTTGTTTACAGCATCAACAACAACAACAACCACACTACATTTGTTACTATTAATATATCCGCGCGTCATTCACATCATTGCCGCTCGGGTGGTAATTGTAATTTTCCTTAACATAGCTGTTGGCAAAAACAATGGACAGTTAAGTCAATGACTGTCAATATTGTATTACGGCAGTTTTTGTTTTTTCTGTTGTTTCGGTTTTCTTAGTCGAAAATAAGTAAATATTTGCTAATTTACTGAGAATACAAATTAAATGTTGACAGAGCTGTACACTTAAAACAAAAAACACAAAAGAACAACAATATTAAACAAACAAATAAAGTTTTGTTTATCTTAACAATTAGTTTGCCACCACCTGAACCGAAATCTCGGTGCATCGCTACCTAAAATTTTTATCTAATATTTTTGCAAACGGTTTACTCCAATCCCACTTGTGGTAAAGAATGTGAAATATATCGATATTGCACTAATCTATTTTATGCTTTCCATGATGAAAGCTTACTAAGCTTGCTACTGCCCAGAAGAAAGCCTCAAAGACCCCCCAAGGTATTCATATTTTTGATTAGCATTAAAATCTGAGTCGGTCTAGATATGTCTGTCCATGCGTATGTTGTTTTAACGCTCACAGTCGTAAGATTTGAGCTGAATTTTGGGCAAAATGTTAAAGGTACGCCTGACTCACACTTTAAGGCGTATACGCTTTTACAAAATAAAAACGGCTGCTCCCATATAACATGTTAGGATCAAGCTCTGTAGCATTGAAATGTAAATTAATATTGGCTCACCTTGTTCAAACTCAGCTATTACACTTTACCTAAGACTTCCCTTTTGGTAGAACTCACTTTTGCTTATCACATTAATATGAAATTATTTGATCACAAACACTTGCGTTAACGTTTTTCAATCACATTAATGTCGGATGTGACGGAATTTGCGACATTATTTTGATTTTTCAGCTATCATGCTCCAAAATACACTTTTTTTTAGCTCCTCTCATAGATACTATATACATAATTACTAATAGTTGGCCTTTGCCAGTAGACAAGACAGCTGGACAAACGGCAGCGTAACCGGCGATAATGTTAATGATAATAAAACTTTTAAAATTTCATGGAAATAATTAAACGGCTTTTCAGAAAAAAATTAAATCTCCAAAAAATATGTACAAAATATAATATATTTAAACATATAACACTACATAGTTGAAAGTGTAGTTAAAGAGTTTAATTAAAAATACGGATAATGTGATATAATCTTTAAAGTGTCATATAGATACATACAGTTGAGAGGGAGAGAGAGAGAGAGAGAGAGAGAGAGTGCCATTAAGAAAAATTAATACAAAATTAAACGTGAGAAAATATTTCGGCGCTAAGGAGACAAATCCTATAAGTGCTTAAGAGCCGCATTTGCCCACCGTTTGTTGGTGGAAAGACATTGAATTTAATGATTTAAATGAAAAACCTTATAATTACAAAAAATTAAAACATTACGGACAAGTACGTGTTGAACATAATTAATGAAAACGCCAAGTATATGAAGATAGAAATAGCAAAGACGGATAAAAAAGTAAACGAGGTAGCTACTAATTGAATTAAATAAAAACTGGTTCAAGTATTGTATTCAAGTGCTAATGGCCCACAAGCCGCTTGAACTCATTGTAGAATTCGAGCAAAAGGCGGAAATTTCATTTTTAATGTTTTTAAATTAATTTTAATGATAAATTTTTGGGGAGTACGAGTAGTATATACGATTTGTCATAAGATAAGGAACTATTTGACAAACATCCACACATCACATTTGCCAAAATATAAATATGTTTGTATGAAAATATATGCAGATAGATGCTGCTGTTGTGACAAATAACAGTAATTGAAATTTATTCATTTCATTATGAAAGAAAATTATAGCCGCAGAGAGACGGACACATTTGTTTCAACTTGTATCATCCGGCAAGCTTCTCGTGTTAAATTTTTTTTGTGCGTGCATTTCTCGTGTGTAAATTTTTCAGTGTCACCACAGGCATGCGAAAGCTAATATTGAATGATTTAATGCAATTTATTGTTATTGTAGTTGTTTTTGTTGTTGTGAGTGTTAAGGCTTGAATATATGAATATATTAACTTGGACTGTTTCATGTCTAAGGAATGTTTTTGGTTTTGTTTTTGTCTAAGCTGGTGCTTTATGCATATATGTATATGGGTACATGAAATTTATGGAGATGTTCAATAAAGTATAAAACGTGTATATTGGCATTCAAAAAATTTGTTTTGTTTCGTTTGTTTTTTTTTCTCTCTCTTTCAATATTGAGCTTTTACTGTCACTCAACTGGTTTTGTTTACAAATTTTCCGCTTTCATGTGTTTGATCTGTTCATACTGAAGCGATTAGTATGATATTGTTTATAAACATTCGTTATTTTTGTATTTTTTTTTTAAATGTAAATATTCCGAAGAGATGATTGCAAATAAAATAGAGAAATATTTTCGCAATAATTATTTGGGTTTCGTAATGTTATGCCTATATAAAGGTATGCTTAATTTTTTAGATAAGATGTGTGATATTTTTACTATTTACACACCTATTAAGCTTTATTAATGCGTAGAGTACATTAAGTTATTTATATATTCTTGCAACCAGTTGAAATAATTGTCTATGAATGGTTTAAGCACACATGCTTAATAATCGATTTATTGCCCACCTATCTACTTGTACTTTTATATATGAATAAATTTTTATACCCCCCGGGGATATACTGAGTTTGTCTTTGCATTTGCAACATCCAAAAGGGGCATCAAAGATGCATGTATATTCTTACTATAGTTATCTCATCTATCGATGTGACAAAAATGGGTGTGGTTAGATAACACATACGCACATACAATTTACAAAAAAAATTATTTAAGATTTGGTCTAAGCCAAATTTAGTTTTCTTACTTGTTATTTCTTAACATTAATTTTTTTGTCATCAAGATCATAGTCACAGTCGACGATCGTCGGCTCGACCAACACGTTGTTGGATAATGTTTTACTATATCTACAACATGTTATTAGGCTCATTTATTTGCTATATGCGTTCAAAATTGTCCATTTGTGTCTGTTCTCTCCATCAATCATACACTTTTTGTTTAACTCCTTTGGTATGCCAATGCTGTTCTGGTGGTTGTTTTTCTAGTTTTTGTTTTGTTTTGTTAAACATTTACAGTTTTATCGACCTTTAATTGGATATATTATATGTTCTTGGTACATATACAAAGTATTTGATATAAAAAGTTTAAAAAATTCCTCTACACCAATAAGAAAAAATAAATTTAATTTATCTTCTAAACCAACAACTTTCATAAAATTGCACCTAATATGGTATGTTGCTAAGTAATAATAATAATAATTATGCCAACACCTTTTTCTATATACTGTGATATATTTAAAGATTATTACAACAACACATTGATAGCAAACAATTCAATTAAAGCAACACTCTGAAAAGGTGTAGGAGACAGACAAAAAGATTGTGTGTGTTGCCTACATTGAACCATTTTGGTTATAATATATACAATAAAATAAGTCCACGTCTACAGATTTACTATTACTGTACAGTATAAAGTTATAAAGTACAGAAATAACGAAAGTTCAGTTTAAGTATTTCGAGTGGTACAAAGAAAAACCTCGATACAATATTAATATCAGGTTCCCTGCATCACCAACCTCTAGTTGCCACCCAGACAGAAATTGTTGCATTCATTTTTATCTTAAGCAAACAAAATAAAGTAATTACATAAAAGTAAGCTAAAGGTCTAACATGAGTATAACCATAAAAATATGAAATAAAAACGAATAACCCGAATCTTGGCTTAAGCCAAACATTAAACACTCTTTCATATACAGTAGTGGCCTATCTGATAGTGTGCGTAATATATGATTTTCATATCCGTTTGCCCAAGTTGATACGTATTCGCATTTTCATTATTAAAGGTACCAGCCGCGCCCACTTCTTGTATTGAAGATTTGATCTAAGCCAAATTTAGTTTCCTTGATTTTCACAGGTTTCGTTTGGTTTTCAATATTTAAAAAAGGTGATAGCAGACTAATGCTTAATCTTGTGCTTAATCGACCACAATTTTTTACTTGTTTTATTAAATTTATTGTTTTTCTAAATGCTAATACAAGCTTTTTCAAAATTCTAAATAGATTTATTTTAAGTCTTATGCGTGATGAAGCTGGTAATTAGTAGAATTATATATAAACGTGTTTATGAAAATCAACCGTGGGATAAATATTTAAAGAATACAAGTATTAGTTTCTAAATAGAAAAAGTAACCCTGGGGCCATTATGTAAATTTACAAAAAACGATATGTTTTAAAATCTGGACTAATTTTTTAAAGTCAAGCTGATATAATTAACGTACGCACGAACTCACACAGTATGCCATAAGTCTTCGTATACCTTATATGAACTCTTTTTTTTATCGAACATAAGTATACGGAAATAAATTAAAATTTTCATGTTGTTGTTGATCATGATTAGTTGTGGGCAATGTCAGAATATTGTACAAAATGACCACTTATAGGAAATAAGAAAAGAATAAGCTACAAAATAACTTATGGTTTGTTTACTCGATTGCTGTTATATGGCTGCCACCTCGTGCTGATGGCTGTTGCTTTACTTTACCATGTTGATCGTTTATTAAAATTGTGTATATGTACATATACCAACAACCAATTATCGATATCATGAGAAAATAAATTATGAGGCACTTACACACACAAACACAATAATTGCCCAGAACTTCATATAATTACAAATGGGCTGGGGAATGTAACCGATACAGACACCAGTTGCAAATTATAAGGTTAGGAAGTTATTCCCATTTAAAGGAACATAATGTCCGAATACATTGTGCGCCACCCATCACATCCCATATAATTTAAAGATCATAAAATTCTCTTTGAATTATAGATAAAGCTGATGATTGCTAAAATACTTAATGATCACTTTTCGATATTGCTCTCCCCCTCTCTTCTTTCCATATTAGGTAGCCTATTACGGCAACGGTAAAGTGTGCACTCGTGCTTAACCAATAACAATAATATGTATGGTTATGAGTGAACCATAACAATAACAACATCAGCAGCAATTGTTGTTAATAAAAACAATAATAAAGAGTTGGATTAATCTTCCAGAACCCAGCACAATAATATTATATTTATGATGATAAACTTGGTTAAAAAAAATTAATTTTTCGAAGCAATTACATAAATCTGAAAAGTGAAGTGAGGTGTGGCGCCTTAGATCACCATTGTCCATAATAATAAAACATTTTAGTTAGCGTTTTACAAATGAATTTTGAATTTTTATTGTTGTTACAATAACCTTGAGTACGTGAGATAATGTTTTGTCATACTTAAGTGGCACTATTTTGAAAGCAATTTGCCAGAAGAAGTGTTGCAATTAATTCATTCCATACCAAGTTAAGAACGCTTTTTACGACAATTACAAGTGCTGTGGATGTTATGGTAAATTATTTTCGATATAGTAAAAGAATATATAAGAACTGGAGTACTAAAAATTAGAGCCATTTTGTAATTATTGGTAGGTGCCACAGTTTCAAATATTAAAGTTACATTATGTATATCTGCATATATGTACTAATGGTTAAAAGGGTGAAGTGGTTACAAAATGTCAGGGTCATTTCTCTTAGTTAGTATATTTAAAATCTTTTCAATAAACAAGTAAAAAGAGTTATGTTTGGTTTAGCCCGAATGTCAGATACCTTCTACATATACGCAACGTATAGGCATGACCGATTTCACTCAAGTTATAGACATACAGACAGACGTCCGTAGGTGCTGATCAAGAAAATATATGATTATTCTGTGTAGTCTTTAACTTCCTTCTGAGTGTTGCAAACAATATACCAAACTTAGTATACTTGTTATTTAATGTGAAGGTTACGAAAAGGCGAAAGGTACCTTAGGTTATAAGTCAAAATATGTGACAATATATCTTTCTTGAAATACCACAGCACTTGGACTCGCTATCAAATCCCAGCCACCACCAAAATTACAATGCAACCGGCGAATTAAGCCGATTATAAGACGATAACTTGTTTATTACCGTTAAATCTATGAAAACTATCAAATAAAAATTCAAAGTTTACCCATAATTACATTAGCTGTAACGAAAACTTTTTAGAAGTTGCATAACAATCGGTGTGCTTATGTTTATGGTTTCACAGAAGTAGAGAAAAATATATGAAATCACATTTACGAGGATTGTTGTTTCTAATAACAAGCTCACTTACATATAAAGAATAAATTTTAAGTTTAAAATGCTTAAGCAGTCACTGCGTCCAACTGACATTTGCTTGCTCATTTGACTATTGTATAAGCATCAAAGGCATGTAACGCATGTGCGCGTTTGATAAGTTTTCTACTTGTCCAATTTTTTTGTAGCGGTCTCACATAAATAAATAAAATACTAAAGTTGACCGCAACATATAAAGTTTTCTGCTAATTACACTAATGCAGAGACCTTTTATTTGTGTCTGCGACTAAATGTTAATAAAGTTATAGTTCGTTATATAAATTATGTTATTATTAGGAGACTTGTACAGCAAGTATAAATATAAATTTGTAAAAAACCATTTTGTTTAAATCCACTTTTAATACATTATTAATTAATATCATGTTTATTATTAAATTTATTTTGGAAATCTATGCTTTCCCACAGAATATTAATTCTAACAGTCAAGTAATTAAAATCATTTTTTTAATCGTTATTTCACATCATTTCAATCACTCACTGCCAAATGATTTGAACGTTTCTATTCTATACTATTTTGTTCTATTCAATTCAATTCAATTCAATTCAATTCGATTCTATTCTTAGCTTGCTCATAACAAGATAGAAAATGAAGGTCTGCACTGATCATTGAGATTTAATTTGTTTTAACAAGAAAATAATTTTGTTTTGTTTTCATTTCGTTTTGCTGTGTTTTTCTATTAGTCACGTTTGTAAACAAGAATTATTAACATACTAGTAACTATACAAAACAGACAACAGCAGCAATAACAGAAACAAAACGCCATTTATTGTTGTAGTTAATGTAAAAGACTCGAATGTGAAGATTAAAGAAATAAATATAGAAAATGTCAAGGTGCATTTCACACTATCAGTAACACAGAGCACCAAACAAAACAAAAAATGAAGCAACAAACAGTAATAAAAATCTCCTTATTTGAAAGACGAATTACACATGATATGGAAAAATCATAACTAATAAAAACTATGTACAAAACTAATTTCATTTACAAACGGGAAGACGGACGGACAGATAAATTGTTATTGGCATCCTCACGGTCGTAAATTTTGAGATATTAAGCTGAAACTTTATGTTAAGTTATGGCACGCAGATCGCTTTTTACAGTTCATTTAATATTAAAATGCACTAATTATAGTATGTCAGTAACAGCTGTATTTAGTACTTTGAAAACATGAATTCTTTGTAGTCGTTAGAGCAGTGCTATGTAGCAGATTTGACTGCTGTTAATATGGTATGTCAATTAGATGATGAGCTTGCATTATAGCAAAATACTTTGTTGATCAGTTTCAGTTGTCGAAAATATTTGAAAAAATTGGAATACGTACAATACATGCACAATATATATAATATACAACGTGGTCGATTAACTGATATTTCAATAATTTTTTTGTAAAAATTTTCTTTTCAGCTGTGTAATACAGTAATAACACAACTTTTAAGTAAAGCTCTTAAAGGCGCTTTGGAGAAAAGGTAAAATTTGCTAAATCAACCACATTAAGCATCAGCCACTACCTTAATGATTGGCAATAGCACAATATTGGTAAACATGTTGCAACAAACAAGTTGCAAGGTGGAGGTGGTTACAATACATTTGCGATCATTATGATGATTCACAGAACTGACTAGAAGCAACGGTAACTGAACGAATTAGTAAAAATATAAATAATTCACTGAAAAATTCCTCGCTAAAGTATTATTTTCACAAACACTGTGTGACTGCTAGTATTAAACAATACTTACGCACTCACTCATACTCGTATTGTATATACGCCAACGATATTCTTGTAGAGAAGACAGAAGACAGAAGAACGCCAACAGGTGAACGGAAGAGATATTAGACTGAAATTCTGCACCAACAACAGCAATAAAACCAACAACGACAACAACAACAATTATGGCACACTTTTGCGGCTTCATAAAGCTGATATTTTTACTACTGGTAAGTAAGCTTCTCATAAAACTTTAGTAATACAATGATTTCATAATTATTTGCAATTTTATTATCGAACATTTTACATTTTTCGGGTTTTTGAAAATATATATATCACAATATATTAGTAATGCTGTTCATTCATTTTGGTTTATCCCTATTATAAATAATTTTCTTTACTGCACATGAGAAAAATGATGGTTTGAATCAATAATATGTTAAAATGGAATAAAACTAAACTTTGCTTTATAATACTGCGGTGCCTTCATACCAGTGTATGGTGTATGGTAAACGTGATAATAGTTAAAAAATGTTCTTTTTGTTGCCTTTCACATATTAGGCAAAACGATTTCACTCGCTTTATATGAACATGTTCACACAATTCACACCCTCTCACAAATCGATGGTGAAGATTGAGCAATAAGAAAAACCACACTTCAAACTTCATTTTTCAATTCTATTGATTTATGTGTGAAACTAACGCATGAAAATCAAATACATACACATATGTAAATAGTTGTAAACGGTAAACTATGTTTTGGTTCTTCATCCATTTCGTATTATGGTTGTTTTTATTGTTGGCTCGTTCAATTGAAATGCATTTAATTGCTTTTTAAAACATATATGGTGTACAGCTGGCTGTATAATTTTTTGCATTGTTTTGGCTGATTGTGGAATTGTTTCATCAATGCATAGAAATAAAACTTAATTCATTCAAGAAAATTATTATTTATGAAATTAGATTCATATGTGAAAGAAGAGAAGCCAGCTATCATCATTAATATCTATTTATTATTGTTTATTAATAAATGGTTAATTAACATTTCTACATTTATTTATGAGACAGCAATTAGAAAAGGAAAGAAAAAAAAACAACAAAAGCAATCATTAATCGTTAATATATGAACATATAAGGGAGATTGAAACTAGTTTAAAAGGCTATTTTTAACAATATATTGTCAACGATATAAAGTTGAATACCTTATAATCCCAGTCATACTGGACAATTTATGGACCATCATTCAAAAACCGAGTAAAATATTAACTTTCCTTAAAATATATTAAAAATGTGTGAAATTCAGAATTGTTCGATTTTTTAAAATCTAATTGCCAAACGTATTTGAAGCAAACATAAATATTACTTTTATCATTTATAACTTGTAAAATTATTTATAATTATGTGGACCATAATTGGCCAAAAGCAAAATGTATTTTGTTGAGTGAAAATAAAACTGTAAAGTACAAAAGGATGTTTATAACGGGATTATATTTAGTTAAAATCATCACATGCATCGCTAATAAGTTATCACTCAAAATCCACTAAAGTGTGTAGTAAAGACAGATACCTGCGAAATTAAAGTGGAATGTGCATGGAATCTGCTTCTAATAATAGTTTAAATCCTCTCTCTTATTTTACTCAGCCATTCTCTATGAACGAACGTATAAAAATGAAATATTTTTTGAAGGTGTTTATGTAATAATTTTTGTAAAAGTGAGGGTCGTTTGAAAGTGTGTAGTAATAGAATGGCAATCATATACATATCTTACACCTGAAACTTTTTTCATATTGATTACTGCTCTTTATAAGGCGCACCTTGAAAGAGAACACACAGACATAGAAAAACCTGCTTGTTTCGTTACAAAAAATCTCTTCATAAATTGTGTATAGGTACATGTTGTTTATTGATTGTAGTCTCCCTCTTACATGCTTTTAATTAATGACACAATATTCCTTAATTTTTTTTCTTTAAAGTTTACTATTTGATTATCTAATAATAAATTTATAACATTTAATTCAAAGGGGAAAAAAAACCAACAAAATATTTGAGATTCATGTTAAGTCAGAAATGATTGAGCTGGATGCTCAATGTAATTTTGTACTGATTTGGATAGCAAAACTCAATATACGTTTATCTACCGTTTATTAGCTGTCATCCATAAAAAAATTAAAGAAACAAAACACAAATTGATCATTAATCACTGTTTTGCTGACTGCAAGTGTGTTGAACAAACGTTGTGACACACTTCCTTCTCCAATCACTTGTTATTTCGGTTTATTTTTGTCATTTTTGTTATTGTTGTCAAATTAACAACCAAACACATTTGAATACCGTGCAAAAGTATTTCTTATTGTGCGATTTTCATAACGAATCAATATAATCCGTAGTTTGGATAAACAATAGTTATTGGCTTGTTTCGCATTATGAAATGTATGCGCTTGTATGTTGTTTATATTGTACAAAAATTGTCGAATTGATTGGCACGTAGGCGTTCGTTGATTATTAACAAGATTAAATAACATGGACTATTTGTTTCAATGGTGTTGTTTAAATAAATATCCGCATAGTATTTGTGACCTTACAAAGTATATGGGGTCTAGACCGAATAGTTATTATTGTTCTCTCAGGTGAAAGAGTGATTGATTTTAAAATCAATTGCCAATACCTTGTGCTTCGTACCAAATAAACAGTTTCAGCGCTTTAAATAATTTCATTATTTGAGACCTCAAGTTATCCTCTAGGATTTACCCAAATTTTTAACCGCCTTAAAACGCTGAAAATTAAAAGATATGGACTTGCCCCACTTTCAAACTGAACGGCTCATATGCATGCACACACATATGTAAGCTAATTATTTTTTAAATTTATATATACTTGTATTACATTTACACGGTGGGAGTAATGGCTACTCCTCTGGT
>OX453289.1:35900342-36040342 GCA_949710015.1 Crataerina pallida | reverse complement strand
TAACAATAGTGTTGCGGGCTAAGGTTAGGGAAACTCTTTCTTATTTTATAATAAAGAATGAGAGAGGGAGTGGGAAGGGGGGGAGAAGAGAACGTTGTTGCTCTGTAACAAAGTAACTGCTTGCCTGCAGTTCGACATCTGATCGACATTAACGGGATTTTCAAGAGAGCGCATTGGAGAAGAGTTGCTTCAGTTTTCGCTATGTCAACAGTTTGAAAAATATTACGCCCAAAAGTATATTGACGAAAAACACCAAGAGGAACAATTGTTGGCGCGAAAACCAATCCTAGAAAAACAAAACAAAAGCAAGCCAAATATTTTATTGTGCAGATTTGTCAATGGCATCGCGGTACTTACTTTCACTTGAGGACTGACGAGATAAAGCAAAGGATTCCCCCTAAGCCTTTCGTTCATTTCAATTTGCCGCCGCACAGCTTCCCGTCTGGCAGAACCTAATGCTGATACCTCCTCACGACTCATTGCTTCAGTCGCACGTGGCAGTTCTTGGAAATCTGGCAGGGATTTCTTACGCTGTAGCGTAACATTAATAGGAACGCTCTGTTTAAATATATAACGACAATGAAATATTGTTAACAAATGATCTGTATTTGATTTTTGAGGGTGGGTTCTCACATTACACTAAAATAGCGGCCATATAGTGGTCTAGCATTTTGAAATGTTTTTTTTATTTTTTTCAAATTTGAGGAAAATGCAATTTAATTAAATAACTATTCTTTACCAAATTTTGTCAAAAAATATTAAGAAATGCCATTTCTTGCCATGTAAAGACTTTCATTATAATGGGACGTTATATGGGGAGGAATTCTAAAAATGGTACGATTCGGTCCATTTTCAATACGGTTCCTTTCTGAGCCAAGACATGTCCTTGTGCCAAATTTCATTGAAATATGTCAAAGAATGCGATCTGTAGCCTGCGCACAAATTTACATGAGCAGACGGACAGACGTACTTGGTTAAATCGATTCAAATTTTAATTTAATTCAAATTGAATCGATCGGTATAATAAAAGGTGAACCTCTACTTAGCCGGTTAGGAATTTCAATCTTGATATACCCTCCATCGCAAAAGCTGTAGCCTATAATTATTGTACACGTTTGCAATAAACACAAATTCATTGAAGATCAGGAATATCTCGTATTCAGTTTAAATGAAATAAAACTTTGTTTTTTGTTGTTGTTATGGTTTTTTCTATATTCTTCGGATCGGGTTCGTTCGGAATTTGACAGTTGAAATGATGCAAAGCAAAAATGCCGCGCCCACTAAGCCAAATCAAATTATTTTAAATTGTTGCAGTTTATACGAGAGGAGAGAGTATTTCCGACAAAGGGGAATTTAGTCACGGAATGAACATTTTTGCCTCAAAGTAACGAAAAAGGTAATTGGAGTTGTAATTAAACAAATTCATAGGTGAGAGGGTGCGTCATCTTGTAAGTGCTTAACATTTTGTGATCGTTATGAATTTCGTATTTTTCAGCATTCTTCACCTCTGTGGGGGGCTCAACAATCCAACTTTCTGAGGCTCGGCGAGCCAGCAGAGCTGGTGAGAACATTAAGTCCTCTTCATCTTCTTCGGGATACCACTCCATCATAGTACACTCGAACAAACACAAAATTACTTAGTTTTCGATTATTTCGTGAGTGCAGAACCCATAGCCAATCAAAAAAAAAAAAATTACATAACCTTTAAAATATTTGAAACGCAAGAACAAATCGTTTAATAAACACTACGCTCTGTCTGTACGGATGTATGCATATACGTTTATGCACCAAAAATGATTAAAATTTCTTAATGATCCGCTCGTGCCTCGTGCATTACTGAGGCTTTCTTCATTTCTTCATAAATTTGACATTGCAAGCAAAAATGAACAACTCGAAATTACTTCCGTTCACCGTCGCACTGTACGAAAGAACGATTACTTATACACTAATTGGCAGTCGATGGCAATAATTTTCAGAATCATACAATTTGGAAAAAACACAGAGAAGAATGGATTTCAAAGAGAGGGAAAAACAAACACCAGAGAAACGTATTTCTCTCCTATTTTACGGATCGTAAGCAGATCGTTAATTTTTTCGAAATTTTGCCACAAGTAACACTTGCGAATGTTCGTGTTTGACGGTCAGTAAGGCTGTGGTTTTATTTTTAGTGCAAGTGTGTACTCGCTCTCCTAGAAAAAGCGCTTGCATTAAAGAGTGGAAGGCATAGTGAGAGCGGGGGCAATCACCCACTGAAAGTCGAAAATTTGATCTGTTTTACCTTAAGTTTTTTGCCGCCTCCACTACCAACAGCAGCTGCAGCTAGCGGCGTTATTGGTTTTGGGGGCAGGTACAGGCTCTCTGTACGTTTTGGTTGCGAGGGTGAAGGAATGATATCCTGGCCCAACGTTCGCTGACGTAGGAGTATGTCTTCAAATGGTTGATTTTGCTGCTTTGAGAATGGTGTTTCATTGGGCGAACTGGGATTGGGTGTGGTCGCACGTGTCATATGCCCCGAACCTGTTGGTAAGGATCCATTTCCAGCTGTCAGCGTATTATCAGCAAATGGCGCAGGTGTTGCAGAACGAAATATTGAACCTGCACGTACCCGCTGTTCAGGAATTATCCCAGTTTCAGTTGTATTTCCACGATCTATTGAGCCCTGCCGCGAATTCAAACCACCACTTAGGCGGCTAGCGGCCCGAGCGTATCGGTCTATCGAAGAATCACGGCTTGGTGGCCGTTTATAGTGGTCAAAGTGATCGATCGATGATTGTTGATCTATTTGACCCAGGGTTGGTGTTTTGCCAGCTCGATTAGTAGTGATATTGTTGCTGCTGGGGTTATTGGACTGTTGATGTTGTTGACCCGAGATGGCCTGTTGATATTGCAATTGTGAAGGCCGCCGTAATTGGCCGCTGTTGTAACTTGGAGAATCAGTGACGATCTGCTGCTGCGTTTGCTGCTGTTGTTGTTGTTGTTGTTGTTGTTGCAATTGCTGCTGCCTATGCTGGATAGCTTGTTGTTGCTGCATCGCCTGTTGTTGCATCATTTGTTGCTGAAGTTGTTCTTGCCTTTGTTGAAGAATTTGTTGCTGTTGCTGTTGCTGTTGCTGCTGTTGCTGTTGAGTGCTTTGCTCTTGTTGCTGCTGCTGTGTTATATTGGCCATAATGTGTGCAGCTTGCATGTGCTGAAAATCCGCGCTATCTTTTTGCGAATGATACATTGAAGAGCCGTCTGCCATTGTGCCGCCACCACCACCACTACTACTCATGAAATTACTAGGCACATAATTTTGATTTGGTAATTTTGATGCTAGTCCAGGTGGTTGTTGCGGTTGATATTGATAAGCGGGGTTCATTTGGGGATTTAACTGTTGCTGATGTTGTTGCAAATGTATTTGGTTGATGGCGCTTATTGTACTAGATTGAGGCAGGCTAACCATAGCTGAGAGGTCAGTTTGTGGCGCCACTGGTAATTGCTGTGAATACATGGAACTTGGTACCGGAAATTCGGTATCTTGCCGCGTCTGTCCGCTTTGGCGATTTTGTTGAAATGCTATCAAACGCTTCTGAGAAATCGCATTGGAGATTGCAGATCCGTCTGCCATTAAGCCACCTGGTAAACTTTGCGGGGACTCGGGCGCGGCACTCTTATAACGTTCCCGATAGCGCAACTTTTCAAAACGTTCTAAAACCGTGGGCTTAAAGTCGGGTGCAAAATCTCGAGCCATTTTCACGGCTATTTCGCAGTCAATACGTGCTTGCTCAGAGGCAATGTCGGCACTTTGAGCCTTCGCATTGGCGGTTGCTGTGCGAGAGACAGCTATGTCGGAACGCTGCATAGCCATTTTGAGAGCACGTTGTGCTGAGGCCACTGAAGCGGTGATCCGCTCTCGGAATTTACGCGATCTAGCAATGAACAAATGCTTTTTCTTTTGGCTGGTGATAAGAATGTTGTTTTTATATTTGCCCTCTTCAATGGTGCCATCACGAAGAGTGGTTACACCGTAGCCGTGCTTTCTGTTATTGTACCACTCTCCCTCATACTTTAGACCATCACTACGTTCGGCAACACCAAACCCACAACGTTTGTCTTTCTTCCACTCCCCCATATATGTTTCCAC
Organism: Crataerina pallida; assembly: GCA_949710015.1. Classification (NCBI taxonomy): domain Eukaryota; kingdom Metazoa; phylum Arthropoda; class Insecta; order Diptera; family Hippoboscidae; genus Crataerina; species Crataerina pallida. Next base: position 36,036,219 of record OX453289.1, on the reverse strand, counting down.
AACCGTTGCATCCAATTGTTCATCTTCCATTGCAAAGCTGGCATTTGATTCACTGTGCACCGATCTACAGTTCGAATTGGTAAAAAAAGTTATTGTGTTAAACACAACATAGAAATTTGTTCTAACTTCAAAGTGACTGACTTTACTGTTAAGTTCGATTGTTCTGAACCCGTACTCAGCCAAGAAGCTGTGGACATTGTTGACCTTACGCTACCTGAAGTCAGGTTGCCACGCTTTTCCAAATCACCCGTGCTTCGCTGTTTCCTCATTTTTAGACCCTACATTTCGTGTCAAAATAAATACACCCTCTAGAGATACTAAATAAAATTGGTTGCTTACTGAAAGAAAGCCCTTCTTCGATTTTTCAGATAAACTGTTACGTCTGGATGTCTTTGTATCTGAGTGAGCGGTTAAAACGAACCCACCCCGTATCTCTTCGGCTCGTGTATTGTTTTTAGCCGCATTAGCGGCATTGTCATTGCTGCGCAACGAACTGAGCGAGGTGTGCACATCTTTGCGCCGGTGATGAGATGCTAAACCGAAAGGAGCCGAAGTTCGTATACCATAACCATGCCGTTTGCCCTCTTGCCATTGCCCCTGATATTTACCTGGATTTAATTATAGAAGTATTGTTTGGATGAATGGGTTTATAAGGGTTGTAGTACAAGAAAAGAAGGACTTGCAACAGTTAAACAACTATTTTATATTAATATATAATTATACCAATTACCTCCATCGGCATATGTTTCGCAGCCATACCCATCTTGATAGCCCAGATTCCACGTACCCTCGTAACGAGCCGTAGAAACTGTGCTCTCGCGAACACCATAGCGGCCTTTGTGCCCATCCTTGGACCATTCTCCGCGATAGATTTGACGACCTATCTGTTCAACACCCAACCCATGCCGCCTGCCATTCTGCCATTGCCCTTCATAATGAGAACCACTGAATGAAAGGGTTACAAGTGATTATAGAAATTAAACGGGCCCGAATAATGTGTGCCAAATACGTTACCTTGGCCAAATATAAGCTCCTGATACCTCAAAACCATAATTCCAAGCCCCGGCATAAGCACCCTGATGTTTTGGCCCCGTGCATACACCATGGCCATGGGCCTTACCCTCATCCCAGCCACCGCAATAGGTGCCGCCATCCTCAAAATCAAATCGACCACCACTAATTTGAAGTCGTTTACCCGTTAAAGCCCCAGCGCCCGGTATTGCAGAAGTACTATAGGAATTTAAATTCCCATCGCCGATGGTTACAGCGCCATTTTGTGGTTGCGCACCAAGCTGTTGTTGCTGCTGCTGCTGCTGCTGTTGTTGTTGTTGTTGTTGTTGCTGATGCATAACTTAATGCTTATCGATTCTGCTTAGGAGTTCAACTCATTAATTATGGAACATTAAAAGGGTTACGTTTTGATATAACACTTGGCAATTTAAATTGTTTACTCGAGATTTTCTTTTCAGTTTCTGGCGCCGCATTTATTTCTTCTGCTGTTTCCGAATATTTTTCAAGCAAGCGACCTCTGATCAATATAAATCATTGTCGTAATGTTGGAACGTCGAAGTCTATATTATCGGATCTTGACTTTTTGTTTTTTGCAATAATTATTTAAATAAATACACTTTCTTTTGTTGATATGTATATATTTAATGTTTTTCGATTTACTTTAGCGTAAATGACCCACAGACAAGTAAATGGGTCTATCCAGTATAATGTTCTAAAGTACCAAATATTCCAAGAATTTTACCAGAAGTTTTTCGGAGTATAGGTCTCACGAGAATTCGAAAATTGATTACGAAGTGTAAGCGTGATTTGCTATTTTTCCACACAATTATTCGATGAAATTTTACAAAATTTAATAAAATTTGGATCTGTCACCAAATTTGAGAAAAGCTAACTATGTTTTCTCTCTTTTTATATAACTTGTGAATAAAAAATAATTTTTTAAGTTAATCGAAATATGGCAGAAATCGAAGAAAAACCTTTTATACCCTACACCACAAAGTTGTACCAGAGTATTGTATATTTGTATTTGTCCTAAACCGTCAATTCCACACCCGATTGGCATAGAATTAAAATATGATTCACCTCAACGTGTCCGTTTGTCCATCTAGTTTGTGTTATGAACCTACATTTCGTAATTTGGATATTTTTCACGAAATTTGGCTCAAGGACGTCTTGAGACAAAGAAATTTACTAAGTTTGTCATTCTATTTGCTACCCCCAGATGGAGGAGTCAGAGGCCCCACAAAGTATATATATTCTTGATCAGAGCATCAAAAACTGAGTCGATTTAGACATGTATGTCCGTGTGTCCGTCTGTTTTGGTGATTCTTTTTCAGTTTAAGTTTTAAAATGGGTAAAATCGGTCGAGAGGTCATATGGAGGTGGAGGTTATTCAAGGTTTCCTCTAAGTCATTGTTATGAAGCGACTTTTATATGGCAACGCCTGATAAGTTAATATTGGCATGGATTGTGGAACTAAGTGGTGTAAAGTATTTATGGCTTCTTTTTGTAATACTATCATAATTGATTTATATAATTTTTGTTTCATTTCTTACAATTTCAATAGTGTTGCATTGTGTCATATAATAAATAACACCCTTACGCCATTCGCATTTGTGACTTTTCCTTAAAATGTCATGCCCTAGTGTAAGTACTGCTTGTAGTTGTAATAGGATATGAAGAAAACGATATAGAAAAATGTAAACAGGCCCAAAAATAAGAACATCACAAAATAATTCATTTTTAAAGTTTTGCACATACAACCAAATCATCATTTAATCACTACTCGAAGATGGAGGAACGGCGATAATTGAAACGGTGATTGGATAGGGACAATTTTTAAGTGACATCTTGATGTCTCTCTGTCATATTCTCGAAGCTTAGGCAGGTGGCTGTGCCAAAAATAAAATTGATTTATAAATTAAGACGTAAGAAAACAACAAGTAAGAAAACTAAATTTGGCTTAGACCAAATCTTAAATACCCTCCACCTCCACAAGGGTGGGCGTGGCAAATATATATATATATTGCGCCCTCTAATAGTGTATGTATTACGTATCAGCTTGCAAGTCTAGTTTTACGTTTAATATGGTTTTTCGTAAATTGTAAGCGTGTCTATTATCCGACCATGCCCACTTTTGGGTCAATCGATGGATGGGTTAACCCATAATAATAAGGGCACTAAATTTCAAGTTCACAGGTCATTCATTCTTTGTGGCAGATATAAAGATTTTTATTGATTATGGGCGTGTCTGTTATCCGACCACAAAAATTTTTGGCACATCAATGAAGCTTATATTTATAGATGTACATACCAAATTTCAAGTTTATAGCTCAATTTTTGTGGCAGATAAATATATGTTTGTTGATTGTGGGAGTGGTTCTTGACCGATTTTGCCCATTTTTAATAGCGGTGTGCGTGCAAACACTAAAAGTGTCTGTACAAATTTTCACAACAATATCTCTAAATTTACTGCCTTGAGAATCACCAAAACAGACGGACACACGGACATACATGTCTAAATCGACTCAGCTTTCGACGCTGATCAAGAATATATATACTTTGTAGGATCTCTGACGCCTCCTTCTGGCTGTTACAAAGGGAAGAACAAACTTAGTATATACCCCTCTCCTCCCACCCTTTTTTTGTATGGTTATAAAAAGAACACACGCAAATACACGCATACACACACACACACACATATACACACAGAAGTTCAACATTTTTTATAGTTCACTCGCTCATATTTTCGTATTGTTGTTCATTCAAAAACAAAAATGACTAACTAATGAGTCGATTATTACGTGAGGCACATATTTAGGGACACATTATATATACTGATACATCTCATGCATACGTGCACACCTTACACACACATGTCACACATACACATACACACGTTACACATATGTGTATCTACTGATTATTACTTATTTGGCCGTAACCACTTGCAATTCTTCCTTCACCATTACGTTGAAAATGAATTGTCTTCCTTTCCAAGTTTACGCACGAAACGGATTCGAACTGTTTAATCCAAATCGAAATTTGAAGGAAATTTCATGTCATTCAGAGAGCGTAAAAGAGAGTTGGCGAGAGGCAGAAACGAGATTAGAAGAAATGCGACAACTCATCCGTACGTTCAAGATGAGACTGCAGGCACACTGAATGACCAAAAATACACACTTGTACATACACGTATAATCCACTCTACGCATTCTATAATAATTAAATGAAAAAGAAAAAAAAATCGGAAAAATTATGTCACCCATCTGATGGGAAGATGGCAGGCGAAAAACTTTTTAGGAATGATTCAATAACAACGGACGAACAGCATAAAGCGGGACCTACAAATTCACGTGACCGACCCAGTTCTTGCGATAACTTGTTGCTAAAGAGATTGCGTCTTGCATGTGGTTGTTGCTAGTAGAGTAGTCTCCTAAGAAAATGAGCGCTCATTTTCTTCTTTGCCCACTTTACACATGTACAGACAATACGATTATAAATAAAGCTCCGAATACTGTGCCGTTAGTTGTTCATTATTCTAACATACATTTTCATCTGTACTAAGTTCATCGCATTTTTAAGCGTCTTGATGTTATATTTTTAGATAGCCGTTCGTTTTGTTCTGCTTTCAAACACAATACGCCCAAGTTTTCTTGGTTTTGAAAGAATTTTATTTATAGGTTCACATAAATTAAATATTATTAACACTGAACTGTTATCTTTGCCCCTTGGCCAATGCGAATGGCTTGATACCTTTTCATTTTTTCATTTTCTCATTTTGGTAAAAAAATTCACTATTTCAGCATTTTTTTTTTTTTTTCGATATATATGATAGTTTCACGCTATTAACGTCGCTCGTATATACGATTAATTAGAGCAGTTGTTGGTTTCACGATCGATCCCAATCACGTCGCTACGAAATTCTATTAAGCTTCTCGTTATTAAATCAATCAATCGTTAAACCATCACTTTGTAATGGTTACCAGCAGTTACCAGCAGACCAGTTGCTGGTAAGATATCACAGAAAAAAAAAAAAAAAAAAAAAAAAAAAACAATAAAGCAGACACACCCGAGTACACGAACAGCGAATCGACATTCGAATTACCAGCAAGTTATCATCGATCGACTGAGTATCATTGAATAAATTTCATGTTCATTTACCTACTGACAAATAGATATAATGTAATACTAACAACAACACCAGATTCACCTATTCTTTCTCTCCTAAATTTGTTCGGCATACAAAATTGAGACGGGAACAGAGAGCGCCTGCTCGATCGCTCGATCGCTCGAGTACACAATCGGCACAAATATTACACAAGTAACCAGCTGACAATCTGAATATCAACAATCTTTAAATCTATTTCGTCATACAACCGCTTAATAATCTCTAAAGCTCTCTGACGAACCAGCTGATTGCTGACTGAAGTAGTTACGAATTGTAAGAAAACTACTAGTATTCTAAAAGAGGGTGAGAGAGAGAGAGAGAGAGCTTATGCAAATTTAATGCAATTTTATGCAGAATTTACGCACACATCTAACACTAAGTGTGTTGGCCGACTCGGTTGTTCGCCCTCATAACACATACGTATATATGTGTATATGCATTGGCAGGCGTATCCTTGCTTCGTCACAATAAAAAATTCAATTAGATTAAAACAAGCGAAAATATTATAGTCGGTCAAGTCCGACCATTTAATACCCTACACCCCTCAGCTTTTTAAATTTTGCTACAAATACTTTAATTGTATCTGTATCTGTATACACGAGGCCCAACCCCACACAAGTTACTACGTGAAATATTCTTATATTGAAAGGGGTTCTAAAAATGATCTGATCGAATCTAAACGCATCCTTGTATCAAATTTCAGCGAAATATCTCAAAAATTCGCAAAAATTTACATGGACAGACAGACGGACATGGTTGAATATATTCAGATTTTAATGCTGAATGGTTCGGTATACTTGATGGTGGGTGTGGTGGCATTTGCCATTTAGGAGTTACAAACATACTCACAAACTTAATATACCCTCTTGCCATATGCGGTGTAGGGTATAAAAATTTTTCTGTGAAACTGCGACCTGTAAACTGGTAATGGATAAAAAAGGCCGCGTGGACGGACAGACAGATACTATACAAGGATTATTGAAGTTATTTACGTTTTGGGGAAACTCGGCCAACGCGTAAAATAGTATTTATGTGAATATAATGCATGTGAATGCCTTAGCTTCACACTCTTGCATACCAACACACAGATGACGATAACTCACAATCAACCACTACAGCGACTGTATTATGGCAAGCGTGTGTGTGTACATTTTTAACTATTTTGGCTATTGTCCGCTTGATTATTACACTTTCACTCCTTTAATGTGATTTGTGATATAATTGCGTGTACTGGGTCGTATGTGACCTCGGAGCGTTAAAAAGTATACAACATGACCTCCTGCGTACTTGTACCCAAGTTGGAACTTGCACACACTATTATTTCATAAAACGTTGGATTATTGTTATCAGATTGACCGCAGTTTGGGAGAAGACAATAAAAGAGGAGTTGGGAACAAGAAAATGAAATGAAACCGAAAAAATAAACAATAGACGCATTTACATATTTTCGTTGGCGGTTTACGATTAAAAACGATTGTGGTGTGTGTGTGTAAACAAATACATCTGCACAGCCAAAAAAACATATGTTCAGAGGCATAAGTGGATACTTTGCATGTGTGCATGCATGTATGTGTTAGATGGGTATTAAATAAATGTGTTTGCTTCTATTGTATGATGCGGAATTTTCAGAGGAAATGATTTCATGATTCATAACCTGTATGTAAAAAAAAAATAAAAAAAACTACAACAACAGCACCAATGCAGAGCTTTATAACATTTTTCATCTTTACACGAGAGATTCGGTACAGATGACGAGAACTGGAGGAAAGCAGATAATATTTCGAAATTTTAAACTCACGCACATACACACACAAACAGTTCCATTGTTGTTTTTGTCAACAAGTATAATTTATAAAAGGGGCAAAGGTAAAAACATCTGGGAAGACAGCTCGATCTATAAAAAATTTAGTGCAACAAACGACATAACGATGGCTGGCAATGTTTTTTTTTTTTTTTAATCTCTACATGTGTGTGTGTAAGATGGTGAAAATGAACGAACGCATTCTTGTATAGCGTGGAGAGCAAGCCAACGTAAATCTCGGAGCAGAATGCTTTGTGTGCATGTAGTTCTATGTAGAATGTAGAAAACCATTCACACACAAACACACACACGCATGAGTTTTTTATTTTTTTTTTTTTTACGTACAATAAATATTTGGTTTTGCTTTTGCTTTTGCTTTTGCTTTTGCTTTTGCTTTTTTCCTACAATTACACTGCACGCACACATGTATGCGAAGCTGTTTTTTATATCGTTTTATTCCATTCGTATTATTCAGTTTACTTTTCATTTAAATAAATGCTTTCGTTTGACTTGATTTTTCCGTTTCCACTCCACTAATAATTATAATGTGTTTGTCAGTTTGTATGCATACAATGTTGTACTCGTTTGATGTATAGTTCGTTTATTTCTAAATAACAGTTTTATCTGGGTGAAGAAGTAATTTTCCTTTTCCTTTTTCTTTTTATATTCTCCTTCAAATGTAATGTGTGTGTGTGTATATGTACGTATGTGTTGTGTGTAAGGCAACGCGCGCGTCTTCGTTTCGTGAATGTGGTTCGTTTTACACTGAATTAATTGTGTTTGTTTCATACCAGCGAAGCGAATACGTGAAAGTGGCCAAAGCTTTTTATGCAATGAAATGTTGGACAACGGGTCGTATGAAAGCTTACTCTTCTCTCTCACTCACTATTCCATCTTGTATGGTACGAAGACAAACTCTTCCATATTTTTATACCCTCTACGTAAGATGCGAAGGTATACTAAATTTGTCATACCATTTGCAACATCCAGAAGGAGGCGTCAAAGAACTTGCAAGCATCAAAAACTGCGTCGATCTAGACATGTGTGTCCTTGTGTTCGTCTATTGTTGTCACGATTGCATATTTTCGGGTATTAAGCTAAAAATTTGTTCAGAAACTTTTAGTTACGCAGCTCACTAAATAAATTGAGCAAAGTCGGTCCAGAGTCACGCCCACAATCAACAAAAATCTATATAACCGTCACAAATATTGACCCATAAACTTGAAATTTGGTATGCATATCTGCAATTATCCCATCCATCGATGCGACAAAAATGGGCATGGTCGGTTAACAGAAACGCTTACAATTTACAAAAAAAAACTATTCTCTAGACTGTAACTCAACTTGTAAGCTGATGCGTTTTACATAAAGTATTAGAGAGCGTAATTATACAGCAGCCACGCCTACTATTGTAGTTGTGGAGGGTATTAAATTTAGTTTTCTTACGTGTTTTTATTGAAGACAAAATTCAATAACTTATACGTTGAATAACGTACACATGCACACACACGTCTCCATTTAACATACACTTCAATATATACACATTTGTACATAAATATATATAACAGTGCCTAATTAGGGGCAAAGAGTATAGAAAATGTTAAGACAATGGGCGCGTACGCACGCACTAGGGTATCTTCCATCTACACATGATTGATTTCGTAATTGAAACTTGTGAATATGGAGCAGTAGGGGTAGATGTGCTATTTAAAAACGACTCCTAAGCATCTACTCATAGCGCTATATTCCATTGGGCCTATTCGCCTTTGCGACCCCATATACGTACGTATTTGGAACATCATCTGTCCTACCAATGGTTTTTAAGTGGGAGCAAATGTACTTTAGGTACAATCTAAAATTGGCTACAACTCGGAACTGACTTATATCCGTACCTACGTCTTTTTCTTGGTGTCGAAAGCGCGTACGTACCTTCCGTTTGCCCAAAACTGGTCGAAATTCGATAGATCGTGCTTTTCGGTATAAGAGGAAACCTCTTCAGTAAGTCTCGCAGACACACAGCGATCGCTTCGAAGAATTTTTTTTAATTTCACTTAATTTTCGCTCTTTGTTCCCTGTTGGTTTTTCAACCGATGTACACAAAGTGATTTTCCATAAAATGTCAAAAGACGGTTAAATATCAACTGAACACGCTCAAATGTTGAGGTTAAGTAGATGATGGGCAGAACATTCATCTACCGCCACTCACTCATAGATGTCACTGCACTAAGAACTTTGATGGAATCGGTGTCATTGTATTTGTGACAAACTGTGATCAAGCACGCAGCTGGCTATTAAGATTTGTAGAGAAACCAAAAAATATGAAAACTTTGTCAAGAGTTCACAGAAAATAATAAAGTCATACAAGTTAGCGGCGGTATTATAAAGAGACATCTAACGTATAAAAATAAGTCGAAATGTGCAAAGAGAAGTGCTTTTTTGTTGGTTTTTTTTTTTGAAAGCATGTGGCATACATGAGTGAAGCTTTCAAATGAGTCAATTCGTTTAAAGAATGAACCGCTTACAGCTTTCCTAGTGTACAGTTGGTAAATAATATACAAGCGACAGAATTAAGAATACAAAAATAAATCATATTGTATTTTGTTTCGTGCAAACAAACGAATGTATGTGTGTGTGTAGAAATATATGCGCATGTATGGTTGAGTGAGTAAAATGTAAACTGCTGCGGCGTACTTAACGGCTGATAACAATGTTACACGTTCGGTGAGCACAACGCCTGGTGACTGGAGAGCTGATAGCAGCAAAAAAAAAAAAACTACTTGGCATGGCACGATAACACTCTCTTCTGTAATTGTTTACTGAAAGTTGCTCGTTTCATATAACACGCTGAGCAGCAGCAGCAGCATGTAGCAGGAGTGGGGAAGAGTGAGAGAAAGCGAACAGGCATGGGTATGTTGTGTTGTTGCTCATCAGAGGTGCTAGCTATTGCATTGTTACAAACACCTGCACATGTGTTAGAATACGTACGCAAATACGTGTGTGCGTGTGTGTATGTATGCAACCTCTCATACATATGCCTGAACAATATTTCTCTATAGATAAATATTATTGCATAAATAAATATATATGTATGTATGTACGTGCGTATTTACGTCAATGTGGAGTAAGCGCTGCGACGTACTTTTGCTCTGTGTTATGTTCTCTGTGTTTCTGTAAATTGTTTAGTTGCTTCAGTCGCTTGATACGTAGAACAATTGTTGTAACGGACGATTTCTATCTATCGCTACAGTTCACAGTTCTTAAGAAGAAGTGGAAGAACACTTTGTTTCATAAACAAGTATACATTCAAGCACACATTCATTCCTACGTACCTACATACATAATATGTGTTAAACAAATCATTGTTTACTTTAGTCTTTGCGCAGCAAAGTATTCGTGTTTTCGTGTAAGTGTGTGTTCAACTAAGCTACTGTAAATGTTAAATATTTATAATAATAATAAAAAAATATGACGCATTGTGCTATTCTTTTAACAAATCGACAGCACCGACGTATTCACACACGTATTCATCTATAACAGAAAAATTCGATTCGATTAGTTTTTTTTTTTTTTTGCTATTTTCAAACGTCTAAGATACAATACGTTGGGCTCATTTTCAATAATATAAATATTGGGAAATATCGGGCAACTGGAAGGAATGTGTTAGATGACCATTGTCTAAGTACATCTCCAGTTATTAAATGTGTTGTAGAAAATTTTATATTTCTATAACATATGCATCACACACACAACAATCTGTACAATTTTATGTATAAGAAAAGTCAAGAAAAAGCAACAACAACAACAACAACAAACAACATTGATTATTGATGACTAGTTTTTCGTTGGGTCTCTTTTTGTCATTTGTAATTGTTGCTTTAGGTTGTTCTGTTAACATCGTGTTCCTCTATACAGGGTGTCCGCAAAGTTAACCGAAATATTTCGTGACGTAATTTGGGGCCCAAGAACAAGGTAGAAAACCTATATAAACTAAAGTGCGGAAATAACTCCTTTCCGAGTTACAACCACGTTTTTGCACGGCCACCCTCTGTCTTGTAGAGTTTTTGAGTTACGTTACCTTGATACGGTCGTAGCAGGAAAACAAAAGCTGGTGGAGAAAAAGCGAATGGCACGCTTAGTTTCAGCGCCCCAAGTACAAAGATTCAGAATCCGTTATTAAATATTATCCACCAAAAGGATAAGGCTGAGGGAAATATTCCCATTAAAGGAAAATGGGTGATTGACTAAATATTTCACGTTAAGAAAAACGTGGGCGTAGATAAAATTTACCTAACCGCCAAAACCACACCATAAGCAATCACGTACAAGGCGAAGGTTTATTATCTTGCAAAACTCCCCATTGCTGTTGTATAATAAAAATGTTGACGTTACGAAGAGCTTCACAAATAACAATATGTACGTTCAAGGATAAGCAAAAAAAAGAAAAAAAAAAAAAAAACAAAATCTGAAAACTTCGTTTTCTGTAATATCAGCACTTTTGTCACTTCATAACGCGAATGGAAAAAAAACAAGAGCGCGCTTTAAGTAAACATTTGAAATCTCTATACGGTGAAGACATATATCTCTAGGCAGCGCGGCCAGCTAATGGGAGCTGCACAAGAAAGAGAGAGAGAGACATTTATAACTCTTTGATAACATCAGTGTTTTTTTCAGCTTATGTATTCGTTTGTTTCGTTCTTGAGTATGTTGGGTTAATTCTCACAAAGCATAGCGAAGTAGTTACTAAACGGTATTGACAGCCACGTTTATAAGATACATGATCAAACAACAACTTAAACGTAACAATACGAGCATTTAACGCGGGCTAACGTTCACACCTCCATCAGGTTGTGTTGCTTTGCTTGTGTTATATGCGTTTTTTTTTTAAACCCTTATCTATAAAATATTTCACATGTTATTTATCGCAAATTCAGCAGCAGTACCGTTTATCTGTTAAAGGTGACAGAGAGGAGAAGAGTTGAGTGAAGGAAAGTGTTCTTGTTTCAAAAGGCGCGTAACCCTATCATTGGGCTTTACAAAGAGGCCACACAGCACATATCCCTAAATATATGTTTGCGTCTAATATTAATCAAGTAGGTAACAATGAGATGACTAAATAAATATAACAATAACAAAAACAAAACAAAAAATGTAAAATAACGGCGTACCTTCTCATTTTCAGCCACAAATAAATTCTGCATGTGTATGATGCAAGTGTAACAATGACGACAACAACAACAATCCTACCACAACCAAAAGTTAGTGATAACAAAGGAACTAGTAATAATAACAAGAACAACCGCAATAATAATAATAATAATAATAATAATAATAATAATAATAATAACAACAACAATAACATCAACAACAATTCAGTTCTCAATACCAATGATCCAGTTATGCCACGCATATCGGACATGAGCAAAACAAATGCTCCTTTATTACCATCCGCCGCTGCCGCCGTTGTCGGCGCTACCTCCACCAATTGCAGAACTACGAGGTTGGACAGTACAAACATGAATAATTCCAACACAGTCGCTAATGAGCACAATACTACTACTGCTACAACAACAACTACTGGTTCTTCAATTCTACCCTTAATGAATTCAACACAAAATCTGACGCGCACCATGCAAACGGACGAAGACTTTAATATTCGTTTCGTCAACCTGGTACGTACTCATAAATGTTTGTATGATAAAAAGGTGCCGGAATATCGCAATCGCGATAACCAAGAGAAGGCTTGGTTGCAAATCTCCATAGAGACGAAAGAGAGCGGTAAGTGAACGTGAAATAATAAAATGAAACAGTTATTAAATGTGTGCATTCTTAGTTATTCACTGCAAGGAACGTTGGCGGAATTTACGAGCTTGTCTATCCCGTTATATTAAGCAACAAAACAGCACAGATCCCCAACACAAACCATACTATTTGACCGAGCACATGGCATTCTTGTTACCCTTCCTTAAGTCCACCCGTAATTCACTAGATGGCAACAGCAGCTTGGTGGCCTTTTTTCAATATTCTCAACAGCAAGATCAAAATCAGCAGCAATGCAATGGCGGCAACAATAACAATGCAGCCATTGCTACCAATGCATCGGGCCTCCAAATCCTAGTACAACCTCAACTCAAGATGGACGAGTGTAACCAGAAGCAGGAACAGTATCACCATCAACACCAACACCACCACCACCACCAATCAGAACAACTGCAACAAACAGAAGTGAAACTTTCTATATCAGAAAATGAAGATGAAGAGACGATTGACGCATTTGACGCCGCCGAATCGGCAAATTTACATCTGCGGCACAACCACCACTCTGCCTCGCCCGCTGTAAGCGACACAGCTAGTGCTAATTCTCTGCAAAATTTTATACCCGACGTACAGCTGTCCGAACTTAGAACTCCCGACGGTGTACAGCATTTGTCGTTCGGTAGTAACAACAACGGCAATGTCCACATGAGAGCAGAGTCCTACGATCATATTCCCGAACCAAAGCGCATCAAAACCGAGTGTCATTCTAGTGAGGCCACAACCACTGCACACCTGCACTTGTACGCAGGTGAACAGGCGGATATGGAATTCTTTCGCAGCATTCTTCCCGATATTGCCGGCTTAACGCCGCAACAGAAGCGCAAATTAAAAATCGGTATTCTTCAGTTAATTGACGATGTGGTAGAACGCTATCCCGCTGAATATAGCCCTCACACCACCACCACCGTAACCACCAATACCACGGTACCGCCTAGTCAACAACACACAACATGTTCATCCAATACAAGGCGCAGCTCGGCCAGAGAGTACCACCGCAAATAAAGTCAAACACCTACACGTCTCTATAGCAAAATATTCCATTGTGAATTTTAAACCGTTACTTTTTACTTATATAATAATGTAGATCAATCCAAAGTTTCTCATCTGTTTCATTGAAAATTGACGACGTTTTCGTTTCACTATCACAATATGTTCTTACGTGCTTTTCTTAACTGTGTGTGCAAGTATAAGTAAAACTCAAATGATTTTGAAAACGATTTATTTTTAATTTTTTTTTTTTTTTGAAAAATATATGGATATATAACATTACATACAAACGCAGCAACAACACGTTAAATGCGATTAATAACTATGTGCTGTGGTGCGGCGCCACTGTCACGAATAGAGAAGCTCTTCCTTATTTATAATTTCGAGGAGACAGTCTTGGGGTAGAATTTCCTGGAGGAGTCTTTTGACATGTCGATCAGCGTTTGGGCGGGTTGAAAGGGTGCTCCATATAGATCGGCATACGTTCTCATCTTGTCGACCAGACGGCCAGCCCCAAATTGATCTACCCAACGGAATGGTCCACCAGTGAATGGGGGAAATCCTAAGCCGAACACAGCGCCAACGTCCCCCTCTAAGGGATTGTGTAGGATTTTCTCTTCCAAACATAACACAGCTTCGTTAACGAAACGTGATATCATGCGCATCGTCATGTCTTCGGGAGTGTTGGCACCTTTTGATACTAAAGGATACTTTTGCTTCAGGATCTCCATAGCAAGCATATTAACTGGACGATTGCCTTTGTTGCTTCCTTCATATATGAATATTCCTTTGCCAGACTTACGCCCCAGAAAGCCACACTTTACCATATCTTGCATAACGGCTAGATTGCCGCCACTGAAACGGTCACCAAAAGCCTTTCCCAAGTCAACTGCTATGTGAGCGCCAACATCGATACCGACTTCGTCCGAAAGTGTGGCCGCACCCACGGGAAAACCAAATTTCTTTGTCATCGAATCGAGCTCTTTGGGATCAACGCCCTCTTGAAGTAATCTTCAATTCAAATGCATCCCAATTAATCAGCTTGCAAAATCAAAACTTTAATCAAAGTCTTACCTGATTGCTTCGGATAACATTGTCGATAAGATTCGTGTTGTATAGAAACCAGGGCCGTCGCCTACAGTAATGACGACTTTTCCTTGCCTAAGGCCCACATCCACAGCGGAGGCAATCGTATCCTGGGACGTGCCCGGATGTGTAATAATTTCCAGCAGTTGCATTTTATCAACAGGAGAAAAGTAGTGCATTCCGACAACCTTCTCAGGACGGGAGCTGCCGGCAGCAATCTTTGTTATAGGAATAGCACTAGTGTTCGTAGCAATGATGCAGTGCTTGGGTACCACGGCTTCCAATTCTTTAATTACACGATGCTTTACATTGATATCTTCAAACACGGCTTCGATGACCATGTCCGCTGTGCAGAAGAGATCATAATTCAAAGTGGGCATCATGTTCGCTAAAATTTGATCACGTTCCAAGGGCGTCATTCGTTTCCGTTTAACGGCAGTTTCTAAGCCCTTCTGAACTTGGTCGATACCACGCGACAAACCATCATTACTGGCATCCTTCATTACCACTGATATGCCTTTGTCAACGGTAACTTGAACGATACCAGCTCCCATTAAGCCGGAGCCCAAAACCCCCAAAGTCGTGACCTTCTGTTGGGGTACGCCAAAGCGATTCTTTTTGCACTCTGTTTGGCCACGAAACAGGGCAATCAAACCCTTGGATTCAGGAGTGGCAGACAGTTCACCGAATCCCTTTCGCTCCGCTGCATATCCAGCTTCAGCTCCCTTATCCAAACCCTCACGGATCACTTCCAGAATTTTGAGTGGGGCTGGATAAAGACCGTTCGTCATTTTCATTACTTGCTTTCTGGCCGTATCGAAGACTTTGTTCTTTACGAAAGTCGTATCCATTAATAAAGCTATAACTTTGTTTACGAGTCCGCCTTTTTCGCGATTGACCTTAAATTGAATAATTCATGGCCAAGTTATTTATAGTTATAGCGGCATTATATTGCGGTACATACATACCTTCATTTTGCCACTTGCTAAATCTTTAGCCACCTGCACAGCCACCTGTTCCAAATACTGCATAGTTGCCTGATCGGAGGATGCCAGCCCTGGACCAAGAGGGCTAACCAGCATATCGACGAAACCACCTTTTTTGGCACGCTCGGCGGCCACTTGTTTACCAGTTAATTCCATATCAAGGGCTGTCGGTATACCCGCCAACTTGGGTAAACGCACTGTGCCACCACCACCGGGCAAAAGGCCCAACATTACTTCAGGCAGACCTAACTTGGTCTTTTTGTTTTTTGTGGCAATGCGGTAATGACAGGCAAGGGCCAATTCCAAACCACCGCCTAAGCATGCACCATTAATGGCCGCAACAATCGGCTTGCGGCCACGTTCCATCCGATCAAGCATATATTGACCGTCTTGGGAAATGCGAGTAGCATCGGCAGCCGTTTCACATTTCTCCAACATTCCAATATCAGCACCAGCTACAAAGCAATCGGGTTTTCCCGAAATCAAGACGGCAGACTTCAGCTGGGCATTTGTCTCCAACTCCATCAGAACCGATTCAAATTCTTGAATGATTGCCTCTCCCAGAGAATTCACCTTGGCGCCGGGAGAGTCCAATGTTACCACCAAAACGTCATCGTTAGTCTTGGTACGAATATGTTTATTAGCTGCCTCGGCTGTAGCAGTGGCCATGACACGTAAGTTGTGATGGTTAACTGAATAGCATCAATAAGAACGAAATGTAATCATTTAACGAATCTCAAAGTTTGCGTATAATACACTTTTTCACTAATATGCAGCCAAATGATAATTAGAGCCCTTTTGCCTTGTAGAGTACAAAGTTCAAAGTCCACGTTTTCATAAAATTCATTCCACATTAATCTCATTTTTTTTGCTTTTACTCCAAAGAAACAACACGTATATAAGTAAGCTGTCCCCAGCATACGTACCTTTATTGTATTTACTGTAATGTTTGGAGAATTGGCCCACAGCACCGATAAAACGCATTGCCGACATTTCTCCGGTTTATTAATTTCTATTCTCCGATAAATTCTTTAAATACTGTTTTTTAAATATATTTGTGTTTTATTGTAAGAAATAAAAAAACAAAAGTATTAATTCCAACAGAAGCGCTTTCTTTACAAAAAGGAAAATTTATAAAAGCCGATTTCCCGATTTGACAATTTACGGTACAATTATTCGATTACAATTAACTTGCTTTCAAGTGACTTGTTGCTTACGCAGTATGAAACGATAGTACAATATAAAAAGCGCCATCTGGATGAATTCGCTCTCACCTTTGCGCCATGGGTTGCAAAATTTAGTACACACTAGCTTTAACTACTTTAATCATATTTTTTGCGGCGTTTGATGTCAATGTGACTGTTAAATTAATTAATATTAATCAATAATTGCAAGCCATCCAATTTAACCAATTTCATTTGTATTTTAGTATAGTTTAGTATGAAGCATACAAACACTCAGTGACCATATCTGTGAATTTTTTCGCATTAAAAACCGAATTGAATTTGTTGGCACTGCTTTGATGACAAATCACGAATATTAAAATGCCAAAGTAATCAATATAAACGTGTTTCTTTTTTTCTAAACCACAGATAGAAAAAAAAAAAAAAAACAGGGATAGACAAAATAATATGAACACCTGACATACACACAATATTTATATGAAATAAGGTTTGGTTTCTTCGTATACTAAGTGTGTCATTCCGTTTGCAACATCTAGAAGGAGGCATCGCAGACCCTACAATAATATTTTTGAACGTTTATATAAAAAACGGAGTTTCAGAATAAACTATCTTACATATGGATCAGGTTGAAAGCTTCTTTCCGATTGCAACCTGTGGCTACGTGAGCGTATTGTTGTACTAACCGTATGAAAATGGAAAACTTGATATATGTGTCCTTGCGCACGCTCTCCTTTGGTGACATGTGAACACGTGTTTTCTATTACTATTATCATCTTTGCACATTCACATGCACGTGTATGTGTGAATACCGAAATGCGAGAAGCCAAGAAGCTTTTATGCTTTCGACTCATCTTATACGGATGCTGGTTACGCGAGTTACGTTCAGTCTTAACTTTATGATGCATTTGTTTGTTAGTAAGGCTTCTAACGGTTACAAAAGGTGACATTGCTTACAAAAAAAAAAAAAAAAAAAAAAAAACTACAATATTTAAATAGACTTGTAAATGAAATTAATCTTAAAGCATTCGGAGCAGTCGTTCTGCTCCATGAATAGAAATGCTGCAGGAATGTAAATGAAAAGTGTGTGTGAGTGTGTATGTGTGTTACTAAATAATCAAGAGGCCAGAAAAGGAAACAAAACAATTTCAAAGTAATACAAGAGTTGCGTTCGCGTTAGTTTTCCTATTCAAAGGATTTCTTTCACTGGACAATTCCATTGTTTTTGATTTATTGTGTGTGTATACAAAAGCCCGTTAGCAGCCGCACATTGTTGGCTGAAATTATAGTGAAATTATTTCCGTTATAGTTGTAGTTGTAGTTGTAGCACAATTTGTACGTTCAAGTCCACGACACCTTTCAGCCTTCCTTGCCATCAATAACATCAAGTAAACAGTGCACTTGGCTTCAGGCGAACATTAAGTGCCCTACACTCTGCTTAATATTTCCACAACAGTGCAAACATAGCGCAACACGTTTGAATAACTTTCAACACAAATTTTCAACTTTTGCTCCCTTGATATCATTTTGTGACTGTTGCGTATGTTGCGCCCATGCAAACCGAATGACAAACATAATATAACGCCGCGAATAGGATAGCAATCCAACTTCTAGCGTTTTGATAGTATAGTAGATTGATAGAGCATAGACACGTACATGTACGCACATATCTCTGCACATATCTGCAGGTTAAACGAAACGGTACCTCCAGCAGAAATGCCAACGAGTGGGCTTAAGTGGGGTTCAAGTGCCAATTTCACCTAAAACTTGCCAAGATGTTGATTAACATGTTGCTAAGTTCGAATCGGTAGTCAACAATATATTGCTCACACTCGGCATACATACACATAAACACTCGTAAATATATGCAACAGACATCTGTAGAGTGCACACTAGAACACAGTTGAACAATTCATTTCGGGAAATTAATGAAATTATTCCGAAGAGAATCCAACGTTCAGATTATTCGTGTGTATGCAGCTTTGCTAGCGGGCTGTGCGTTGAAAACATGTAAGCACCTACGTGTGAGTGTGTGTTTATATCCGGCGCTCTATGTACGCTTGCAAAATGTAAATGTGTAAGTTCTGCCCGTTATTAAACTATTAACGATATTAGAGACTATTACGGGCATGATGACATGCCTGCATCATCACTCTCTGGAGTGTGAGTAAA
The DNA here is from genome assembly GCA_949710015.1 of Crataerina pallida. Lineage (NCBI taxonomy): Eukaryota > Metazoa > Arthropoda > Insecta > Diptera > Hippoboscidae > Crataerina > Crataerina pallida. The sequence continues at coordinate 36,017,010 of OX453289.1, read as the reverse complement.
ATGGTAGTGCCGTGTGCCAGTAACACTTATTACGCATACACAATTACTGCCAAAGTAAGCGTACAGCTCCAAGAAATGCCGCTCGTCATAAGTAGAGGCAACTGAAATTATGGGGTATTGTAGGCGTACCCCACAATGCACACATTACATTGCACACGCTCACTTTAGACATTTCGCCAATATAATATTTTGTCACATGTACCGCTGCACGCAACATGGATGGAGAAAATCGGATTATACTTAACGTAGGTGGCATTAGGTAAGTAACGTTGTCACAATTGCTCCATATGCTCAGCTCTCGACTTGTACGGTTAAGTGTTCAAGTCCTGAAGAATTCGTAGAATACAGATAAAAAGTGAACAAAAAATAAACAAGTGAAAATATTACAGTCGGCTCTATGTAGGTCGGGTATAGTCTTAGTAAACTCTGGTCACTGTAGGATACGCGTTCAAAACCAGTTGAGGAAAAAAGTGAAAGAGTTTTTCCAGCTGGAATTTGAACTCACGTGTCGCGTTGGACAGGGGAATGAGCATCTACACCATGTGGTAAGAGGGTATATTAAATTTAATTGTGCATCAGTAAAGGTGCGGCATTCTCGCATAAGTCACTTCGTGGAATATCTTTATATGCAGAGGGGTTGACAAATTGGTCTGATCGGTTCCTAATTTAGCTTAATCGATTATTATGCTTATTAACTATTTTCAAGAAAAGTTTGTACAATAGGACTTTATATGAGAAGGGGTTCTAAATATGGTCCGTTCCGTTTCATTTTCAATAGGTTTTTCAAAACATAACCTTGTATTAAATTTCAGCAAAATGTCTTTAAAAATGTGATAAAAACCTGTAGCTTGAGTTTAAATTTACATGGACATAGAGACTGACATGATGAAAAACAATTTGAACCGATCGGTATAATTGAATTTACCATTTAGAAGTTTCAAACTTAATAAAACTCTTATCACAAATGGTGTAGATTAGAAAAAGAATGACTTAAAAATGATCAGAAACCAAATTATTAGAAATGTTAATAAACGGAAAGATTTTTTGAAACGTGTCACTTTAAATTCGTGTTAAAAAACGCGACTATTGAGAGTTAAGTGCTATTTAATAAAAAGATACAGTCAAGTGTTCCTGAAGTCCTTCAATTACATCCACTTGCATACATACTCAGATCCTTCAATTAGTGTAACAAGCATGTCTGGGACACTGCGATAATGTATGTGTTTGAGGGTTTAAAGTGCAGAATTTGTCACACGTCTCAATAAATTCTGCTGTAATCAGAACCAATGGCTCCAGAATGTCTCCTATCATGCATGTGCCTCTAGGGACTAAGTACTAACCAATTAAGCAAACATAAACATAAGACACAACTTAGATTAGCTGCGGGCGGCAGCTATGTTGGTACTCACCATATATGCAAATAGAAAACAAACAAACACACACTATTGAATAGACGAACAACATTATTATATACTGGAGAAAATGTTGCCCATAGTGTGTAAGCAAATAATGATTTAGTATAATGGCCTGCAACCAAAATGTATAGTAACCAGAGACTGGGTATAAAAACGATTAAAAGTAAAAATCATGGGTTGATGTTTAACGTTTATAAATCAAAATTAACGGATAAAAAATATCCTCTTTGGTTTATAACGATTAGAAAAAATTATAAAGAATTAAGTAAGCATTCTAAGATTTCAGTAGTTATGGAAAGTTTTCCATAAACGCATCAATTTTTAAATAAAGATTTAAACAAAAACACGTAAAAAAAACTAAATTTGATGCTGATCAAGAATATATATACTTTAGAGGGTCTCCGGCTCCCATCTTATGTGGAGGGTATAAAAATAAATATATATCAAATACAATTTTGAGCGATCCATTCACACATATGTTGGCTGCTATTCTTTTTTCGCATTTGATGGATGTACGTACAAAACATACTTCAGCATATGCAAATTGTCAGCTTTTTTTTAAATACTTCAGTTTTATTGCACAACAACGATTATGGTTTAAACGGTTTGTAGATGAACTTTTTTTAATCCATAAATCCAATCTCTGGTATTTACATGCAAAAACTGCACAGATTCCCCAAGCATCATAAGTAAACGTTGGTGCCGTAAGAACTTTGCTTATGGCAAACATACTCAGGCAATGAGCACACTTAAGTAGTGCCAGTTGTTGCTTGCCCACTCACTAAACAGTTTCCATTACACTCATTTGTCGAACAAAACGCAAACGCATGAACAGCCATTTAAAAAAAAGAACAGAATTTGACGACGCCAATTGCAATGAGAGCGTAAAATTATTATGATTGCAAACAACAAACATAACGACGACAACAAGTACGGACATAGACAACGTGACTGACACAGAAATGAACAAAAGAAGAAGAAGAAGACAAAAACAAACAGTAAAACTCAGCTTTGAATGGATCAAAGAAAAACAGTGTAAATGTTATGCAAAGGCTTACACATATACGCATACGCATACGCGTACGCATGCATGTAACTGTTAGTCAGTGTGTTGAAGCGTAAGGAGACATGTTTATGTATGCATGCACTGACAAACAATGTTTGGATGCCTTTTAGAAGGAATTCATGCTGTAATGTTGGATGATGAATGCTTACGCAAAATATTCTGCACAAGCAGTTGAAAGAAATAATATGATGTATAATAGACGGAATAGGAAGGACATGGCATACACACATATAAACACTAGAACCAACGCGTACTCATACCGAAGCTCTGACTGAAATATTCTCCAAAGTAGAATGAATATAAAAAGCGAACGTGCTATTTCGCTATTTTTGATATTTTTTGATAAAAATTGGTTAAGAATAGTTAATTAGGTTGATAATTGACTGCGCCAAATATGGGCCCAATCAGACCACTTTTAAAACCTCTCTCCATATAATGATATATCACGACTTTAGTGACTTGTACGGAAATGTCTCACATTTGCTGAGTAACGAATTGTAGCATACTTTGTGGAGCCAAGTGGTGTAGGGTGACGACCGACACCGCCATTTCCACTTGTCAAATATCAATTATTTTAAGTCTGCCGTAGAAATGTTTACGGCAGACAAACAGTTGTGCAGATATATACCTAGATTAACTGGCATGGAAATTAGATGTTTCATGTTACGAATAATTTCACAAAGGGAATATAACCGCATCGTTAAGGTGAGTGGGCAATAAAATAAAAACTACACCAAGCACGTACATTGTTTTGAAAATATATTCAAGTATTAGTATGTTGTTGTATATAGTTTGTTGTCGTCGGAGCAGCATTGTATGGCATGTTGGTTGTTCCTGATTCAGTTGATGCGAATGAGATGTTGTTGACATAATGACTGTAGGAATGTATTCACTCGAACGTATGTGCCTACGTTCGTATCGTTCATATGCAGCGATGTTCATATCAGTGTGTGCATCATTGTGTGCCATCATGCATCATCAATTGTGTACGTGTTTAATTAATGAGAACGCAAAAAGCAGGACAACGGCAATGGTGACGTTTGCGATATTGAATCTGTTAAGATATACTTTAAGCCAATGTCACTTGAAGAACATCCTTGAATCCGATACGTTGGATATGTTCTATTGCGTCACGATACTTAATCGAAATATAATGATTTGTTTCGGCCACAAATGTCTTGCTGTGATAACTCCCATCACTTTATTTATATTATAAGAGTTTCTGTATATGTGTATGTACCCTCCTTAAGATAGATACGCATAACATTTGTTTGTGTTCTGTGAATTTGTCTCCAACAGATATGAAACGTATAAGGCTACACTTAAAAAAATACCCGCCACGAGATTGTCACGCCTCACTGAAGCACTGGCCAATTATGATCCAGTATTAAATGAATATTTTTTCGACCGTCACCCCGGTGTCTTTACACAAATCCTCAACTATTACAGGTGATGGCATATTTCGATATCTAATCTCAATGCTTTCCATTCCATATGAACATTTTCACAAATGATTCTTTAGAACGGGCAAGTTGCACTATCCAACGGACGTGTGCGGTCCTTTATTTGAGGAAGAACTGGAATTTTGGGGCTTGGACTCAAACCAGGTAGAGCCCTGCTGTTGGTCAACCTATAGTATACATCGCGATACTCAGGTAAGAGAAAAACACGTAAGAAAACTAAAATCGGCTTGGGCCGTATTTTAAATATCCTTCATCTTAATATAAAACCTGGGGGGCGTGGCAGATAGCTATGTAATAATAATTGTAATGTAAAGACTTTCATTGTAATGGGAGGTGCTCTAAAAATAGTTCGATCGGGTCCATTTTCAATGCATGCCCTGGTAGCAAATTTCATTAAAATGTCTAAAAAAAGCGATCTGTAGCTTGCGCAAACAAATTTATGGATAGACAGACGAACAGACGTACACGATTAAATCGATTCAGATTTTAATTTAATATAAATGGAATCGATCGGTATAATTGGAGGTGGCTGCGGCACAAACTTAATATACCCTGTGGCACAAGTGGTGTAGGGTATAATGAATGAAATAATATTTGATTTGATAAACTCCCAATTTATTTAAAGAACACTTTGGCCATTTTGGATAAGTTGGATATTGAAAATGAGAAGCCTACAGAAGAACAAGTGGCTCGTTTGTTCGGATTCGAAGAGTCGCTGAACAAAGGTCATCTGAATTGTTGGCAACGGATCAAACCAAAAATATGGGCGCTTTTCGATGAACCTTCTAGCTCTACGGGAGCTAAAGTATATTTATTTTCATATCCCTATGGAAATGTTTTATCATTTTCTTTACTTTCATAGATTGTGGCCACTATGTCCGTGTTCTTTATTTTCGTTTCTGTGATATCATTCTGCCTAAAAACCCATCCAGGCTTCCGTGTGGATTATCCAAACTCACCCACCGTTGCCACCGTAACTACAACAATAACAACAACAACAACAAAACCATCTATTGCAACAGCAGCACCAACCAACACAATAGAGCAGCACTCACAGGGGAACAGGGATAATATCGTTCTTATTGAACATGACAGTAAATTATTGCCCATATCGTATTCTGTGTTGTCGACAATGCCTCCACAACAAATAGCAAATATAAAGACCAATTTAAAACCTGCCCTTAAAGTAATCAATCAACCTAGAAGTGAAAATATCGCTTCTGCACAAAGGACAACGAATGCTATGTTAATTTTAAAGAGGACTCACAGATCAGAACATGCACCAGCTAACTCGAATGAGAAAAACTCTATAATTGTTCCAAATAGCACGATAGCTACAACATTAACAACAACACCAGCACCAACATTGGCATCTTCACACGGTTGGCTGGAGTCTATCGGTCAACCGCATCAAACCTTCTTCTACGTTGAATTGGTCTGCAACGTATGGTTTTTCATTGAAGTTATTATACGATTCATTGTAAGTACAATTGAGTGATTGTGCAATGTGGTGTGTATGGTAACGGAGGCCTCTTTTAATTAGGTTTCCCCCAACCTCTGGCAATTCGTCAGATCGCCGGTGAATATTATTGATTTTGTAGCAACGCTCAGCTTTTATACGGATGTTATGCAACGCATGGGCGAGCACACCGGCCTACTCGAAGCCTTCTCCATAGTGCGAATTATGCGCCTATTCAAGCTAACGCGCCATTCACCCGGATTGCGCATATTGATTCACACGTTTAAAGCCTCCGCCAAAGAATTAACGTTACTGGTGTTTTTCCTGGTATTAGGAATCGTCTTCTTTGCCAGTCTGGCCTATTATGCGGAAAAGCTGCAGGTAGAGTGCAGCTCTTCATTTCGATTCTTATTAAATATGACGCAACTTGACGCGTTTTTGTTTCCGTTGTTGTTTTTGTTTTTTCATGGTCATGCATGTCTGCCTTCAACGCAGGACAACCCAGAGAATCAATTCAAGAGTATACCGTTAGGTCTGTGGTGGGCGATTGTTACAATGACGACCATAGGATATGGTGATGTGGCACCTAAAACGTATCCCGGCATGTTTGTGGGTGCCCTGTGTGCATTAGCGGGCGTGCTAACGATAGCTTTGCCCGTACCAGTAATAGTCAGCAACTTTTCAATGTTCTATTCGCACACACAGGTGAGTTGATAATGATACGAATAATGATACGGATAATGATAATGGTACGTAACGGTAATAAGTTCAGCAACAGCGTCGTACGTGTACTCTTTAAAAATATATACAGACAGACAGACAAACACATTTTGCAACTGTTCAGTGACTAAGCATTAAGTAATGTTCTATGCTATACTAACAAGGTGTATCTTTTATGTGCATATTTATTCATATAATGTTGGCAGGCGCGTTCAAAATTACCCAAACAGAGGCGGCGCGTTTTGCCTGTAGAACAACCGCGACGTAAACGGGATCACATGCCAGTATTGAGAGAACGTACCGAAGCTGTTAAACAAACATCACTAGCGTCGAATGCTCTCTCCGCTAGACCAGCACCATATCTACACCAAGCAACGCCATTTAGTACAGCGAAAGTTGGTAAATATTTCATGATCACTATTTATCTTTATTTACAAGAAAAAAAAAAAATATTTAAATGTTTTTGTACATAACTGTTGAATTAAAAAATAATGTGAACTCTGTGTCCAACACGTCCTTTCGCATTGTATGTATACTCGTATAAACTGTAATCGTAAACTGAGAATTTAGAAACGAAAGATTGGGAATGTACAGCATTTATTATTCCATTTGCAATGCCTAGAATGAGGCCTGAGAAACGCCAGAGAGAGTCAGAGAGAGAGAGTATGTTTCTGGAATTTAAACCATTCGTAGTGTGTGCAGGCAGACTCCTATTCAAGAGAGCTACAAAGCTGGCATTTATTTTAGATACAGATCGACTACCAAGGATGGTATCCATGTGACCGTTCGTTCGTTTGTCCGCTTGTCCGCTTGTCCGTTCGTCTGGGTTGGAGTGCTCATGGTCACTTGAAATATTGATCTGAAATTTGATGCAATCGTTTTTATTAAAAGTTCACGTCTTTAGGTTACTCGCTAGCATGGTCAAAATTGGCCAACAGCCACATATGACAACATATCGATCGATATAGGATTTTTTTTCTTATTTACTCCATCTGTTCCATTCGCATGTTAAGAATTTAGAAATTGATTTAACGATGGTTACCGAGTCACGAATGGTGTAAATCAGAGCAAACAATCGGGCTTGCCCAAAACCATTTCGTTGCTCACTTACATTACATTTCTCGCTTTGTTGTTTGTATCATATTGATTCTTATTGTATTGATTGAAACTGTTATTGTGATATATTAATTGGCCGCAAAAGAAGCGCGCATAGAGAGTATGAATGGTGTAAGTGTTGTTGGTGTTAGTGTAGAACCGCCGCAAATCACATTACCCGCCATTGTAAAGAACCACACAAAATCAAATGCAACGACAGTATCAATACAAACATCACCAATGATGGGTCTAAGGACGGGCTCACCTGTCGTCAGCAGTGAGTACTAAAGTCATTTTTTGCCTGCACATGCTTCCAAAATGTAAATGGTCACGAACAACCATCATCATCTTCACAATAGCCCTCTTGCTTGCCCACATGCCACCTCATGGTGCACTCACGCACAAGGGCGCTGCATTATATGCATGCATACCACACTCACACACACACACACTCGCATCATTCTTTTTTATACCCTCAACCATTGTGTCTTCACTTAATTTTACGAGCGCTTCACTTAAAATTTAGCTGATTACCTGACTGTACCACCAATCCATAGTTTAGAGCCCAGAGATCCTACCACAGCTCATGATCATATGATACCATTGCAGCCGCAGTTTTTAGCATTACCAGGTAATATCTAACTAAACGCATACATACACAAACACAATTTAACAAAAGCAACTCATCTTCTCAACGGGTATCCGTGCACAGATGAACAGGTCGATTTCACTAAAAGGACATCTGTCAGTTCGGCGTCAGCTTCAGGCGATGCCAAAAAATCAATGCAATCTCATGAAGGGCAACTGGCTTACCCTCAACATACCAGCACACGTTCTATGCTGAAGGTACCACCCACACTTGGTGCCCTTAATGTCCAGATGCCGCAAACTCATACAACGAACGAGCGTTGTACTGTCAGTACAATTGTGAAAAATGAACCAAACTTAAGGTCAACTTATTTTATGTGTCAGGAGCAAGGTCAAGGTCAGGGTCAAGGACCACACGAACAGCAACATCGCTATAATGAGATCAACTTTCGTTATCCCCTGCAACCAAAGGTAATGCTCTTAAGTAAGGACACACATTATGAAGAAAGTCATGAATACGACGCAACAGGCACTCCCAACGATTCAACTAACAATGCAACAGCGGTGCGCAGCACAGAGGAGACAGATCCCGATAGAAACGGCAACTGTGACACCCTGTACAACCGAATGGATCTCAAGTAGTCAATATCCACATGGCACACACACTCACACGCAGCAAAAAACGAAAATAAATTCAATAAATTAAAAGCCGGGCATCAGTGGTATATAGCACTCGTACAATATTAGAAAATTGCAGCCAAATTAACGCAGATACATCACAATACAGAAGATTCCCTACCATTGCTTTGACTTATGACCATATGACCATATACATACAAACATACATTTTGTTAGTTGGTTTTCAAAATCCTAAGCAAAAGTATTAATTATGAAGCAATATTAAAGAAGTAAAAATAGTGTAGTCGGCTCTAGCCGACCCTTTAATACCCTACACTATTTAGTTTAACAATTTATGCTACACTTAATGCAGTTGTGTCAGTCAATGCGAGTTCATGTCCTATAAACGTCATTTCCTAAAAATGGATCGATCGAACTTCTGCAAATTTTATTCAAGAATTGTAAGAATTGCGAATTTTCCTCAAAATTCACTTCTTTGAAATGTTGGCGTTATATAGGCAGGGGTCCTAAGACACAATCATCATCCTTGTGCCACAATTTATCAATATTTATCAAAACTGATTGATTGATTGTTTGTATTTGAAGGGTCATATAATTTAAGATGAAAGATGAAAAGCGAAGTGCCGATAATCTAAAAATCTAAAAATCTAAAAATTTATCTAATATGTAAACTGTAACAGATTGCATTTGCATGCAATTGGACCATTGCGATTTATTCAAGCCCATGTTAATAATGTAATAATTCATATACGTATTTAATTAATAATAACCGTTAGACCATTTTACCCTAAACTAAAAGGAAACTTATTAACTTATAAATAATGAAAAATAATAATATTTATAAATAAAACAACTGACAAAGAAGATCGATTAAATGTGAACAAAAAATTGTTAATAAATAAATCTTATTATGGATATATTAGAAGATCATATTTGGGCTTTTTATGCCTTTCAAATATTTTGAGGTTATTACTTAATACTAATTATTTATTTTCTGTAGATAACTGTTGGCAGAAGTCAAGAATAAATAGCTCTTTTGAAATTAAAAAAAGGAGGCATTTTTTATCAAATTCGCTCAATCGGTCAATCTAGAAATGCTCTGATCGATCGAAATTTAGCCAAATTTTGTATGAAAAGTATTATGAATTGCACGGATCGCTTTATTGAGACTTGCTTTGTTATAAGACCTTAAATGGAGAGAAATTCTAAAAATGGTCTAACACAGTACATTTCCAAAAGGGTGTCTCTTGTTTTTGTTCAAATTTGATCAAAATAACTTAAAAAATGTGACCTGTAGCTTGAGCACAAATTTACAAATTTGGACAGATAGACGGACGTGTTTAAATCTATTAAGAAAGTGATTCTGAATCGAACAATATTTCCATTTATGTCGCATCTGTAACAAGTACAGCAGGTAGGTAAATATATTGTGTGCGCAAATAATGTGTATACAGAACGCAGGATATTAGAACCACTGGGAAAACATATTCCAGTAGCAGGTAACAGAAATGTCTGTATATATATTGTAAGGGACTAGTTCACGCTGTGGTCGCACTGTACAGAGCGTTAAAATTGATCAAAGGATATTTAGTAGATAGTTACAGTTTGTGCGATTTATTCTTCTATCCGCAACCAGACAAAAAATCATAATTATGAGTATAAGTGAAAAACATTGTGGAGTATTTGTAAATGTAGCAATATTTCTTGTAATTACAACATGTGCGAAAAGTACTTTCATGACTGTCGCTACTCCTTCGATGCATTTTTCCCCATTGATGCGAAGAAACATTGCTTATGGTTTAGCTTTAGCTCAGCAACATAAAGAACAGCAGCCATTACACGCCAAACAGGGACTGGATGCACAACATATACATCAACAACAACAGCAGCTTCGGCCTATATACCCTTCAACGGGTATCGATGTAGCGCCGAAAAACAATGCGTAAGTGGGATGCGATACTCTGGCAAGTAAATCCCAATGTTGTTGTGTTTTTCTTTTCTTTTCGCTAACGTTAGCTTTAAGCGTAAACAACGACGGTTGCCACGCGCCTTGACGGCAAAGAAGGAACGGTTATGGGATTACGGCGTCGTACCATATGAGATTGATAAGAATTTTAGTGGCTCACGTAAAACGTTATGTAAGCAAGCAATGCGTCATTGGGAGAATTTCACGTGCATTAAATTTGTGCAACGAGATCCCGAATTACATACCAATTATATTGTGTTCACCACTAGCGATTGTGGGTGAGTAGCGTACACAATTTTTGTTTTATTTGTTATTATTTTATACAACTTGCGATATTGTCCTTTTTTTTTTTCTTGTTGCTGCTGTTGTCGGTGCAGTTGCTGTTCGTTTGTTGGTAAACAAGGCAATGGACCTCAAGTAATTTCAATTGGTCGCAATTGCGATAAATTTGGAATTGTTGTGCACGAATTAGGTCATGTTGTGGGGTTTCTGCATGAACATACGCGGCCAGATCGCGAAAAGCACATTGTCATCGAACCGGATAATATCGTGAAGGGTTTAGAAAATAATTTCAATAAGCTGACACCAGAGGAGGTCAATTCATTGGGCATGCCCTACGATTTTGATTCAATAATGCATTATGCACGCAACACCTTTTCGAAGGGCTCATATCTGGATACAATTTTGCCAGTTGAGGTGAAGGGTAGAAAACGTCCCGAAATGGGACAACGTTTACGTTTAAGTGCAGGAGATATAGCTGCAGCTAATCTTTTGTATAAATGTCCCAAATGTGGGCGAACATTTCAAGAAAATAGCGGTCTTCTGCAGAGTCCTTCGTCGTGTATGGTTGAACGTCTACACAATGAAACTGAGCATTGTGAATGGCGCATCACAGCTACGGCTGGTGAAAGGATCGCCTTGAGATTAGAATACTTGGTATGTTGAATGAATATGTTAATTTTTGAAACGTCCTCATAAAAATACATGATTTTAGAATCTTTCTAAACCCGATAATTGTGAAACAAATTATTTAGAGATTCGTGACGGTTATTATTACAAATCACCCCTAATAGGGCGTTATTGTGGGGAAATTGCTAATACAATTATCACCACAGAGACCAGCCGCATGCTGATAACTTATGTCAACAAACATTGTCCAGATGGTTTTCGCGGTTTTAAAGCTGAGTTTGATGGTAAGTGATTTTCTAAAAATCTACAAGTTTAATTTTATAGTGATTCTTATTACATTCACAAGTTATAATTACTTTAATTAATTTTTAGTAATTTGTGGAGGAGAAATAACCGCAGACGGTAATGAAAGATCTTTGGAATCACCGAACTACCCTTTGGACTATTTGCCAAATAAGCAGTGCATTTGGAAGGTTACAGCTCCTAAAGGATATCAAGTCGTTGTAAAATTTCAATCGTTTCACCTGGAAAATCACATCAGCTGTGTTTATGACTACATAGAAGTTAGAGATGGGTCCACGCAAGATGCCCCCTTAATTGGGTTATTTTGTGGCTCTGAGCTTCCACCAAAAATAAAGTACGCGAGTGAAACGTAAATATTTTATTTCTTGAATTAATATGATTTTATTTATATGCTTGGGGTTTAGATCAAGCGGTGATACGTTGTTTATGAAATTTGTATCAGATACCACGGTACAAAAGACGGGTTTCTCTGCCACTTTTATGAAGGAGGTGGATGAATGTGAAACGAAAAATCACGAATGCGAACATAAATGTATCAATACCATGGGCGGATTCAAATGTGTTTGTCGTATCGGTTATGAGTTACATAGCGATGGAAAACATTGCGAGCTCGGTTGTGGCGGAGTTATTACATATTCAAATGGTTCAATTACTTCACCCTCCTTCCCCGGTAACTATCCCAAATTAAAAGATTGCATTTGGGAAATCATTGCTGCACCGAAGCATAAAATCTCATTGAATTTCACCCATTTCGATTTGGAAGGGGCTGCTCATCATCAAAGCGATTGTAACTATGACAAAGTGACCATTTACTCTAAATTAAGCGAGAGTCGTCTAAAGCAAATCGGAACATATTGTGGTAATTCTATACCATCCACAACTACATCAGAGACCAATGCTATGCGTATAGAATTTCATTCCGACAAATCCATACAAGCGACAGGTTTTGAGATCATTTTTTTTACCGATCTAGATGAATGCTCGGTGAATAATGGTGGATGTCAGCACATGTGCCGCAACATTATCGACGCCTACATGTGTACATGTCACAATGGTTATTCTTTGCATGAGAATGGTCGGGACTGTCACAAAGGTGAATGCAAATATGAAATCTCAAAACCGTTCGGTACTGTGTCCAGTCCTAATTATCCGGAATTATATCCGCCGAATGCCGATTGCGTTTGGCATTTTTCGTCTTTACCAGGGCATCGCATTCAAATAGTATTTAACGAATTTAAATTGGAACCACACCAGGTACTACCTACCAAATCATTAAAGTGGCATTATTTTTCAAAAATGTTGAAATTTAAAATATACATATGTGTCTCACATTTTTAAATAACTTCTTGATATGATTTGTTGTTTATGTCCGTATTATTCTCTAGGAATGCTTTTACGATAACGTGACCATATATGATGGCGGCTCAGGAAGCAGCTTTATGTTGGGACGTTTCTGTGGAGATGAGACACCTTATTCTATCTCTTCATCAACTAATCAATTATACATGGTATTGAGGACTGACAAAAATAATCAACATAGCGGTTTCACTGCAGTACATTCAACTGGTATGTACACATGTCAGTATAACAGATTTGAACAAGAGCCCATGTTACCCTCACATCAAGTTAGTTTAGATTCAAGAGTAAAAACGTTGTGCGCTAACATACAAATAGAATTTTACATCAAGTATAGTTTTTGTAAGTTGTGGGCGTGTCCACTATTGGCATATCGAAGGAATGTTTTTAAATGTAAACTGAAAGAGGGATTTTGAGTGGATTTTAGGCCTTATTCCCAACCGATTTTGCCCAATTTCAATAGCGATGTGTAGGCAAACCTTAGAAATTTGTGTCAGTTCATTATCTTAAGATTTACTTTAGATAAAATATGCAATTTTACCTTAAATATGCTCTAAATCGTAATATTTTTAATTTTTTTTTAAATTAAAATAAAAAATCATTAATTAACAGTTTGTGGTGGTTATTTGAGAGCTACGCAACAAATACAGAAATTTTATTCACATTCACGCTATGGTAGACACGACTATAATAAAAATATGGATTGCGAATGGATAATACAAGCGCCAACGGGCAGTAGTGTTCACCTAACATTTTTAACTTTTGATTTGGAAACGAGCGAAAGTTGTTTTTACGATTATGTGCAAGTGTTTTCTAACATGGGAGACAGCAGTCCCACGATGCACGGTGTATATTGCGGTGATGCGGTAGATATAAAAATAATTCATTCAAATTCTTAAAGTTACTTTTGATATTCTTTAGTTACCGCAGGATATTATTTCCATAGCCGATTCTATGTTAGTACGCTTCAGAACGGATAGTTCGATGACTAAGAAGGGTTTCTCTGCTTCCTATGTAGCGGTAAATACCGCTGGCAGCCCAGATGAACACGATGACGAAGATCATCTTATATTGTACACTTCAAAGATAGTAACATAACGTGAAGGATTATTAAAATCAATATACACTCAAAGAAATGGATCAATTTCTATGTTTTTATTATCATTATCAGGCGACCTTTGCCAGAGAAAAACAAAAACGGTGACCATCATGTACGTACCATGTATAGGTTAGCCAACCAGGGCTCTTTACTGTACCTGCACATATGAGAAACCTGTAAATTTCGATTACTACTAATAAAATGCCGAAAAAGTTTTTAAATATATTTTATAATGTCGCTGTTCATTTAATTGAATTGTCAGGGGAGAAATTTTTAAAATACGATAAATATTTAATAATATTGTTAATTATTTCTGTGCACACACACACATATATTATATATACATATACATGTATTATAAATCAACATCGTTATTATCAATAATTAGAAAGCTTTGAATATACGAACCGTTTGGAGATGAAGTACATATAGTTGTGAAGCTTTAAACTAAATAATGACGAAAATCAGAAAATTTATAACATTTTACTAACGAAAAAAAAAATGACAACAAAACGAATTTGTATAAAGCTTTATCAATAAAATAATTCAATAATAATAATAATAATAATAATAATAATAATCATGATAATAATAAGCTGCTTAATTAGGATATTTTAGACACTGCTGCTTATTGAACCTCGCTCTCACTGTCACTCTTCTCTGAAATCAAACGAACACAGTGTAGACAAGTCAAGTATTGTTGTACGGTTTATGTACTGCATTTATAACTTGAATATCTTACCTTTTTTACCCGTATAAGCGTGGCGTTTCAAGCGATCATATAAATCTTCTTTTGTACCGTACAAAGAAGCATTCGATCTTGCCAACGTGCTCATTTTTCCCCCACCATGAAGACCTGAAATAAACGAAAGTACACGTTTCACATTGTTGTGTTTTTAACGAAAGTTGTTGCTTTTACCATCTTTCATGTAGGTTTCATTATAAAAATTAGGCATTTCCCAGCCATCTTCTTCATCGTCGTAATAATGAGCGTAGGTGCTGTGATGCGATGGTGCTATCGATTCAGCATATGGCGTATGGGCTCCATAGTAGAAATTTACTTGCGATCCATTCTGATCCATGGCAGACGTTAACATTTTTTTCGGATCGCGTCGTCTTGTTGAACGAACACATATCATCCAGATAAGCAGTACAATAACAATAATGAAAATAACAGCTCCGGCTATGCCGCCAGCAATATATGCGAATTCGGAACGTTCAGCACAATGGGGACCGGTGAAGGAGCCGACACAACGGCAGGAGGGGGACCCCTTTAAGTCTTTAACGCAAGTACCAGCATTTTCACAGTAACCTTCACAAACATCTATACATTCCATTCCCGTACCATTGAAACCCGGTTTACATTCACATTTAAAGTCAGAAGTCTCTGGCACTAGAATACAATATGCATTAACATCACAGTGTAGTTTTCCTTCAGCAATTTGCTCGCACGGATTGCTACATTCCGATTTAGACGTTGCCCCAGTATTTTTAGTACTGTGGTTAGGTGGACACTGAAGACATGACGTTTGCTGAGTGTCGGGTTGGTAGTATCCTTTACGACATTCTATGCACATATTTAATGTACCGTTCAGGTAAGTGCCCGGAGAGCATACGGGTAAGGTACACTCTTCAACTGATTTTGTTCCCACCTTGTGTGTGGTACGGCCCAGAGGACAGGCAGCACAAGCTGGTTGCACGCCTTGAGCTCTATAGGTACCGCGAGGGCATGGCTCACATCTACCATCTACACTCAATTGCAAACCAGACGAGCACTCGTCTCGGCATTCTTTGCGCGATGTAGCCTCCGAAGAGCGGGTGGTTTGTCCCAAACCACACAGTTCACAAGTAAAAGCTCCCTCTTTAGACTGATAAAATCCGTGACCGCATGATCGACATAAACCTGTCTCTGAATCAAAGTATTTGCCTGCTGGACACCGTTCTTTGCAGTCGGCAGCTGAACGAGCACCGGGTCCAGCTGTAACTCCCGGACGTCCTGCAATCACGGGACACTTACTGCACTGCAACTGGCCTGCCTCAGACTGGTACGAGCCATGTGCACACGGTATACAGGTCTTGTTTGACGCATCGTAAAAAGTACCTATTGCACAGGGTACACAATCGGGAATCATAACAACTTGACCAACAGGACAAGCATATTCAGAGTCAAGTTCTAGGGAAGCTGGGTCTGGTACCGTGTTGGGCAATATATCTTGCACCGAAAATTGATCATCTTCCAAAATTAATTTTTCCAATAAGGTCTGAACAGTAGAACGTTCACCCGAAGAAGAGTGAATAACTGGATCACTTGTAAGAGAAAATCGTTCATTTTAAAATGAATGCATTTCGTGCAATACAGTCAAAAATACAAAATAAAGAAGCAAAGCGTGACTTTTTAACTACATATAAAATGATACAAGATTTGAAGTATGCCCGCACCCACAAAAAAAAAAAACATATTTCTACTAGGTGTTCGTATTATAATATGAGAGATTGGAAATGGATTGGAAATGTGGAAATGGTAAAAGCGTATGCGTGTGGAAATCTACATCATAAACATACTTTACTGCTGGGAAAGATATTTCCAGTATATAAGTATCGCCACCAGTTTGTTGCCGTCCTTGACGACCCTGCTGCTCGATGTCATCCTCTTCTCTACATATTATGAATTTATTCCACATATGCATAAAACATTTATCATGCCGACAGTGTAATAATACAATAAAATAAAAAACATGGCGTATATACCAAGAGAAATGGTTTAAAGATCAGTAACATATTAAATACATTCAGTATTAGGCAGTTGAATGGGTACAAAACAATTTACAAAACGATAGAAAAAGGTCTTTCCAATACATATATAAAAATGGTAAATTTGATTTTGACTCACTTTAAAACTGGCACTTCTGCTTCTAATACGTATACACCACCATCTTTGGTTTGTCGTCTAACTCTATTGTTCTGAACTGTCCGGTAGTGGTCACATTTAACATCGATTTGTATGTCCTTACACTCTCTAGTGCCTTCAATGGAATATGAGCAAAAGTTCCAATCTCGATTAAGGCTGTTTATAGAATTGGTCACTTTTTGCCTCAACACTCCTTGACCGGCTTTGTTGCATAAAACATCAGATGGGAACAACATCTTTATACGGAATACGCGTTGGGCAGATTTAGCAGCTGAATGAAATCGCAATTGAAAAATTGTTATCAAGAATGTATGAAAAATATCATCGGAGGGTACTCACGAGAACAAGACGGGTAAATTAGTGGCATAGTTGGATCATTGGTAGGTCGCCAGAAACCCTCAGCACCACAAGTGTAAAACTCTGGAACATCTTCGGAGAAACGCAAACCGGGATTGCAAGCAATCTCGCAAACCTTAAATTGGCCGCCCGCCCCCCAATCTTTGCAGACTTGAATACCTCCAACTGGATCCGCCAAAGGAGCGCAAAACTCAGCTACAATAAAAGAAATTCAACAATGAGTAACTGGGCACACAAAGTACGTCATCGCAACTTACTTAAAAGTGATACTTTAAAACTGCAAGATGCTGTATTACCCGCAGCATCCGATGCTACATATGTAATATCGTATGATCCCCAAAGCAATGTGGAACCGGATCGATGACCATTTCTCTCAATAATTTTTATAACACCAATATTATCGCTAAAATGTGGTTCATCCCACGTAACCACAGCCGATCCATTTTTAGCTATGACCCATAAATCGCCAGGACAGTATTCAACTTTGGGTGGCTCTTTATCAATCAACAGTTGTTGACAATTGGGACCAGTATAACCAGTAGGGCATTTGCGGTTGCCACACATTGAAGGCACAGTGCGTTCGACACCGCCTAATGTTAATTCATAGCCAGACCAATTAAGTATTAGGCTGTTATAAAGAACTGGCTCCGACCGACAATCGCGCACTTGTTTTTGAATTTCCGATGTAATATCAAGAGCTCGAGACCATACCTGAGCCTTTGTGATTGTGCCTTGAAAACCATTTTCCGAATAGGCAATATGATGTTTGTTATCATCATGTTGAGGTCGACCAAGTACAGTCCACAAAAATGGTGGTGCAGTTCGACCCTTACCGTACTCTACTTTACTAGCTATTAAACCTTCCGTAATTAATTGCAAAAGGCCGGCAACACCGTCCCAAACAATAGCGACATGATGCCATTGTCCGTCATTAATTGATGTATATTCACCAAATGACAGAAATACATCTGATATATCAGCAAAAAGGGATATTTGAACGCCACTAGAATGAGCTTGTAGCATAAGACGACGATTATTAGCTATATGAGCTGATTGCACTTCGTACATATTAAAGAAAATGCCAGTGTCATCTTTTTGAGCAAATTGTATCCACATAGCAATTGTCAAACTTTCAGACCCTTTTGTGGTAAATGGAACAACAAGTGATGCTGTGGAACGAGATGCGTCGCTGAAATACAAATCATAGTCTACTTGAATAGATTTGCGACAATCATCACCCGTCACATTGAAAGGACATTGACAGTAAAAGCCATTCGTTAAGTCAACGCAATTGGCTCCTGGAGGACACGAATTATCCTTACAATCGATAATATCTTGATCACAATTTTTTCCAGTAAATCCTTTAGGACATTCGCAGGTGTAACCGTCTCCGTTATCAATACAAGAAGCCCCATTCTGACAGACATTCGCTTCGCAAGCGTCAAATTCGTATTGACATCCAACACCAACAAAATCTGCAGGACATGTACAATTTAATCCCGAGCCGAAGTCTTGACATTTTCCACCATGCATACATGGATTGCCAATACACCTTTCTGGAGCTGTTTCACAATTTTTACCGTCAGTACCGCTGGGACAAACACAGAAATAATCTTGGAATAAATCAATACAACTAGCATCATTTTGACACGGAGAAATCATATTACAGGTTGTTATTTGAGTTTCACAGTGCATTCCACTCCATCCTTCCTCACAAATGCATTCAAAACCACCCACACGATCACGACATTGAGCCCCATTTAAGCAGGGATTGCTAATACAGTCATCTATATCCGTTTCACACAACATTCCTGAAAATCCATCACGACAAACACACTGAAATTTGTTGTCTAAGTCTAAGCAACGTTCTGTTCCAACCGGGTTGCACGGATCACTTAGACATTCATCAATTTCAGCTTCGCAGCTCAATCCCACAAATCCTGGGCGACACTTACATGCAAAACCATCTAATTGGTCGATGCATGTAGCACCATTCTGACAAGGAGTTGATTCACAGTCATCAATTGTGTGTTGACATTTCTTTCCGGTATAACCGGACTCACAGTTGCAATTATATCCATTGACTAAATCCACGCATGTACCGTCGTTTAAACATGGATTGTTCGCGCAATCATTAATATCAACATCACAGGATTGTCCTGTCCAACCTGGATGACATACACACTCATGTTCGAATAGCCTGTCAACACAAGTACCATGTTTACATGGTTCTGACAAACATAAATCAATTTTTTCTTCGCAACGCTTCCCTGTAAATCCAGATGGACATGTACATTGAAAATCGTTGATTAGATCGGTGCAATTAGCACCAAGAAGACAAGGATTTTCAGCACAATCGTCAATGTTAATTTCGCAATGGATTCCTTCCCATCCTGGTAGGCAATCGCATTTATAACGTCCCTGTTGTAAGGCCGTACAACTTGCTCCATTTGAACAAGGATTTTCGTTAGCTGTACAAGGATCTATAGTTATATCACAGTTTTCTCCGGTATAACCGCTTCGGCAAAGGCATGTAAAATTTTTATATCCCGGCTCATTTTTGCACATTGCTCGAAGTGGGCATGTATTATCACTACAATCACTTACTTCTTCTTGGCAATTAATACCTGAATATCCAGGTGGGCATTCGCATCTGTAGCCTTGAGGTAGATCCGTACATGAACCGCCATTATAACAAGGCTGAGAAGAGCACTCGTCGATGTCAATCTCACAACGTTTTCCGGAGAAGCCGGCAGGACAAAAGCATTGAACAGAATGCCCCATAGGTACGCATAAGCCTCCATGTTGACAAGCTCCTTCGCCACAAACAACAGCTTTGCATTCTTCACGACCTTTGGCTCCAGCAGCATCTGTTCGCATATTGGTTGGGCATTCATTGCATGTTTGAGAACCAGATGCACTTTGGAAAAAGTTTATAGGACAGAGAGAACATGGAGCCAAACCTGTAGAAGAATACGTTCCAGGTGAACATCTTTGCCGGCACGAGTCTTTTGAAGAAGCAGCTACTTGATGAGTGTAGGTGTTTTGAGGACACGCTTGACAATCTTTAAAGCCTGCATTTGGCGGCTCAGCTGTGAATGAGTTTCGAGGGCATTCTAAACAAGGAACTAAACCCGTTGGAGAATAAGTTCCATAACCACATACTGGGATACAATCGTTTAAAGATTTTGATCCCTCTTCTCTAGTATAAGTACCAGCAGGACAACGTAAGCAAGTTCCTTGGCGATCACGATTTTGATAATAACCCCGTGGGCAGTTAGTGCAAACATTTTGACCAACCGCAACATAAGTACCAGCAGGACAATGTAAGCAACGAGGTACATCACTAGTATCCATATTTAGGACCTCTCCAACACTACACGTGAAACCTCTGGATATATTACTTTTCAGTGCACGTAGTGGTGGACATTGATTACCAATATGGGATATATTTAGTAGTGAATCGATGACTGCACTGGCATATGGAACGCTCAAATCAAAAATCAAGTTTAATGTTGAACCGCAAAGATCGTACAATTGAGGTTGCCTAATAGCAGGAAGAATGGAGAGTATGAAATCCATTTTGACAACGTTCTCCTCCAATAAACTTGGGACAGACTTGAGAAAAGTCACATTCATATTTACATTCACAGCAGAACAACGTTGTGAGAGTAATTGGTTTAAACCGGAATAATGTTGAGCTAATAGGCTTTGATACTGGTTAAGACAAGAATAGGCCACAGCACCATTGGCACGGTAAGTAACGCTAGCAGTAACTTGATAATCAGCTTGCTCTGTATTTTCTGAAACACAATCTGGTACAACAGAAGAGGGCTTCCACAATCTTGAAGTTTCGCAAGAAAAATTCTTTATCTGTTCTCCATCTGTAAAACGGAAACCGGGTTTGCATGTTGCTATGCATTGTATGCCCTGTGAACTTGGTAAACAATTTATTGCTCCATTAACGGGAGGCTGCAGTTGCCAATCGACACATGGTGACGCTTGAACTGACACTTGAAAATTACAATAAGCCCGATTGTTGTATCGATCAGTTGCAGTAATTGTGACATTTTCATAACTTCCAATTGGAATAGTTGCCCGTTCTGGGGAAAATGCTATATGCACGTCTCCAGAATCATCGGATGCTTTAACCCGTTTTCGGGTATCATTGAAATTGACAGTGTAGCTGTCTTGCCGATCAACTAGTTCAATTACATAGCTCTGCGGACATTGCAAGAGAGGTGGTGTGATATCAGGAACCGTTATATTTATTTCACATATGGCTACATTTCCATCATAGTCAAAAGCGACATATTTAACTACTGTATCTTTAAATATATATGATGGGATTCTAAAATTTTGTGGCTTTACTTCTAAGCGTGCTATTGAGCCTGAATTATCAACTGCTGTAGGTTCAGTAAAATTTATTGGCAATAGAGCCCCGAATTCATTTCGCTTGACAACAATGGGCTGTTGAGGACAATTTTGAAAAATTGGAGGTTCATTGTCAACACAAGGAGAGTACCCATAATCATAACCCAACAAGGGCTCTTTAGAGGACTCCTCGCAACCCATTAATTCAAATTTAAGACAAGCATTGTCCATATAGCTTACGATGCCAAGAATTACAAAACGAGCTTGAACGTACTTGGGTAATGTAATCATTGCTAATTCACCATAATTACCAGGATCCCGCATTGTCAAGTTAAAATTTGGAAAATAAACTACATAGTTTTCGCTTTCAGCTTGCTTATAAAAAAAGCGAATTTCTGTTGGCCGCCCCACAATATCATTGGTAACTACACCTTTAACAAGGATAGCTTTAACACGATATATCTGACCCAAGTCCACACTAACGTAGGTAAAGGCCTCCTGCTTGCCGCACCAACCAGTGGCTGAATTGAGACGTATATTTCTAGCTTCATAATTCGGTCGTTCGGATGTAGCATTAATAGCCGAATCTGGAATTTTTCCAGAGGTCAAACCGAGCGGTTTTATTATTTTACATTCGGGTTCACGGATGCAAGTAATTGGTCGCGGATTTATCAGAATATAACCGGGTCGGTTGCAACCAAAATAAACTTCTGCACCTTGCTCATAGCTACGAGCAATTTGACGACCATCACTTGGGCGACCTGGATCTTCACAAACAGGGCCCTCACATCGTAAATCACCAAAATCCCAAATACCATCCCCTTGGCAACGCACCACATTGTCATTATGAGATGTTTGTCCAGCCAATTTGAAAGTATTTTGACAACCAAAGAAAAAGTTACTTTGATAGCGAGTATCTACGTATTGTCCGTATTCCGCACCGGGAGTTGGCATTGGCTCATAACAATCAACTCGGGGACAAGACGGTTGAGTTCCAGACAACCAATAGTCGGGCAAACCAGGTTTCGGATCATAGACACATTGTCGAAATCCAGCTGATGCACTCCCCTTCAAATAACGACCAGGGGATGTGCAAGTTATAGTAACGTTATCACGGAAAGGTACTAATACAGATTCTGGATCTGGCCGAATAACAGATAAGCCTTCCACTTTATCACCGGGTAGAGAAACGCACTTGGCATCTGTCATAAATGGATTTGGATTAAGTTAGAATTAAAATATGCAATAACATATGTATTTTATACTTACAATTACATTCAGGGACGGTTCCATTCCACAAACCGTTGGATAAACACAGCAGAGTTGAACTACCAGACATTATGTATCCGAAATTGCATTGAAATTTGACAACGTCACCAAAATGATGATCATTTTTACTCGTGAGCAATTTTCCATTTTCCGGTGCTAGCAAAGTTGGGCATATCACAGGTACACAAGTCTTATTGCGCTGATAAGTATCCCCATCGCGGATACCAGTCTCATAACGCTCTACCGCAAAACCAGCTGTCCCATTTGTGGTATACAGCTGATATCCAGTATTACAAGAACATGCATAACCGCCGGGCGAATTTATACATTTCTGATCACAACCACCATTATTCTTTGAACATTCATTAATATCAACACAATCTAATCGTGTACAGCCCATTGCTTCCATACGTATACAAGGTGCCCCCACGTAATCTTGGATTCTAAAACGTACAAAGCGGGCTTCAATTGGCATTGGCAAGTTGAGAATGGATAGAGTAGGTTCTAAAATTCTAAACTCAACAGCGGTACCGTCAGGATTTGTGTAATCTTTAAAAACATCGGTGAGGTTGTCTGTATATTGAAGTCGCACTGCCGAAGTAAAGGCTATATTGCCATCGAAACGTTGAACGGACATAGTACGAAATCCACGTAGAATTGTAGGTGCCTTCAAGTCAACTAAAATCCAATTTGCTCCCGGTTCAACTGAAGCACCACACCAACCGGCTGAGGTCAGCCTCACCATACCCTTAGTATAACCCTCCTCTGTAGCCGAGGTTGAAATACTTTCATCGGGAATCCCGCCATTGCTTAAACCCAAATCACCTACAGGACGACACTCACTTGTGGCAACAAACCCGGAACGGCACTGGCAATGAAAAGAACCATTTGTGTTAACACATTCAGTGGTGGCCAAATCACATTGAGTTGACGTGCACTCATTCACATCTTCGCATGTTGGGGCATCCTCGAATGTTTGATCGGTTTTGCAACGGATAATATTGCTACCAATTAACTTGTATCCCTTAAAGCATTGAACGCGAGCATCGTCTCCATAATAGTAGGGACGAGCTGCATCCACGACAAACCCATTATTAATTTTTGGAAACTCAAAGCAACGCTTACGCACGCAGCGTGGCACCTCGCCACTCCAAGTACCATTAGACATACATATCAATACTGGATAACCAGTGCGTTCATAGCCCGGTTCACATTCATACTTAATAATAGTACCGTAACTGCGGCCACCTCCATTTAATAAAGTAATATTTGCATGCGGAACTTCTGGCAGTGAAGCGCACTGACTGGCCATGCAAGTCGGTTTCCGTTCCCAGCGGCCATCCGGTAAACAGGAAATCTTTTCAATGGGAGACCCAGAGATGAATGCAAAGCCAGCATAACACTGATACATAGCGACACCGCGATAAGTAACATTTGAAGATCCAATCGAAAATCCATTATCGATTTGTGGAACAGGACCGCAGTACACCTCTATTGTATAAAATATGAAAGCAGGGAGTTATAAAAAAATAATATCTCAATATAATGTAATCGCACCTTGACATTTTGGAATGTAGGCCGTACTCCAATTGCCACCCTTTAAACATTCAGTAACGATTTTATTTTTACCAGTAGCAAATTCCTGACCAATGGGACATGTAAATGTGACAATAGTGCCGAATGCGGTATCTCGACTGGAAGCTAAAGCACCGATACCTGGTTTCAATTCTGGGCAATCAGCTGAGAAAGTAGCCGACCAACTATGGTCCAATTTTCAATCATAAAATTTAATCAACGTGTTTGCAACAACAACTCAAATTTTTTATTAACTTACCCAGCGGCGTTATGTAGGGCATCAGAGGTAAATTTAATCAACATTTCCCCTGAAGATGCAGTTAATGTAAGTTTTGGTGTAGTATTGCCAGTAAAACCATCTCCAGGGTGTAGACGGAGCCCAGACGTCGAGGATCCATCAAACACTTGAACGTTGTCGCTCTTATGTACAACAAATTTGTCAAATTTTAACGACATTGGCGAACCCATATTATTGCGTATGGTAAAAAAACATTCTTGATTTTTTGGATAATCCGTTAAGCCGAATGCCGGCGATGTAACTGTACCATTGCGTGCTATAATTGTAGCCTTACAACCTTGAATATAACGTAAACTGAAGCCTCTGCCCGAATCACCCAAACTTGACTTGAAATATAGGTACAACGCGTTGCCGGTTGAGATTATAACTTTTTCGTTGTTGTCAATGGTGCCAGTCAAACGTGCAATGGGTCGACTTATAGGAGATTCACCATCTCGCAGCAGCAAATAGTCCAGACCATCATTTATATCAAGGTCATCAACTTCAATAGAAATAATGCGACCGGTTTGCGCTTTAATGATGTACAAGCATTCCAATCCACCAGGATATTGCTTCGGATAGTTGGGACTAGTTAATGTTTGTCGCTGAAGTGTGGCCTTTAAAACCCCACCACAATTTCTAGTTTCAGTTTTCCAAGTTGCCCGGAAACCCTTCCGTTCTACACTGCCATCCGTTATAAACTTAACAATCATAAAATTCGATGCAGAAATAAATGGCTGACTAGTTAAATCCAACTTGCCGCTAAGTGTAGCAAGAGAGACGGATTTTTCTTCGGTGCGACCACCTACTAATACCTGAACCGTATCAAAGGTCCGTTCCGTTTCAAAATCCTGAAACTGTAAGATTATATTACTGCCTAAAGGTCCCTCCAGAGTCCACTTGCACTTGATTAAGGCAGCGTACTTTTGTGGATAATTGGGCGTTTCTATCACATCCCCACCCGATTGCATGTGATAATTGCATTGAGCGGGACAATCCAATTCATCGGAACCATCACCACAATCGTCCGAACCATCACACCTAAATGCTTGATTTACGCATCTTCCATTGGCGCAATGCACAGAGTTAGTGGGGCAAGCAAAACTTCGACACATAAACGGTAATAAGCTTTCGCACGTTTCCAAATCCCACAATTGCGAATTGGATATAAACGAAGCAGCTACGCACTCACCAAATTTTGGATCCGGTTGATGTAGCGACCAAAAACCCGAATATTGCGATATGAGAGCACCCGACGCAGATTCCAAAGTATTCGTGCGCAGATCATCCAACGATGCTAAACCCAGCCAATACTTATCTGATGCACGATGATTGGGATCATTGGCTTGAGCAATGGCAAACGTATCATTATTTTCCGAAAATGTATCTATCGCTACCAACTCAGCGCCATACCTAAAGAAAGTACACATCAACCAAACGAAGCAATAAAATTGATTTTTCATTGACTCTATTCGCATTACCTCCTACACAGCTCTGCACCTTTCTCCCATGAATGTTTAATGTTAAAATATTTATAACAATGCAGACCACGCAAGTCCCAGCCTAAAATTGCAGAATTGTGTAATAATGAAGAAATGTGAAATACTTTTGTGCATGCGAATGGAACATTTCTAAATATCTACAAGTCGATATAATAGACCGTAAAAATGTAAACTTATAAACTATAAACTCTACTTCGTTCATATACCTTCAACATACCTTGGATGTGACTTTTTCATAAGCAGACTGGAATTGTTAAAAAACTCGAATTACAACAATACTACCATGAAGTCTTTTCTTTTCTTTTATTTCTTTTTTAAATCAATAAAATTCACTTTCTTCTTTTTGTACCCACCAACGGGAAGTCGGGGGTATTCTCACTTTGGCAAAGCATTGGTAACATCCAAAAACAATCACCAGACAACCTGCATAAGAACAGACATAAGCGCGCAATGGTGCGCCCGAAGGTGGTGGGT
The DNA here is from genome assembly GCA_949710015.1 of Crataerina pallida. Classification (NCBI taxonomy): domain Eukaryota; kingdom Metazoa; phylum Arthropoda; class Insecta; order Diptera; family Hippoboscidae; genus Crataerina; species Crataerina pallida. The sequence continues at coordinate 35,990,196 of OX453289.1, read as the reverse complement.
ATCCAAGGTTTGCCCAAAACCACATGTAACGTCTTATGCAATCGGCAGATACGAAACACATATAGTGCCACTCTTACTCCTACATATATGCGAGTGCCAAAAAAATTAATTCAATTTTATATGAATTGAAAACATTTCGATATTTCTTGTGGCAGATTACTCTACATAATTATTTGTTATAAAAGGAAAACCAGTTATGGTCGACACACTTATTAGTGAGAAAAAAAGCGAAAGCAATTTTGATTTGCAAACAACATACATCCCATGGACCAACATCTGGTTTGTAACATAAACGGCAAGTATAACATATATGTGTGTGTGTGTATATGTTTCAACATACATTCGCGCTCTTATTGAGGGCATTCCCATTTGAGATTAAACTTGTACATAATGAATCTCAATAAAATAAGTAAATATTGTATCTTTTGTACAATATTGGACTCTAATAACGGAAGAGGCGAATGTATGAAGGAAATATGTCTTAACCAGACATTTTTCAATGCTCAAGATGGAAGTGCGAGTAATATGTTTGTGTATGTGTTTGCAATGAAAGTCGTCAATCAAGATGTCGAAAATAGGTATTTGTTGGAATATTGCCTTCACTTTACAACGAAAAAATTAACAATAACAAAAGCAACTTCAGCAGCAGCAGCGGCAATGTAAAACTTTCCTTTGGCTGTAAAAGCATAAACACACATGAAACGAAATAAAATATCACCACATTACATACTATCAATAATTACATACAACGGAATAAGTACTCAATGAAAGTGAACATAACACACACACACACATACATACATGCATGCATGCAATGTGATATTGAGGAGCACATGTCATACATCTTATATTCACGTGCACGTACACGTACAGACGCCAATAAAATTATTAAATTGATAACAAGTGTGTGTTCTGTGTACTGTGTGCACGAAAAAGGATTTAAGGCGCAAACCCGTTTTTCCCAATTTGCAACTGCATGGGTAGAAGTTAAGTTGGGCATCACTTTATTTGTTGTTAACCTTGATTTACAACAATATATCGAATATTGAGAGATTAGTGTGTACAACGAGTATAATGTTGACGCACTCAACAATAATGTCACCTACTCGTATGGAGCGATTTATTTGTACACACACAGGTGCAAGTATAGACTTGCATGTATTATAAAATATGTAATAAAGATAAAATCAATTGTTGGCATACCACACTTAGAAGTCGTTTTTGCATTCTTACACATTCTTGTCACATTATTACCAACCTACACCACATGTGTTAACAGGGTATATTAAGTTTGTGTTCCCTTTTGCTCAATTTATATCCTTGTACAAAATTGCATTGAATTATCTTTAAAAAAATGTAACCTGTAGCTTCCGCAGAAATTTATATGGACAGGGAGACAGACGCACAGAACGGACATAGGAGTTACAAATATCCACACAAACTTAATATAACCTGAAATAGGCGGTGCAGAGTATAGAAACCTTCAACACGATTCGAGTGCTATTCGCCCATTACATGCATACATAAAATGGTAAATTAACCAAGTGTATCAACCGCAATAAAATTTCAATTCTTTCATTATGCATGTGATGTAAAATACAAATATTAGGTCACTTTTATCAACACATGCATACATGTATATGTATTAAATCACGTAACGGTTTTATTTTAAGTGCATCACTACTTAAGCCAAGCAACAAATTAAGTTGAAACACAATGAAAAATATAAAATTTGGCTTAAACCAAATCTCAAACATTTACCGCCACCTCCTCCATAGTGGGCGTGATATGCACTTGCTTACATTCTCTAAGCGTCAACATATCAGTAAAGGTTTGTAAATTGTGGGCGTGTCTGTTATTCGATATAGATGATGGTCATGGCTCTCATGCCATCTCATGGCCCATTTCAAAACGAAAACTACCATCAACGATTCGGAATGTGGAAAACTTTACTTGAAGATCTTCATTGTCTGTACCAGTAAGCCTTCCAAAAGTAGACACACAAACACACACAATGACGAATGTGGTTAAAGCGATTTAGAATGTGATGCTCATCAAAAATGTACAGTTTCCCTCCCGCTGCTAGTTGAATATGAAACAATACATTTAGTACACACTTTATTTTATGTTGAGGGTATAAAAACAGAAAAATCATTCATACGTGTATGTATCTGTATTATCGTCTTACTTTGCATTGATAAAAATTTGCTGATGAATGTATGCATTTGTGTATAGTATTAAAGAACAGCTATTTTATAATGGCATAAAAAAATTCAACAACAACAACAACAGCAACAAGTATTTTGTGTTTATTACGCCAGCCTCTAATAAAGTTAACCAACAGGTGTTGCAGCGTAAAATTTATTAATAAACACGCAAAAACATCTGTATGAGTGTATAAATCGTATGCATGTGTTAATAGATATAATATGTTGTACCGTTAAGAAATCTACTTTCTGCTTGTACTTCTACTTATACTGATTATTCTCATTGCCGCTGCTGCTGTTATTGTTATTTGATTTTCTCTTCTTTTTTTTTTGTTTTCTTCTTCTTCTTTTTTTTTTATTCCATTCTATATTTCTTTTTCCCCCTTCTACTCTTTGTCATAACAAAATAGAATGTAATTACCAGTCGACTGGTAACAACAACAATAACAACAACAAGTATACAAGTACACGATAAGAAAATCTGTCCACACTACACACATGAAATATGAGACTTCGCGAGCATAAAAACTAAAAACACTTTAACACTGCGAGAGATAAATAATAAATTGTTAAATGGATGTGTCGGTATATGTATCAGTATTAGTATCAGTGTCAGTATTTGTGTAATATTTACCGTTGGGACAAGAAAAAACATCTCCATCCGCCGCTTTAGCATCAGTGGAGCAGCACAAGAAAATACAAACTGTAACGGCGAAAAGCCAACAATTGACTGCCGCCAACTTCTTCATACTCTTCGAGACAATCTTTCTCTGGCTCCTTCTCTTGCACACACGCATACAGCTCGACGGAGAAATCTCACACTTTTCAACTTAAAACTGGAATATAAAATAGAACCAAGAACAAACAAAAAACTGTTCAATCAATTAGAATGTAAATAAAATGTAGAATTTATAAAATAATCAAGCGCATAAATAACGAAAAAATATTTACTTAAGATCATGACATAAGTGTTTTTCGGCGGTCTTAGAAGCTTAGGTCGGTTAGAACGGGCTAGGAATATTTAAAGAACGATCTTCTTGTGGTTAGTCAATACGTTGAGAAAATGCGTCCATTGTTAGGGACCAGTGTTGTGTGTTAAGTAAAGAATTTAAACAATGTACAGCAACCGATTGAAAGCATCTCCAGAGGCGCACCTTAAACTAAACTTTCACTGAAGCTAAACATATCTTGAAGCGTCAGACAGTAAATTTCATTTTTGTATATGTTTTGTTGAATTTAACCTTAACACCGCCACATTCAACTTTACGTTTCAAAATTGTTCATATTTCATAACGATGAAACGCTTTTTAGTTTCCACAATATTGAATGATTTGCATTTCGCGCTTTGTTCATGATTTTGCAAACAAATTATAAAACAAAATGTTAATATTAAATTGTTTATCAGGTTGGGTAGAGAGCAAAGAAAAATCTTTGAAAAAGGCATCAAGTCTGGCCAATTAAATGAAAGTGCATTTCATTACGCCATTTCTAAGTTGTAACGTGGGCCGGTGTCACATATATTTTTATGACCCTTTGTGTAGAAGCACATTTTTTGAACCACCAGCTTAAGGTTAGACGTGTACTCACAAAACGTGCTACCCCTTAATCTAATAGCCCTTTATCTTAATACAAAGATATGTTCTTGATGATTGAATTTTGGAGTCTATACGTTCATCCATAGAGTACATTTATTTGAAATGGTATATGAGAAAGAGAGAGAGAGAGAGAGAGCGTCTGACCTAAAATACTAATAATGTGTGAACCAAGAAAAAATATTTAAAATAACCTCAAACTGAAGCTTAAATTTTCTAATTTCATTAAGTGCTTGTGTGTGAGAAATGCCACACACCAGAAAAAAAAAAATCTATTTATTGGAAGAAAACTGAAATCTGAAATCTGAACAACATAAAGGTATGACTAACGAACGTGTACAATCACTCATTGAAAGTATGCTGTTTGACTGGTTCTTTAATCAGTTATTGTTATTGTTATTGTTGTTGTTATTGTTATTATTATTATTGTTTGGATATTTAAATTCTTGTTTCACAAAGAAAACGCCTGTAAAGTCATCGCTGAATTTATATTTGAGCAGTTTTTTGTTACAAACAAACAACAATTTTTATTCGCACCGCAGAATGTATGTATGTGTGTGTGTGTGTGTGTGTATATATTCATTTTATTACAACGTTAATATGTACAAATATATGTTATCGTAATTTCAAAGTCAGATATATATGATATGCAACAGAATTAGAGTTGATTTGGGATTGAGAGTCATCTTCATATCTCATGGGGATGGTATAAAAACATAGGTCCGTACATAAGGCTGTTAATAATAATAAGTGGTGTGAGGAAAAATACTTCTTGTGATTGCATCATACGCCTCATAAAACCTGCTACACCTATAGACCCTGCCGTTGTACCAGTTACAATAACCTACAACGACAGCGCTTGAGCCAAATGTGACAAATAACGAAGAAAATATTTTGAAAGAATAGGATTTGTTTTGTAGCTCTCCAGTAAGGTTAGCAAAGCAAAGCTATTTAACACACACACACACACACATACACATTATAAAATCTTAATCTTAAACTAGAACAAACACATTAACGATGAATTGTTTTTCATTTTCGTCATCTCATCTTAAGAAAGTAAATAAAATGATAAAAACGACGAAATTTCTGGGTCACCGAATAAAAGTTGAACTTTCCTTCGCGACTTTATTAATGCTAGCACAGACACATTTTAATAATTACACAATCCCTGTGTATTCAAAAAATAAAAACAAAATTTCGAAATGAAATGAAATGAAAGTTACTGCACAGGGTGAGTGCACATTTATTGCAAGGCATTCATTAAATCATAATTATTGATGCTTCTGTAATATTCATGGAAGGGTTGCAACCGCGAATCCCTTTAGAGATTGTTTCTTTGTTTTATGAGTTAAAAAAAAAAAAAAAACTTTTTGAAAGGAAACTTTTACGAAACACTCATTTGAATTACAATCGCATTGGGGTGCGAATTATTTAAAAAAAATATAATACTAATGAAATATCAAACTCAAGGCTCTTTATTGCTGTAATAAAATTACTCTTTTGTTTCATTTTCCTTTTCCTCTATTCATAAATAGCGAACACAAGTTATTTGATTTTTATTAACGATCAACTTTAAAAAGTTACAAAATTAAAACACTTGCTTCCACAATTGATTCATGATGTTATACGAGTCAAATACCTGAGCGACTTACAGCCAAATACTACTTTAAAGTAACTTTCTTTAATAACCTGGGTACATGGCAACAATTTTTTTTATGCCCGTGACATAATAATCATGTTTTTTTTCTCATTCTTTTGCGATTTTAAACGAATGCGATCATCATTTTTCCGACACGAATCCGTTTCATTTTTTAGGAAATCGTGTTATAGGAGGGTCTACTGTAATTAGTTGTGTTGTATTAGTAAATGCCAGTCACTGTCATTGTCATATAAAAGTACTTTTGTGAATACGTGTTATATGGAAAGGCGTTCCAAGTTATTCAGCTAATTACTATTCCTCGCCAAATTTGATTAAGAAAAAATATTGATTTGTTTTAAAACAAGGCGTTATATGGGGAGAAGCCCGTCCATCCAAAAAGACATTTCCAAACCAAAGTTCAACAATAAAGGTAAGGAACTACAACGTTTAGGTTGAGGCAGACGGACATGATTAAGTCGATACAAACCGATTGGTACAATTAAAAGTTACTGACAGGATAATTTTAACATTGATAACATTGACTGTGATAATTCCAACAAAAAAGTGTATTTTTCACACGGATGGACTTTTCTATTGATGCTGATCAAGAATATATATATATTTTTGGGGGTGTGGCTCGCCCGCATCTGATATTTTCAAACGTCTGAACAAAAATAATATATATGTACCCGCACACCGTTATGATGATGGGTATAAAAAAAAAAAAATGGATATAAAAAAAATTTTTTTTTTCATGCTCAACTAAAAGTATTGAAAAATAAAATGGAAATAAACATGTTAATGATTGTTACTGGTTTACTGGTCAATAACAAGTTCGAATGACTAAAAATGTGTTGGTGTGCTGGTGTGTTGGCTGTAAAAAGGAAATCGTCAATATGTTATGCATCCACAAACAATATTATCATTGACACCATATCGGTTGTGTACGTAAAAGCAAATTGTTCAAATATCTGTACATGTTGCCACTATTCGCCTTAAAGAAGGAAATACAACCACAACAGCAATAACAACAACAATAATAATAATAATAATAACGTGTAGTAACTCGGCCAAACTCGGTCAATAAAATACTATACAAATAGTAGATGGTAACAACAATTATTTGACATTATTTTCTCTTTGGTTTTTTTTTTTTTTTTATATTAAGAAGAGAGAACATTTTGTGGTATTTGATTGTATTGTACTCGCACGCAAACAGTCGCATTATGGAGTTCATTACGTATTCATGTGGCATATTTAGGTGCTGGTGGTGGCCACTCCCTGTTAAAGAATTTCACAAAATCTCATCGAAATAGTATTTCGAATCGTAAAAACGAACAAAAAATCATAATTGTTATTATAATAAAAGACTTAAGAAATAAACTCGCTTTGTGAAAATTGTACAGTAGAGAGTGCTCTTTAAAATATCACGATTACTGCATACATTCCTAAGTATGTACGCGTATACAATATACTGTATACTCCAACATATTGAATTACTGTACATCCACATACACACGTGAATGGTATTTTTTTTTTTTCTTGTTTCTTTCGATTAGACGTGTATAAGTAAGTTGTAAGGCAACATTAACATTAACTCCGCACTTTGCGAACTGTGTAGATGGTGTATACATATGATCGTTTGTTTTTTCCTTTTCTTTGTTTCCTCACTTGCAAACTGCGATATTTCTTGAGCAACTCTACCGAAATTGTTCTTGTTTCTGCTTTTTCTTTTATTTTACTCGTACATCTTGCACTATTTCCTTCACACAAATTTAGTGTGTTCAGGCACCGCTACATACTAATAACACAGACAGACAAACAGACGGACATTGTACCTACAGATACACCATATTTACAAACGTACAACAAATGGTGTATAACAGCATAACAAGCTGAGTTTGCAGTTTTCCTTCAGACCAGTTTGTTGCTTATAAAATGGAGTCGCTTGTTCTCCCAATCGATTGTACCAAATTCTTTTTCAAATCTCTTTATACACACACTACAATAATGGTTAAGTTAACTTACACGTATACGCGCACGCTAACACGGGGAGTTGAAGTGGCAATCTGTCGAAGTGGCCGATGAAAGCAAAAAACAGCTTCTACAAGATCGTTTTTAATTAAAAATTACAGTGACACACTTCAGGTGCATTCTTAATCTACTGGCAAACCAAAAACACAAAAAAAAAAACAAAAAACAAAAAAAAAATCCAACATATACACGTAATAGTCACTGGATCTGCTTAGTTGGCAGCATTAGCGTACAGAATAAAGTGAAATTCAAACACAAGCACAGTTTTTTCTTAACTATATTTAATATTATTTTACACATGCACACACGGTTGTACGGTTTACGAATAATAAATAATCGGAGTCCTTTTTCTTTCTCAATAATTGTGTATTCCTCTCTCAGTTATGTCTTGTTCACTCACTCACTACTATACACCTTTTTTCCCGACTGATTATTTTCTTTTCCGTTCACAAGACTATACAACGCGAAGGCCAAACACTCACTAAAAACTTGTCTTGAACAATCTTTTGAGTAAACACCAGCACCAGCCACAGTTCCAATAAGTACACCTCCTCACACACAGATATATATACATACATACGTATACATATACATATGCGTTTATTAAATCCCAACGGCGAAAAATAACTCCATAAAAACACACAATACAGGCACAGAAGGCATGAAGACCAGTGTAAAAGAAGACCACAGCTGCTCACACACACTCACATCACACAACATTCTCTCACTCTCTAACAAATCCCATAATTTGTTTACTGCTGCTCGACATTACATTAAACAAACATAACGCTTACCGGAGCCAAGCAGCCAATCTGTGTAACGTTAAACACAATACAACACAACAAAATACAATGCGACTACGTACTCTAACAACAACAGGTACAAACCGACTGATCATTAACAGACAATTTTGTTGAATAACTACTCTTGTGAGGTGATCTTTAATATAACATACTTCGATACTCACTCCAATAAATACGTTCGGCGAATTGCTCCCTCATGCAATCGTTGAAAGAAAAAAAAAAAAAAAACGGTAAACAGTTAAGAAAAGTATATTAATTTGTGTATGAGTTTAGGTTTGATTCTATGTTTAGGGCTAATTGTCAGACAGGTTCTTCTTTACTTTATACACCTACACACACACACCTATGTAACTTTACTTAATTTTTTTCAAAGGTTTTTGCTTTAAGGTAGAACATGGCGTTCCATTGTGTGTATATGTGCACGTATATAAAGGCTTACGCAAAGTTTGACATAATAACAAATAATGAATAACTTTTACCGTTTCTTCTAATGTATCGACAAATACTTGAACGGAAATTGTACCGTATGTCCCACATACTAACGCATGTACTCATTATACCGCAAACCACTTCGAGCAAAAGGTAGATTAAGATTGTGCGTATGTTTGTAAACTCACCTACAATTATACCGATCGATTAAGAATCGAAATCTGAAACGATTTAACCGTGTCCATCTGTACGTCCGTCCTTCTGTCCATCTGTCTGATTATATAAATTTGTGCGCAAATGACAGCTCACACTTTTGAGATCTTTCCATGAAATTTGGTACAAGGAGATGTACTGGCCCCAAAACGAACTCTGTTCAATATGGACCGACTGTTCTATTTCTCGAAATGACTCGCATTTACTGCTACTACAGTAAATTAATTGTAGCATAATTTGTGGAACTAAGTGGTGTAGAATATTAAATGGTCGATCTTGACCGTCACTTGTTTATATATGTGTGTGGGTAAACACTTGATTAAAGACACACCGAAATAGCCGAATAATAAAACCGAAAGAATCTAAATAAGTAAAAAGCAATTTCTCTTCAAATCAATTTAATCACCATTTCGGGTAAAACTTCTTCTCGCAGTCTTGCTACTTACATTGTGGGTATACTAAGTTTCTTATTCGTATGAAGTTCCTTAAAGTATATGTATTCAGTATCAAAATCAGATTCATTTTTGTTGGGTCTCTCACGATCGTATATTCAGAGATCGAAACTAAACTTTGTATGCCTCCTTCTGAGTGTGACAAGCGGAATAACAAACTTAGTATACCCTGCATCTTATGTGGAGGGTATAAAAAGTACATTTCTTAACCACGTCTACATTTCGTAACCAATTTAGGTGATATTCGGTAAGAACGTGTATAAGTGTATAACATGCGTTTGTATGTGTGTGTGTGTGTGTGTATAAAAACACACAAAGAAAGAGAAAATTTGCGTGCTTTTAATATTTAGGTCACTAGGACTAAACTAATTTTTGTATACAAATACATCCAGAGCGTGTATATACGCTATTGATTCAATGTAAACGAGGTTTCAATCTAATAATTAAAGGACACTAATTGTAAATCAAATACGCGCCAAAGTATGTACATGTGTTTACAGTCGTTTATCTTTCCTAATAAAAAAATACTTCATTTCCAATAAAGGAAAAGTTTTGCAAACGTTGTATTCGCTAATACGCTAAAATGTGTGTGTATTTCAATTTTAGAACACTCTACATAACAGATATCATTTTCAAAAAATTAAAATTGTACAGGGTGACAAAGAGATGATTAAAAATTTTCTTCTTTATTTCTGTTACTGAAATTTTTAATTAATTATTATTCTTTTATCCAACTTTTTGTGTAATTTCATAATTTTACAGTGGTGCGAATGATTTATATATTTAAAATAAGTTTTCATTAATAAAAAATAATATTAAAAGCAATTTATACATTTTCATGTATGATTCGGTCACAAAGTTTTGTTGTTTACTATATTTTTAACTTCACGCGTTTTGTAATTTTGTGTAATTATTGGAGAAGTTGCCAACATAGAATTTTTATTATTTCTTACTCTGGCAATACCATTAACATATTATTGCTCCATGAATAGAGGATTTTACAGTTCTCCTTTTTAGTTTTCTGTCTGTATTCCGAAGTTTGATGTGTGTGGAGCGGGCTCGCAAATTTTTAGTAAATTTTTTCATTAAATCTAGTTCCAAAAATAAACCTTAAAAAAACATTACGATCTACATCAAAAAAGTAAAAACAAACAAAGTAAAAACATACTTTAAGCAATTAATATTTATACGTATATACCATGCCATGATTAGGCCAACAAGTGTTAAATAACACTCTAACGTATAATAACTAAGTAAATAGAATAAAAAAAATTAAATAAACTACTTCAATATAATTGGATAAATCGAACAATATTGTTCGAGCAAAGGAACGAATAAAATCGATTATTTAATAGATATCCGCTCGTATGCTTCACAGTCTAGAAAATTGCTAGCAGAATATCTTAATTAGGACCAATAAATGCATTTGCAAGAAAGTGTCATATATTTTACACGAATACATACTTGTAGAATGAAAAAATAACAATTTGTGAGGAACTTGGAAAATTAATAGAAATGAAGCTGAACTAGCTGAAAATGTGTACATGGCGAAAAACGACATTCGCACGCACACACAAACACCCCCAGGTGTGTACATATATTTACTAATAAAAAAGTCGAAATAGAAAAAAAAAAAACAAAATAGAATGCTGAAAGCAGGGGGAAGATGAGAAAAAGTATTATAAAAACGAGTTAATTATTAAAGAGAATAAAAAACAAACACTAAGGTGATTGCCTCAAATAATAGAAATGAGTTTATTTGGGAAAATTGAGAAAACTTGTGTATCGTACGTATTTAACAAGCAATGTCACGGTACAAGTGAAATTTTTTAGGCCAAAGGTTTTTGTGTTCTCCGATGGAAATCAATTTTAATCCAAATGTCGGTCGAAAGATATATATATATATGTATATATATATAAATATATGTACATGCATGCATGTGCACCAGTGTGTGCTTATTTGCATATTTGTTTGTGAGTGTGCGTGCTTAATGTGAACATACTTACTTGTGAGCAATTAAAAAAACTTGTTCTTAGATGTTGTACGCGTACCCTGTCCGTCCATTCATAATTGCACACATTACAAATATGTCAGCTAAACACTCGTCATGTACCATTTATTCGTTCTTTCAGATTATGTTAACAGCAGAAGATTTGTGATTATCTGAACGATAAAAGCAAAGGATTGTCGGAGCAGCACATATATCACAGAAAGCCGATTTCGCCCAGAAACGCGCAGAAGGAGCAGGTGCCAGGCAATCGGTCCGCATTTTTTGTTGGAAAGTGGGTCAAAATAAATTGAACAAAATTGCGAAACGTATTTTACAATTTTTAAAAAAGAATAAATCCCAATCCTCGTCAACTCCCAGCAATCAAGTTAATGCCCCACAATTGAAAGCCTCCCTCCAGCAACCAGAGCAATCCGCTAAAATCCAAAAGGACGAAAATTTCGGAATAGAGTCTAATAAAGACAAGGGCACAAAAAAGGACCACAAAATAACACCACCCACAGGAACCCAGTCCACAAATTTGAGTTCCGCTCCGCAGGCCAGAGCCGGCGATAGTCTGGACGTAGTTAGCAGCAGCACCACCGCCACCACAGCTGCCCAGGTGTCCAATACAGCGGCTTTGTGTTTTTCTACACTGACGGGTACCATTTCGAAAATGGGTAACAATGCTACAACTTCCAATAAAAAAGTCGATGCTGCCGAAACTGTCAAGGAGTTTTTAGAGCAGGCCAAAGAGGAGTTTGAAGAGAAATGGCGTCGCAATCCAACAAACACCGCAAGCTTGGATGACTTTGAACGGATCAAAACACTGGGCACGGGTTCGTTCGGGCGTGTGATGATTGTACAGCACAAGCCGACAAAAGATTACTACGCCATGAAAATTCTAGACAAGCAGAAGGTGGTTAAGCTGAAGCAAGTCGAGCACACGCTCAATGAGAAGCGCATCTTACAAGCCATCTCGTTCCCTTTTTTGGTGTCGTTGCGTTACCACTTCAAGGACAATTCTAACTTGTATATGGTATTAGAATATGTGCCTGGCGGGGAAATGTTTTCACATTTAAGAAAAGTCGGTCGTTTTTCGGAGCCACACTCTCGCTTCTACGCAGCTCAAATAGTGTTAGCTTTCGAGTACCTACACTACCTTGATTTAATCTATCGCGACTTGAAACCGGAAAATCTGTTAATCGACTCGCAGGGTTATCTGAAAGTGACCGATTTCGGTTTTGCCAAGCGTGTGAAAGGGCGCACTTGGACACTGTGCGGCACGCCCGAATATCTCGCACCCGAGATTATTCTGTCCAAAGGCTACAACAAGGCCGTCGATTGGTGGGCCCTAGGCGTTCTTGTATATGAGATGGCTGCCGGGTATCCGCCATTCTTTGCCGATCAGCCAATACAAATATATGAGAAGATCGTGTCGGGCAAGGTGCGCTTCCCCTCACACTTCGGATCCGACTTAAAGGATCTGTTGCGCAATCTGTTGCAAGTCGATTTAACAAAACGTTACGGTAACTTAAAGGCCGGCGTCAACGACATCAAAAACCAAAAATGGTTCGCTTCGACAGATTGGATTGCCATCTTCCAAAAGAAAATCGAAGCACCATTTGTTCCACGGTGTAAAGGTCCAGGCGACACCAGCAACTTCGACGATTATGAAGAGGAGGCGCTTCGGATCTCCAGTACAGAAAAGTGCGCCAAAGAGTTTGCTGAATTCTAATTATTGCCTATTGTTTCGTTTCGATATCCTCCCCTCCCGCAACCAATACAAAATCACACCAACGTTTTTATGCGCCTGCATACGTTTCGATTGGTTCGTTAACCAAATGCAAACGTACTGTGCATTCTTATTGGCTTCGGTCGGTTGTTTAGCCATTTTACTTACCACAACAACAACAACAACAACAACAAAACAAAATTATAATTATTCACAACAACTTATAAAAAACTTAACAATGTTAGAGTAACTAAGCAAAAAGTGTGTATAGCAGTTAAGTAAAAAATTTAAATTGCATAACAACAACAACAACAACAACAACAACAACAACAAAATTAATAATAATAGAAAAAGGTTAATAAAATGTCGAGTAATGATATAAATCTACTCTGAAATAATAAGCCGGCAATCACAGTGTATTCTTGTAAACGGGTTTAACAACATAAGTACATATACAAAAAACAAAAACAAAAAAAAATTCAAAAAACTAAAACTAAAACTAAAACGAAAACAAGCTTAGAAAACAAAAATTAGAAAAGAAACAATTGACAAGCAAAGGAGGAGACAATTTGATTGCATGCATCTGTTGCCTAATCATCAAATATCAGTTGAACCAATCACTCACCAATCAGCAAGAGTATGAAGGAAGTTTATATTGTGGCATGAATGTGTATACAAGTACAAGAAGTCGCTCTCAATCTCTCTCTATCTCTCTCTCTCCCTCGGTCTTCCTCTGGACATAGCTTGTTTTATGAATTCTCAGGATAGATTTATTAGCAAACAGCATTCCTGGAATAATGCTGCATGTGACCCATCAGGATAAGTAGAGGTGCTTACAGCTCTCTTTCTTTACTTTCTTTCCTTACTGCACAAATATACACGTACATTCTTTATTTATGTTATTCAGTTACACGTGTAACACGTAGAAATCAGTATCGGGGCAAGAACGTTTCTTATTCTGCACATATCAGCCGAATCAGATATAAAGTTAGTCAACGCAAAACAATAAACAAGTAAGGGATAGCTAGCTTGGGTGAACATCCAAAATTTAACTATTTGAAAAAAAAACCAAAAAACTTTATGTACTCCCCCACACAGATATTCCAATTAAACCACTTAAATGTTTAAATGTTGACTGAAGGTGTTCTCTAATAGGGTTTTAAGGGGCAAACTTCAAAACCCATTTTTGTTGCTATTGTTCTTACAAGTACAAGTTTCAGGAACGACCACCATGTGGCACTCTGATTCACTCTGATTGATTTTTGATTGCTAGGTTGCTACAATTGTTACTACTAAACAGTTGTTATTGGTATACCTACTAAACTTCGTCATCATTAAATTTTGTACAAGTGAAACTGTTATATTCGACCATTTAATACCCTGCACCACTTAGCTGCACGTATGCAACAATTAGTTTAGCAATTTTTTGCCAGCTTCCATTATGAAAACATTTTACACGGGGAGGGGTTCTACAAATTTTCCGATTCAGTACATTTTCAATCAGCACTGCAATCTAAGACGATATAGATATGTTCGTCCGTGTGTGTGTCTGTTGTGTGCACTATTACGGTCCTAAATTTGAACAATCAAGTAAAAGTCATGAAACATTCTATTTGTTTATTTATTTATTTTTCTCTTTTTTTTCAGAACAAGCACATACTACAATTCTTATATCTACAACAGCAGCGCAGCTATTTATGCCACGAAAAAACACCAGTTATCCCGTACACGCCAATACGAAATGTGGAAGAAACTAATGATTCTGAATTCTTTCACAGATACTTCACTAATCCGTTGTCCAACAATTGGCCATTTGGCAACGGCCCTAACGCGTGACCATCAGTCCAAACAGACAATCGCCATTCTCGCAATAAACAAATAAACGGCTAGGATGATTGAATTATCTATTCCTTCTCCTACCATTAGTTACACCTAAAAAAAAAAACAACTAACATCACCACTATTTTCATTGTAAACTTGGCGAATCGAATGGATTAGATGAAGGTGCAATAATCTTAGGAAAGCCACAAAGCATCACATTTTAGATGAGTCAATATTTAACTTTATGTCCCTTTTTAATAGGCAACTGTACTATACATTTAGTTTAATCCCAAACTTCCTTAGGTAAGTGTTTTATTCAATTACGAATGATTTGTCGCCTCTGTAAAATTCAATGCGGAAAATGTAGTGAAAAAGAGTCCAAACACCAATACCTACCATAAGAGAAATAATGTGAAAATTTTGAAAAAATCATTGTCACTGAACAATCAATCAATAAATCCGTTCTAGAAAACAAATCAATTTTCAAAATGTTAATATTTATCTGATCTGATTGATTGCTATGATGGCAGAGACATAGAAGCGAAGCAAACAAAGACATCTACCTAAGCGTGGCCACCTTGGGTGGTTAGTCATTTCGGAGCCACTCACACTACAATAGCTTTTTGCATTAGTATCGCAAATTGAATTATATGTTAGAAATTCCAATGTAAAATACTGTTGAATAGAAATAAAGAGAAAATGTACACAAGCGAAGGGAGGAACCTTTTTTCATACCACGATATCTCCAGACGTCCTTTGAATGCGGACAAATCCGCGTTTGCTGACCTGGAATGTGTTTAGTCGCACATGGGTTGACGCATAATTGGAACAGCTTCATCTCTGATATGGTTTCTAGATTGCTAAATTAAACCCTCCCACCCTCAACATCACCGGTTCGCTTCCACGTTAATGTGGTCTACCAAAAATGTTAGACATTCTATGTTTTCAACATAAATACATAAATAAGATAAGAATTCTTTCATCTACCCACCCACCCGCTACATGCTTACATCATACAAGAGCATGCATGAATGTAAATCCTGTACGGGGGGATGAAAATGCTACTGCAACGCATATTAACGCATGTGTAAAAGGTATAATTTTGAAAATGTCCGCCCTAACTCTTTATGTGACCACCACTATAAACGTGCGGCATGACCCCTAAAATGTATTCTTGCTCAGCATTGAATATTCTTGTGCATTTTGTCTGGCTCCCAAAAATTTGACTTATTAAGCGTGAAAATGGACATAATCGGAACATGAACACATGGCCAATAAACACAAATTATTAATATTAGTTGGAGAAGTAATAACGCGGTGTTCTCTTTTGGACATTAAGTAATGATGGTGATTGTCGCTAATGTGCTGCCCTTCAAAGATGGCAGTTAATGGGGGGTTGGGTGGGTATATCATTTTGTAAAAGAACACGCCTCACAAAAATTAAATATAAAGCAAAATAACACAACACACTCATATAATAAAATGAATTTAAAAAAAATACTGTCGTTAAGATAAAATTCATCTAAATGTAAAATGTGTGCGATTTTAAACCCATTTACCATATACACAAAACACACATATTTAAAGGAAAATGATCACCCACATATATTGTACTAATGTGTATAATTAAAGGAAGGAAAAAAACATTGTTTCGTGTTCGGCTTGGTCTGTCTCTGAGAGCACATTCAATATTCATGTCCAGATTTTAACGCACACACCACCACCTGTTTCCATAAATATGTATCGTAAGTAAGGACTATTTGCGAGTTATACGCATAGTATATGTGTTATGTATCCCATATAATCCCATAAGGAGTAAGTGTGCAGCATATTCGGAATAAAGTGCTTTTTGTATATATTGTACTGTACTGTATGTGCGTATATTTGATTGCAACGCATTGTGCTTGAGTGCGCAATTGACCCATTAACCATATGTTTACGCTAAACACTACAAACATAATTAGTGAACCAAACATACAACACAACATAACAGCACATTACAACTAGCAAAGAGAAATTACCCAAAAAAAATCACATTGATCCCCCAAACAATACAAGGTACATATTCCAAAAATAATAATTAAATATATATATATACATAATACATAAACGTAAAGCAGCAACAGAAACTTAAAAGTAACAACTATAATATACAAAATGGAAAAAAGAGAAAACAATTATATAATAACAAATAAAAATTAATAATGAAAAAACCGATTTTTTTTCTTTTATTGTTTTTAGCAACAAATGACATTCCCAACGGTTTGACAGGAAGGAACAAAAACAAAAAAGAGCATAAGGAATATGTGAGCGAATGTAACATATAGAGTGTAAATAACGGATGATTAGATTTTGTTTTTAAGTGTAAGGTAAGCGTAAGCACTCGGGAGATGTCTTCAATAAATGCATGCACCCCCAATTAACAAACAATTAAGAAACACTTTTAAAAACATTCCATATCTCCATACACAGGTTCAACTGTTGTAGGTATCGAACCCTCGATCCTTCGAATTAGAGTTAAGTGCTATTGCAGGCCGCAATATGGCAAAATGGCAAGAGGTATATAAATGGTTCTTCACTAAGTTCCTTGTCAGGGTGTAAGTCAAGTTTTTTAGGCAAATAAATATTCCCCATGGTACGGTTTGAGAGATTTCCAATTCCTGTAAACGGCCTGTGATCGACTGATTTGACTCATTTTGAACTCAAGCTGTAATATTTTCAATACTTTGACCAGTACGTTGCCTTACTAGCGCAGGATCATCCCATTGTGAATAATATCATTTGAATTTATCCATTATAATATGCACAGGCTGCCTGATGGGATGATTATTACTCCCGAAAACTGGGGTAAGTGCTCTTAAAGTTGCCACCATCATCTCAGAATTTCAATATTAGTTTTCCAAAGGTTACTCCTCAATGAACTTTACCATGATATAAAATGTTAATCTTGGTGGGCATTTTGACGTTGACAGATCGTGAAAAACTTTCAACGTATTAAAGTACAAAGTTGTCGTGACCCTATAGAGAAACAGTTTACAATGTTTTTTATCAATAAATTGATTGCGCGGTGCGAGGCATGACCTGTTGCATCATAGTCATTAGTCATTGAAACCACCACATGTTGCCCATATCGAAATCATCTAATTCACGCAAAACATGAAAAACAATACAAATCTTAAATTAAATAGTGGGCGTGGCAGATACATAATTATTACCTTTAACACTATATAGTACGTACGTACTGACGCGTCGAATTCTGGACAAAAAAGTTTTTTATAAATTGTGGGCGCGTCTGTTATCCGATTGCACCCACTTATGAGTGCTAATTATACATATGCGTTTCACTTTTATATTGGTCAACAGATTTTACCTATTACCAATACCGATCTGCGTAAACTAGAATTTTTCCATATACGCTTGGGTTCACAGCATCATTGTTTTCAGAAATAGATTTAGTAGACTACCTCATTGTAGTTGTACGCAGAATGACACGAAATCAGTGAACTGCTCCATCATGTGGAGGGTATAAAAAATAGCATAAATTTAAATGAAAATTCTAAATTTAGTCATTCGAGTCCAAGTGAAGGTGTCTGTTGTGTGTGTGTACTAACTTGCACAAGACCTACATCTCCATAATCAAGCGTTAACAATTCATTGAACAATAACTAATTGCCTGTGCAAAGCGCTCCTTTTTGAGCAAATCCATCCACTGATTGAAAAACATTGCACACGTATGCGTACGTTGCTATGTGGATGAATCCTTTACACATGCTAAAAATACATGCAATTTAAATGGAACACAAGTAAGAAATTAAATTTAGTTCAGGCCAAATCTTAAGTACTGTACACCCCTATGTAAAAAAATGTGGTCTCTGTATGGTGTGCATGTATTATGTGTCAACTTACAAAACGGATAATAATTATTTGTAAATTGTGGCGGCGCTTGACTGCACTTTTGACACATCGGCTGATGCACTAATTATGAAGAATTGCATTAAATTTCAACTATTTAGCTCAAGTGCGAGGTGGGCGTGGCATACGACCAATTTCGCTCAATTTAAATAACAACAAAAACACATTGACAAAACACGTTCATATTAAATTTTGCAGAAATGGATTCAGATTTTGATGTTGATCAAGAATATATTCACTTTGGCATCTCTTACGTAATGACAAATTTAATATACTATAGAATTTAAGTTTTATAGTGAAAATTTATTCGACTTTTTATTTTTGTTTTTAAAAAATTATAAAAATCTATATTACACTAAGTATTACGTTACGTATATTAAAGGAATAACTTGAGGGGAAATGCGAAATTTTAACTTAAACATCCATATCGTTTTCGTCATCCCATTCCCAATCGTCAAATTCGGCTAAAAGCTCCTGAAAGATTTTAAAAATAATTTTTGTTTTTTGGAAACAACAAGAGTTCCGTTAATTTTTAATATAACGTACGTAGTCGTCGGAGTTATCAGTGGCATCTGTGGGGTTTGCATTGGGTGAACAAGCCATATACGCCACACCCGTATTATGACCCGAACATTCACATGTTTGTTCTGAATTAGCCAACGCACTCTTAACTATCCTCTTGGCGAAAATTGTGGCAAAACGTTTAATTGGATATTTGCGCTCAGGCAACAAATTTCTAGCACCAAACACAGCTCCGTTTGTCTCCAGTGCCAAAGGAATGCATATCCCCAAATCGCTTTTCGATATGTTTAATTGCTGGCGGATGTCACGGTTCCCCTCAGGGAACCGCTTAGAGTACACAAATTCCCGATCTAGGCCGAAAAAGTGCCTCAATTTTCGTGATCTCTCAAACGCGAATTCAGTATCAGCCAGAATGTGTAAGCTGACGCCCTCTTCACGCATATACTGCCATATGGAGGTGTAATCCAGGCGCATATTTTGAGTGGCACAGTTCGAGCATGATAACAAAACGAATATTTTGGAAACGCCGGGTCTAAAGCTCATACGTGTGGCGACCGAAATGGCTTGAAGAATGTCGTAATTTGAACCATTGCCAGTCTCAATATGTGTAAAGTATTTTATAAGCTTGCGAACTTGTGTCGTAAACTCTGAATTGTCGTAATAAATGTTGTGTGGCACATCGAATGGCGGCTTTCCTCCGAAGGTCATGACAGCGTAACTAAAATAGATATAAACAAAAAGTTAGTATAAAAAAGACAAAATGCTTGGTCCTATGATGAAGGAATCAACTAGAAATGAACAGCTTCACTGGAGAGTCACTAGTGCTGAGCTTTCTGCTCTCTAAGGTGTGGTATATAAAGATTGCAATGTATTATCTTAAAAAAAAAGTACCGATTATTGGTAATGTGATTTAAGAGGAGTTGCTCCTCCAGCGTCATGATCATCGGTATAATGCTTTTCTTGATGGTTAGATTAGCATTGCAAGGTTTGGCTTCAACAATGAAAACAATATCACTACTGCGCAGCTCATCGCTGCTATTCAACGTTACAAATGTCCCCTCGGATATGTATGATTTGTTATTCAGCTGGCAACTACATGAAAAAGAAAAGAGAGAAAGAAATGAGCTTCTCTTTAAGTCCCATAAGTTTCACTTACTAGACACATTGTTCAGGTACACGCAGGGGTATATGAGCGACAGAACAGGCTTCAATGTAGGCGAGTGCCGCCGTACAGGCGCCCTTGTTGACGGGATTCTTGTGATCAACGATGTTTGCCTGTTGGCCTCCCAAATCTAAACAAATCTTATAATAGGGTGAAGGATCTAGGGTGTCGCTGCAAGCTGACAGTATGCCCGACTTGAAGTATGCATCACATATTTGCCTCACACCTACGGACGCAGCCGCAATTGGGGAATCACTTGAGTTTATCTTCTTCGATTTACAATTGTTCGCCAAGCTCCATGACTCTATAAAAGTGTTCGGATCCTGTGCGATGTAACGGCCAGGAGTTAGGAAATCATCCAAGTACTCGTTGTTAATTGTGCCCAATACGCCAGCCACCTTTCCAAAATACCATCCACTCACTTCCATCCAGCATAAAGAGAACTGCATGTTACAATTCAAATTGTATTCGGTGTCGGAGGTAATTGTCAATATATCCAGTTCACGGTACACAGCAACGCCACCCACCTTCAATGGTAGCATGGGCCTCTCATCCCCATTGATAATTAAATGCTGCAAATGTTTTAAGTAAGTTTAATTTTAATATTGTGCCACAAGCACACAGTCCTTGTTAACAAATGGTAGCTTACATCTTCTTTAAAATCAATTTCGATTAGTTGTTCATTGGCGATAAAACTTAGCCGCGTCGCATTGAACTGTAATAAGAGAAAGCAAAGGAGTTGTTGTGCAGGGAAATAGTTTTTTTAGCACACTTACTGACGTCTTTAGCATTAAAGTAAAATTTCTTTCGAAAAAATCATGTGTCATTAAATATGAGCACCCTTGAGCCGGACACGAATGCTCTTCATTACCTTTGTAGCACACATTCAAATCTACGAATCTTTTATCAAATGTTACACAGTGTCGTGAACCAATTAATAGGGATCGTGCTTCAGATGTATGAAAAATATTAGTGTGAACGCAACTCGTAAATGGTTACAGTATAAAAAAAATACCTTGATAGGGCGGAAGCCATGTCTTCGAGTCCAGATGTTGTCTCAAATTATAAACGTACCGTATTAGAGATGTGTTTGAAAAGGTGAACAAATTATAAGCCTTTGCCAGGATCTTGTATTCTGGAATTTCCTCAAATCGCGGCGTTTCATTGAATGCATGCCATGACATGGGCAATTTCTGTTCAAGATCAACAATACCAATTTCAGGATCAAAAATGAATTTCGTCTTTGCTTCGCGATACATATCCGCGGTCTCTAAGGCGTTGCTGGCATAATTGCTTAATTTGTTGGCAATTAATGAATACAGCTGGTGCAGACGCTTTTCAAATTGCAGCTCCTGACCCACCCACTCCACCTTGGCCTTTACTTCCATACATTTGTGTACAAAAAGCTCGACTTGTTGAATTTTCTGCAATTCTTTAACTTCCTCCCAGATCTCGGTAAACACATCGTTCAATTCGACCCCGAATGGCACAAGTTTAAAATATTTCTCTTTGATAAAGTTTAAGGTAATCAGGGAATACTTTTTGATGTTGGTAATAGCGTCGTGAGACTTTATATCCTTGTAAAGATTATCCACATCTTGTGTAAAACTGGAAACTTTGTTAAAATATGGTGATTCGGCCAACTCATTGGTTCGCTTGTAAATAAAGTCAAACATCTCTTTACTAAAATTCCAAGCAGCCGTTTCTACATAACTGACCAATTTGAATAGGTGTGGCTCTAGTCGTTTTAAAACGCTCCTCCAATAGTTCGCAATCATAGTCCAGAACTGGTTCCATAAATTTTCAACATACTTAATAAAGGTGATGTGCAAGTCCTTAATGAATCTATCATATTTGTGTACAGCCTTTTCCATTAAACTGGATAAATAGTGAAGAGACTCTCCACTAAAGAAACGGTAAATTGACTTCATTAAATTATTGTAGGCTTGTTTCACCGCTTTGGTCAGCCAAACGATACTGTTGTGTAGAGCCTTGCCCGTATCTCCCATGGCCTGCCAAATTTCCGTGAAGATTGTTGGCAATGATTCAATATGATTTCTTATGGACAACTCATCAAATATGCTTGATGTGAAGTCGACTAAGGTCTTGACGTAAAAGTCGTTCGCTTCATATGAATGATTTAGAAAGAGGCGTAACTCATCCAGATCCTCTAAAAGACTACTTAAATCGTTTACATCATCAAAGAAGGGCCGATTATATCTTTTTGTTGTATCCCACACCAAGCCAACACTTTCCGTTGCTTCTTCGTAAAGCGATGTAATCCAAAAGTCAATGCCCTCCGAAATTGAATTATAAATAGTGGACCCTATAGACTTGAACTTCCCTCTAATCTCGGAGTTAAATTGTGGACGCCAGTGGAATCGGCCGCTTATTAAACGTGAATGATTCATCTTTATATACGAGCTTATGTCGATGATGCGAATTTCCTCATAATTGCGCCACATCTCTAAATAACCGCTTCGTGCATCTGGTACATGGCCAATCAATTGTAAATTTTGACTTCCGTCTTCGCTAAGATTAAATTCAGCACGCGCCAATTTCCTTTCCAAATCTACATAAATATATCCCGTGTCGTTGGTATCAGGCGTATCCCAGAAGGATGCATTCAACCCATAATAAGGATAGCTGATGACCGTCGCGGCAGAGAGCTTAACTGTACGAGAAGGAGCGACACGCTATTAAAAAAAAAATATCAACTTTTAATACATTCTTGCGCTTACTTTCTACTAACAACAGTCTATTATAATTATTACCAAATAAACAATTTCCTTTTTGTACAAGTCAAGCAAAGTAAACAATTCCCCGAATTTCTCTGGATAGAAGGATCTTTTGTATTTACCCTTGAATTTTGTCTCATAATAAGATGGCTGTGCCGCCAGTGTACCATTTAATACTGCGCGTAAATCTGAGGCTTCATGATGCATTTCCATGTATAGTTTATAATTGGAGTAACCCAATTGTCGTTGTAAATCCTTTAAAGTTATTTTCGTTCCTATCAAATGTTCTTCATTGTGCGAGTAGTTGATTAAATAACTTGCTCGAAGCAATTCACTTATACCGCGATAATATTCAGCTCTCAACGTGACATCTTTCTCCAAATCTGGATGACTAATAGTGACCACACATGTTTGGTGATCTAAATCGTTACCACGTAATGGCATCAACTGCCAAAGTAGTCCAGTTCGTATTATTCGGTCCTTGTTGGAATACCTGCCAGGGTTAGTCCATTTAAATGTTAAGTCTGAAGAAAGCTTGTCCTGTGTTAGGGAGTACCAGCCTTCGGTAAACAGAGTACGTTTCGGATAAAATAGTTCTATTGAAAATTTGCCAGAATCATTGTTTATCTGTTTATAAAAAGCATCATAATAAAATAGTTTTTGAAATTGTTAACGCCTATATATTTAGGTACGTACTGCTGTGGAATTAATTAATACTATGTTATAACCGATCCATACGTTCTCCGATAGTTTCAGTTTACTACGGTGCTTAGACATACGGTCGTCAAAACCTTCGTAACTTGTCGTAATTTCAACCGTTCGATTCGGATGAATAGCTACCAGTTTTAACTCTTGGCCACCCATTCTTGTTATACAGTGCAACTCTCCGGTTAAATTGAAGTTCTTCGCATTTCTTAATTCGAATATTTCTAAGTGTTTTTCATCCGCAATCTCCTTTGTTTTATTAGCATCGTGTTTCTGCACATAATGAATTCCCAAAGGCTTCAAATCGTTTTCAATGCTTATGTCAACCTTTTTAGTATGTAAGCCCGTTTGCTGATGATTGTTGAGACATGCATAGAAACTGTCAAGCACTTGTTGTCCATTATAAATGACTTTTAAGAAGCCATTCTCTGTGCTGGAACTTGAGTTCATATGATATGTCACATCAGCTTTATGCCTTGTTGTTAAGGGTACTTCAATGAGAAGTTTTCCGTTAAGTAAATGAGTGGGCTGGATATTATGGTACAAGTTATGCAGCATAAATAGTGCTGTATTTGATGGCCAAGTGCCTTTGCACTGTCTAAAGGTTTCATTCCTGCAACAGCAAGAGAAATTTGGCTTTTGTTGAGATGAAAATGTTTTCACAATTCTTTTGCTTACCGGTTTGTCGTAAAATTAAAATCTCCCTTAAACCATGTATTATTCAAAAAAGGTGTGGTGGAATTTATATGGCCATACATATTGGAAAATGCTTCAAAGCACACATCGATATCCGCATATTGGGTGCCTGAAGGCTGTTCTACCACACAGCTGTTGGTCAAAAGAGAAAATATATGCATTTAATGTGTCTGGTGATGATTTTTAAACTCACCCCAAGTTGTGATAATTCTTCTCATTTAGATCGTAAATTCCCTTCACATAGACGGTATCTTTGTTCTCATAAGCTGGTGTAATTAATTTGCCATAGAATTCCCGTCGTGTTTTGGATTTGCGTAACATTTGAAAGTCACTTTCTGCAATCGATATATTCTCCATGTGTCCCCATTCTACACGAGCCAGTCCTTGAATGTCGGTCGCATTTCTGTAAGAAATACGACTTAAAAGCTTTCTCTGAGCATTTTGAGAACGATATTTCCCTTCTAAGAATAGTTCCGGATTTGTGCCCTGCTTGGCAATCAGGTTACCACGATAGCGTGCATTAAAATTATGAATATCATAAATTTCTGGTTCTGGTGGTACAATATTAAGATTGGCATTTACATCATCGGACGACATATAGTTCAATAAACCGTTTAAATTTACAATCCACTTGGAATCCACATCAAGTAGTCCACCTATTTCCAAATGTTGAAAGTTCCGATTTGGATTTATATACTTGGCTGCGGCATGCATAAATCTGGGGTTGGCATTTGGTTGTTTCATAAAACTTTTAACGATAAGTTGCATGTTCTCGGCTGACAACCACGACCACTCATAACTGCCGCGTCCTAAACTATGCCCCACACGGTATTCACCATCGAGATTTCCCTTAACTTTTTCCATTGAAAAATTTAAATTCAAATTTACAGAATCTATGCCCAAGTCAGACCAAGGTGTTTCCAAAGCCAGGTCGCTTACAACGTGACCAGTGCTAAGTGTTCGAACGTTCCCATTTAAACTAATGTGTTTCAATTCAGATATGGTCGACTGAACCAGCCCTGTGATTTCCATATCGGAGTCGTGGCCCAACGAATAAGTTCCCGATATATGACACAATGCTGTATTGCTTTCCATAATATTTAATTTTGTTTTATAAACTATGCCCAGATCGGTTTCCTTCGGCCCTATGGTTAATTCTATTGTAGTGCTGTGACCACTAGTCACTGGAACTACTGCAAGTCTCATGTCGTTTGGATAATTACTACTAGACATGTGAATAATCCCTGATAGGGAATATGTGCCCATGTTTCGGTAAAGTTTACCCATAACTTGAAACTGCGTTGGATCAGTGAGGGATGGAGTAATGGATCCATGCATAGATATGTTGCAATATTCTTTAATAGGTGTCCAAATTTCAGCATTAAACGTTTCCCCTTTTTTGTTGGCTCTTAAACCAATCTGTGAGCGGTGCCCGTTCCAATCAATAACATCCAAATCAAAACCTAATTTAGGATTTAAACCTCTAGTTATCGAAACTTGTGACTCGACCACTTTTAAAGGAACTATTGTTGTCGTAACTTTTCCATGAGCATTTATTAAATGAGTCGCATCGTTCGTCCACATAGACTCAACACATAGCTCATTTGTTTTATTGTTATCCAGAACCGTAAATTTTACTATGACACAATTTTCTCTTTCGGTGAAATCCTTCTTAACATAGGCTTGATAACCGTAATGAGGAACAACAGTCGTATGAAGAATAACATGAACAGAAGCTTCCAAAAAGTTATCTTCAATCTAATAAATGGAATAAAAAACTTCTTCAACGTTTCGCAACAAATTAGAAAATGTTACTCACCTCTAGTGCGGTGCCTAATGACACGGAAGTGCTATTTGTTGCAGATGAAATATTACCGCGAAAGAAAGTGTCTTCGAGTTGCAAAGCGCCCTTTAAATTAAGGAAAGGTATAACTTTAAAAGGTGTTTCTATATTAATATTGACTTGATGCTGTTTCAGTTTAACTAAATCATCCACTTGCGTATAGTTTAGTTCAATACCGAAGACACTTGGTGCGTGATCTGCCTCACCCAAAATGAAAAATTGTACTTTATCATAGAAATAGTTAAAATTCAGATCTAGATGATATTCTATGATAGATTTAATGTCTCTTGCGGCACGAAAAGGTGTTATTAGGGTGAAAACATTTAAAACGTTAATATAATCTGGAAAATACAAGCGATCTTTAAAGGTCACCCGACCCTGTGGTATTTGAACGTTGCCTACAACTAGATAAAAATCCATTATTTCTTGAATATCAACTACACCCTCTATGGTTGGCCACACAATGGAGTCTACTTCAAAATCGATGTAATATGAAAAAAACTCATCATAGTCGATATCGTCAATATCGTAATCGTCTGAAACTTCCGAGAATTTGGGCGGTTGAAAGTCATCATCGTATAAGATTTCTAATTCAACTTTGTCACCTCCTAATTGATTGAGAAGTTTCGATTTTGGCAGACCATTCAATTTAAAGCCCAATTTATATTTGGACAATTTTCCATGCAAATGCGCCACCAAAATGTCTGCTTTAATCAATTTAATAACAAAACCGTTCTCCTCAAAACCAGGCAATGGTGTATATACTGTATACATGTATTCAAAGTTTGTCTTATCCTCCATATGCCAGACGCCAATAAATCCCAAGGTAGCATTGTTCCAAATAGTGCGAAAATCGACCGAGTCCGATTGAATTTTGGCAAAAACAGCAGCCTGCTGGAAGGTGCCAATTGGCGTGGCCACACTTAATTTCACATCAAAATTCATCATCGATATTATATCCAAGAGAATCTCAATTCCTAATACTGCAGTGGGCGATCTCATTTCTGCAACAGCATGACGCTTCCGTTCATTTAATCCAAATCGGCCATTAATTATATGGAATTTTTGTAGAGGCGTTGTCATTTTTACTGTCAGCATATTATCAGTAAACTTCCGAACGTAGCCATCAATGGCCACGGTGAATTCACGCATATCAAAATTTAATGAAGCGGCACCCTGGATTTCTCTCTTATGATTAAATGTAAACTTCGTTACGAGGCTACCCTTACGGTAACCTTCGTGCGGCGTCAATATAAGGAGTGTTCCACTTATATTATTTCTTGCTTCATTCTTTGAAAACTCCCACAAAGACTTGACACTGTATACATTAACAGTTTTATTTGAATTACTGTAACGCAACTTACAATAGGAATCGAATTTTTTATCATCCTGCCAATGCTTCAGTTTAAAATTTAGTATTGGTACGATGTCGTTTATGGTACTATTCACACCAATATAAATATCAAAACTTGTCAAATATTCATTCATTTCGTAGTCACTCTTGTAACCTAGTTCCAGGCCTTGATTTTCAGCCCAAAACACAGAAGCATTGGCCAGCACGAGGTTATTGTACGTATAGACCCCTAATCGTAGATTATTCTTCTTCCAGCCTTCAAAAGGTGTTATCAGATCTGCTTGTAGCCAATTATGAACGTTTTCCTTGATGGGCATTAAACCAGCATTGTAGGTGAATATAACCACTTTATCGACACTCCATCCTATTCGAGCTGTACCATAAAGTTTATGATCATCGGAATAGGCATCACATCCACAACTTATTGTTCGATCTGGATAGGTTATCATGAGATTTGTATCAAATCGGTTATTGTCAGACCTTTTAAATTCGGCCAACAGAGCCAAACGCTGAGAGGGATTACGATTAGCATCCCATTGAAAATCCAGTGATACCTCTTTTTGCTCCTCTAATGACAGCATGCCAAGTTTTATAAAAATATCCCGAAGTTTGTCTAAGTGAATCTCGACTTCTAATAGTTTGGGCACTTCCGATAGTAACTTAACATTAATCCAATAGTCGTTGTCTTTGATCTTCAAATGAAGCTTTGCGTTTGCATTATTATCCTTTGTATTTGTTAGGCATTGAATTATGCATCTGTACGGGTCTGTTGCATAGCGTGCTTTTATATCAGCAAATATTAACAATTGATTACGACGATAAACCAAATTGACTGTGGTCGTTTGAAATGACGGGCTCTCTGCAATTAACTTGAAATGCTGCAAAGACTGCATCCGGGAGCTCTTATCCTTATAATTGCCTTTAATTGATATTAGATGCCCCGAAAACCAAGAGCCATTAAAATGAATCTGAAATGACAATTATTCCATATAAATATTGCAAAAGCTAATGTTCTGTCTTCACATTTACCATGTAATCCTTTGGCGAAACTTCGTTTATCTTTAAATGGCAAGCACCAGAATTAAACTCTGGTACCGTAACATTCATATAAGCATCCAAACCAAACACATTTTTTCGGGGAACATGTATTGAAAATAAAGCGGTTGCTTCCTTTTCGGGAGCATAACGCAAACCTAATACAAAGTTGTGCTCGGCACCATTTTTGTTTCTTTCTTCGTGTCTAAAATTATACGACTTTTTATAATCATGAAAAATATATTTTTTTTCATCACTCACTTAATGGACACTCGAAAGTCCACTTTCGTACGAGGTATTTTTGTTTCTATACTAATTCTTGTGCGACATTCTTCCATCGGATAATTATCAGAATACGAGCGAGCGAATACTAAACGTGTTGAGCTGGTATAAGCTGGATCCATAAGGTCGGGTGCATTATTGAATGTTACAAAGCCTTCAGTGTGAGCTTGTAAACTTAACAAGGTGCCATTGGAGGCAAAGTTAATTTTTGGATATGCCGATGTTTTCAATTTCAAATAACTGTGATATTCCGTTTTGGATTTATCTCTTTTGTTTACTAATTTAGTTTCGAAATCAATCGATTCAATTTTATTCTCTTGGAATCTATAATTGATTGTTACGTTTGTCGATGTAGTGATTTCATTTTGAACAAAATTGCCCCGCAGTAATGCCTGCAACTTCCTAGTCTCGAACGAGATATCAAAGTCCTTTTGCGTTATACCGTTTTTCTCGCTGACACGAACAGTTCCAATTAAACCCGTTATGTTAACACCATTTACAGCTAGCAGTAATTTCGGTTGATACAACCATGTAGTGCGCTCTTGCCAGCGCTTTAATTCCATATTCATTTCTAAAGCTCTATTCTTATTTGTATCTAGAAAAAACTCTAGATGGCGATTACTCGCAGTCTCAATGTAATTACATTCAGTTGATGTTTTAGATTCTCCGTTAAGGAAGGATACTGTCACGTTAAATGCGTTAGGTATCACAGTAACATTAGTAACAAGGAGACGTTTTACTGATGATCCAGGAGTTTGAAATAACATTGACCAATTAGAAGCATTTCCATGCTGTTCCGAATTATACTGGAGAGAGTACCTTTTAGCTGTAGGATCGGATTTTTTTACAACTATACTAAAATTGGTGGGACCACTAAGTAGTAGACTCGGATATGCAATGGAAGAAGGTTGCACACGATCGGGCACACTTAAATGTGAACACAGCTGTAAACCTACCGCTTTGTCCAGTATATCCCAGGTACAAGAATGATTGGAACGACGATATTCGATGCCCGCCTGAGGGATCTCCTCATCTTCCGTCATCACAATCAGTTCAGACCTTGCACTAAATATTTCGTTGATATCTTGCGGCAAGTCAAATGAAAACGCTATTAAATTTTTACCTCGTACTTTTAACTTTGCCTCTATTTCCGAATTTGAATAAAGATTTCCTTTCACTTTAACTCCTGCAATCGCATAAAAAAAGTCCACTTGAAGAGTTGTTATGATATCAACTGAAATTGATGGCTTCAGTTTCCCCTCCAAATCAAAATGCCAGTCTGTACTAGGTTCGGTTCGATCTAACCCTCCTGAAATACGTATATCAATCGAAGAAGCGCCGAAAGCGTTAATCGATAGCGGCACACCAATACCAAGGGGAACGATATATGCTGCATCAAGAAATATATTAGATTGGGAGTGCGTAATGTCTTGTCCCGATAAGATTTTGGAAATCTGATAGAACATATCGAACTCCTTTGATAATGCCATTAGTTCATCCATTCCTTCTATTGAATAGTAGCGTAAATCATTGCCAAATATCCTTATGCCCAATTGGGCGCGCGGATTGTTATAATCATAATCAAGCTTATATCCCAGTTCATGAACGTCTTTAAAAATGCCTTCTTTGCGACCATCCGCTGTGGAACGCCGGTTTCGCTCGAACTCTTCTTCGCCACCATATTCTTCCGTAACTTCTATCTTATTTCCATCGTACTTCGTAGTATCGCGTTTTAAACGCAAATTGTCAATACTTAGCAGGTTTCCTAAGGCATCTACAAACATAACAAGTAAAAACAATCAATTTTGTATACACGAAATCTTGAATAACCACCATCGAGCAACCAAAGCATTCTAAGAAGTACAATTTGTTACTTTTGTACCGTCTATCTGCCATTCTTTAAAACAAGTAAGAACACTAAAATTGGCTTAGGCCAAATCTTAAACACTCTCCACATCTAGTGGGCGTGGCAGGTATATGATTACTCCCTCTAATAGTGTATGTATTAGGTTCAGCTTTCAAGTCGAATTTTACGCTGAGTATGGTTTTTTGTAAATTGTGGGTGCGTTCGTCATCCGATCATGCCCTCTTTTGGCATATCGATGAATGGGATAACAATATATGTATATGCATACCAAATTCATGTGACAGTTTTTGTGGCAGATAAATAGACTTTTGTCAATTGTGGGCGTGGTTTTGACTGATTTTGTATATTTTAAATAACGATCTGCGTGCAGAAACTAAAAACATCTGTACAAAATATCAGCTAAATATCTCTAAATTTACGACCATGAGAATACCAACAACAGACAGACACACGGACAAATCAAGATCGACTCAGTTTTTTAATGCTTATCAAGAATATATTATATATATTTTGTAGACGTACCCATGTCTTCCAAACTTTCGTTACCCAGCCAACGATTTAAAAAATGAAATCTTTTGCGAAACATCTCTCGATTTAGCGGGCCTGCAGTTCC
Source organism: Crataerina pallida (assembly GCA_949710015.1). NCBI lineage: Eukaryota > Metazoa > Arthropoda > Insecta > Diptera > Hippoboscidae > Crataerina > Crataerina pallida. Next base: position 35,958,551 of record OX453289.1, on the reverse strand, counting down.
GAATATGGACGTTAAGAATTCTTCAAAGCCCTCTATTCGTGCAGAAAAATCGAAAAAGTTTATCGATTGGCCAAATAGCTCGCTGGTAAAATTTAATGTAACCAAACGTGGTACATATGAATTAGTTCCAAAAATTAAATTAAAATCCGTAGTACTACCTAATGTTGTAATAGACGAATGTTGCTGTATTAATACTGAATTGAGTATTTTTTTTACAAACTCACCGAAGTTGTACTCATCGAAAAAAAGCGAATGTTCGTAATTGCGAGAGAATTTACGCATATCCAATTTAAATTTATTGGATAAATCCGCGTCATTAAGTAAAAAACCTTGTGTTTCCATTCGTATGGGAGATGTAGATTTGGCTAAATTTTTTAGATGGCTCCATACATAGGAGCCGACTTGATTCACTTTCTCTTCTTCCAAAATGATTTTAATTTGATTTAAAATTCTATAATCTGGACAGCGCATAACTTGCAGATAACTGAGAATTCGAATTTCCGAATTCATCGTGTAGTTTCCATAAGTGTTCAGAAAGAATTTACGAAACGCTTCACAATTGGCACGCCGAAATGCCAGAACACTCTGCAGTCGGACGTCCATAGACAGGAAATCATTTGTTATTACATCTTCTAACTGAGCAGCAAAGGTTTCTGACATGACCCCTATATTGCCAACGGCCTTAAGCAGAATGATCATTCGTTCCAGAGATCGTCTTTCACCGCGATACATATTGAAATGGTTCAAAAATTCAGTTTCCAATAAATTAGATATTTTCAACACTTTTGAATTACTAGCACATTTTTCGACATGCCTACAAAAACTGTGTATAACGGCCGAGGCGCAAAGCGTATATTCCGGATCAAGTTTCTTTCGCGAAAACTCCAGTATAGTGTAGATTGTTTCCATAGTTTCTTCGTCCGGTCTTTGAATAAATGACAACGACGTCAGCCAGCTAAGAGCTGTACTTCTTGAAATTGTACTTGCAATAATTTGATCCCGCATCACTTGATACGACGCTGTACTGCCAATATAAGGCAATGATTCCAAAACATGTTTTCTGCATTAAAATTGTTCAACAGTTATTACAATATATAAATATATGACATTGTCAGAGTACTTACTTGCCATATTCGCAAATACCAGCCGAACGGGCCAATAGTTCACTCAATGCCGTATAATCGAGATGTTTTGTAGTTTTTATAAATCTGGCAAAAGCATCAATAAACTCTCGTTGTATCTTGGGGAAACCCAAGGAACACATTTCTCTTAAATGCTCACGGGAAGCTTTAATCTCTCCATGTGTAGGCTTTATGACTGGGGTATGATCAAACAAAAGAGTTGATCTTTTTTCTACCAAATCAATCCCTATTTGAAAATATGTCATAAAATTAAACAGCTTAGATATGTGAGAGCCATGTGTAAGAAATACCCACCCTGAGTAGAAAACTCTCTTCTGTCATCATATAAATCGTCCGTTTTAAGTTCTAAGGTATGAATTGTGGTAGTTACTGTACCCGAGGTTGCATTAGAAAAAGGTATAAGTTGGTGTCGTTCATAGCACGTTATATTACGATAAATATGGCTATCGATTGTCATCTAGGAAAGAATATTTATAATAAGAAATTTGATTGCACAAAACGGACGCATTCACATACATTACAATAGCTTTCCGAGTCCAATATAGGCCAAATAGTCTTATCCTCACGGAAAGTGTACGGAGTCGTTTGCAGAATGGAGTGCGTAGAATAACGGTTACGGCAGCTGGACACATTCTTCGATTTTCGTATTGTAATGAAAACGTTGTCAGTTGTTTCCAACGTGTATTGGACATTACAAGATCCGGAAACGTCTGTCTCGATTGTAGCGAAATCCACATCAAAACGTAACATGGTATTTTGCAGGGTTGACAGAATGCCTTTTTTAAAATTCAACACCCAAGTGGCTTCATCCAGAGTGGGACAAACTTCACTAATAAGTCCGTCATGGAATGAAAAACGTAATATGTTCTTCTTCAAATCAGACGCTAAGTTTTTACTTTTCGGATGTTCTCCTGTACGATCTATCTCTTCCTCTTCTTCTGTCTGCGTCGCTCCTTTTTCAAATTCGCCATAATAATCATCATAAACATCGTTATCATCGATTGTCGGTGGCGATGTTGTCGGGCTATCTTCTACAACGTATGGCTTCTCCCACAATTGTACTTGATTAATGCGCATAACGCCCTCGCATGGTGTGGGGAAGCGAAACTCTACCGCAGCTTTAAGCGACAAAGTCGATGTGTTTGTTCCAGAACCGGAAAATTCGACGGCAAGTTTTACCGTGTAATCGTACTTGTAGACATGATTCGTGTAAGCAAATTTCCTTCCTGTCCCTTTACATTGAGGCCGGCCACAAACTTTTGGATCTTTTAAAGGATCTTCATTCAAACACAAACACAAAATATTCATAATACAAATACATTTACATCACTTAAGTACGATATTTCACTTACTTTGTCTCACAGACTCTGCTCTATTTACAATAATTATTAAGAGTAAAAGTAGCCGCAAAATGTGGCTCGTAATAGTCTTAAACACATTCATTTCTCCAAAAAAAAAAAACAAAAACAAAAACAAAACAAATCACTAGTGCAACATGAATAGCAATTAAATAAACAAAATGTTTCTCATCGTGTCTTCAGCAAGTAAAGTATTGAAATTCAATTCTCTGAAAAGTTTCCACATTAAAAATATATACACACATATATATATATAAACGGATTTTATTCGATTTGATTAACTTTTTCAGCGCTGTACTTGGACAATGTTTGTACCCTTTTTAAACACCTTCCTGAAAAAATTATACTGAGTTTGCTATTCCGTTTGCAAGATTCAGAAGAAAACATCAAAAACTGAGTCAATCTAGACATGCCCGTCAGTGATTGGCACTCTCACTAGGTTGTTTAATGACACTTAGTTTCGGGACGCAAATCGCGATTTAAATTGGGCAAAAACCATTTCCGTCCGTCTGTCCATGTAAATGATGTGAGCAGGCAAGATTTGCATTTTTTTGAGATATTTTGATTAAATTTGATACAAAAACATCTGTTGGCCCAAAGAGGAATCATATTGAAAATGAACCGAATCGGAAATCGTCGCATTTACTGTTAAAACTAAACTAAATTGTAGCATAATTTAAGGAGCCAAACGATCGGGCTTGACCAATTATAACATTTTCGCTTGTTTACTTATTTAATATCTGATGTTTTGTCAAATTTACTGTAGCAGAAATATTAACTTCATTACAATAATTGATATGTAATACACGGGAACTAAAAATGTTGTTTGCTTTTTAAAACTTGGCATGTACTGGATTTATTTCAAAGATTATAAACAAGATCGAAGCATTGCTTTGAACACACACTTGTTGTTTCTTTATTGTAAACAATTATAATGTGTACACATGCAAACGCTTCTTTATCAAATGTTTAGTATACGTATAGTATGCACGTCAGGTATGTATTCGATTGAACCGTAAAGTATATTACAATCACATAAATGTATTTAAAAATCAGTGATTCAGAGAATACTTTAAGAGATTATCGCTGTACCGAAATCACACATGAATGAAAAACCACTGATAAGAGTGACAATAAGCGTAAAGTTGAAAGGCTGTGAACCTCTTCGATACCCTCCGCAAACGTATTTACTATAGATCAGCGTGGAATCTTTATTTTTGTGACTACGTCCCTTAATCGATTTTGTCCCTTTTCAATTAGGCAACTACCCACTTGAACTGGGAATGTTTGTAACAAATTTTACCCAAACATTGCTAAATCAACTCAGATTTTGATACCCTCGTCGTTGCAAACGGAGCGCTTAACTTAGTGTGCTCTCCATTAAAGGGTGACACTTCTGAAAGTGCCGCCGAAGCAATTTTAAATAGATAAGAAGAATCGGTCATTTTAAGAAAACGGCCCATCACGCACATTTATCTTCACTTGATTCGTTCACTACTTCATTATCAATTATGTTATAATAAATATGCATGCATGCATGTGACAAAGACCGGCAGCACTTCTACAGTTGCTCACACACTTGTACTCGTATATGTTATATATGTGACCGATGCAATGTACGCTATTATGATTGAATTGTTCATTAAGGCTTATATAAGTGGGTTGTTGTATTTGGGCAGAGAGGATAATGAATTAAATACAAATACAAATATTCTCCTACGTTATAAAAAAATATCACTTTGATTAGCACTGTATTGTATGGTGCACGTTCACAAAATGCATTATAGGATAACTGATGGGATATATATCATGGTACGTACAAGCACACCCGCGCACGCACAATTCTTAGCTTCTGACTCTTTGAAACTTGATTGTATTTATTGTGTGTGTGTGTGTATGTGTGTGTGTACCGTAGTAAAAACAGTTTGTTTTTTTCTAATTTCCAAACGCACATAATTTCCGTTTTGATAAACTTTTGACACCAAAGGGCAAAAGTCCACAATAACCCCCATTAGAAACTGTACGTTTTACACACATTCGTAGTGTATTCGTCACTGCGTTTGAAAATGTTGTAGAAAGGATTTTTTCAAATTTTTTACACAACACTTGACTTTAGACAATACAATACCAATGTAGATTATGTGGGTGTATTGTTTAAGTTCACATATAACCGTTAACGAGCACGAACATCCGGAGCGTTTAAAGACAAAATAACAAATGATTCTTAGATAAGTACAATCTTTCCAAGCTGCTTCCCTTTTCACTTTCTACTCGTGCTATACTACAAAATTGCTTCAAGTGAAATTTCTCTTTCTGATACACACTTGACAATTCTCTTTATATGCGCTCTGCTTCGTATCCTCTCTGGCAAGTGTCATTCTTATTCATTGCATTCGACGAGAAGGGCAAAAATCTGAATAATAAAGTTTCGGCATGAAAACATTCTGAAATATTTTATATCTAAAATAAGATAAATACAAAGTATGTATATGTTTATATATATATATAGTTGAATTGTATATAGTTGAATTGGGTTTAAGGTAAAAAAAGAAATTTCAATAATCTTTTAATGGCCTGAGCTAAATGTTACAAAATCATTAAGCTAAGCTAGGCGTTTACAACTCTTTGAAAATACATTTTTGTTATCAAGGGTTAATATATTCTAGATTGACTTAGTATCGGTCCTGATGCAGAAAATGCGTTTATTGGGTTTCCGAGTGTTGAGCACCCCGGCCATTCTTGTAAGTGTCCACTTGGCACAAGTTCTTATTTAGCCATTTACTCTTCCTTTGCAGCACTTTCTCAACTGATAAACCCTTTCTTTACCAATTGCCCCCAAAGAGATAACTACAATGAATTTCACAAAATATTCTTCAAATTAAATACCAAATACAAATAATGGAGAATATTTCTGTTAGCATCTGTCATCTAGTTATTATAATACCGACACTGCTTATTCATTTAACCTCGACCTCAAACACTTTATCTTATTCCATATTTTATTAATCTGGAGGACAAAAATTTACTATTAATTTTTAACAAATAGAATCTCTTCTTTATTTATCGTATGGAATTAAAAAAAAAGAAAAAACAATCTTACAAAATTAAATAATCTTAACGCAATGTAGACACCTTTAGTGTAACTTTACATATTGACTAGTTTAAGGAAACACGTTCTGAATATTCACGTTATGAATGTACATCTATAAAGCAATAATAATCTCAGCTTAAAAAATGTTGCAAGGGTTTCGATTTTCCGTTTTTACTGATGACAGCTTTTTCACCTGCAAATAATTAAATCGGTTATGAAAAAAGTAAGAATAAGTAACTAAAAAAGGCTACATTTGGCTGTGGCCAAATCTTTCCAGGCAGTATATATATCAATAAGCCTTCTGTACTTAATTAGTAATATGGAAAATGTACTTAAAATTATGCTGCGCTCTCAGTTTTGGGTGCAGCGTAAGTGTCTCACTTGAAGTTTTAATAGTTTGCGGTCAGAAATGAGTATCACAGATCACACTCACGGACAGACGGTCAGACAAACAACAGAATGATCAAAGAAAGACTCAGTACTCGATGCTGGTTCAGAATATGTACACTTTGTAAGGTCGCCGACGCCTCCTTCTGAGTGGCGTGGTGAGTTTAAAAATACAAAAATTGACATTAGCTTCGATTGCTTACCCTCGTCATCCGAGGCCACAGCAACGCCCATTTCAGTGAGGGTTTTGAAGAGAGCTCCTAAATTTGACCGTTCATCCAGATATTCGTGATTAAGTCTCACAGTTGTACGGTTATGATTTTTAGTTTGAGTATGCCAAACTAAAATTTCGGTACAATTTTTTCCTTTCGGTTCAATTATATCCAGATGAAGTGCGATACTGCGCAGAAAGTAATCTTCCTCATAGCCAGGTCTGTAAGGCATGCTGGCATTCGGATGTTCAGTCAAGTAGGCGAGATTCACAGCAAATCCTGCCATATCAACAGGCCAACGCCGGCCAGCGACCCAAGAATCTAAGAAGCCTACAACTTTGCCCTATAATATATTTCACTGAAATTCACTTATACCACAAAAATGCATAAACAAGATAAAAAAAACCTGTCGCACTACTGGGCCGCTAACACCATAATTGGCAATAAGGCCAACTGGAAACATGGATACACGTTTTGTGTCACGTATTTCATTAAACAATTTGAGATCGTATGTATTGTCGTCATCACCGAAATACAGAATACCCTTAGTAATATTGTGATTACGTAACCACTGAATAGAAGCTCTTCTGTTCGACACTCCTCGTGGTTTATTATTAGTTGTTTTGCGAAAACGTTTAGGCATTGGACTAGCAAGGTATGTAAATGGCATATCTATTAGAATATTAAAGAAAAACGAAAACAAACGAAAATAAAATGATTCAGTATTGTTTGTGAACTCTCTCATTACTTACGAAATCTGTCGAGAAACGTGCTCAAGAAGGGATTACAAAAATTACAATCATCAGCTACTATCCAATGAATACGTGCTACGTGCTGTAGTGTGTATCCAAGTCTAGTTAATTCCGCTATTTGTTCTCGTCTGGGATATGTAGGAGTAACAAAATAAATCACCGTTAAGTTTTCCCACTCTTGCCGAGCTCGGTCTTGTATATATAAACGGGTATCTTGGAACTTTTCAGCACACACAATAATTGGTGATTCGTTGTCTGCTTTGCCATCATAACTCTCTAAAGACAAAAAATAAATTCAAACGAACCCTTTTATTATCTAATAACTGCCCAATATTTATTATGTTGAAATTTACGCCAGTTTTTTGTAAATTATAGGACCGGTAGTTATTTAGAACCACCCCGTTTTCAACTCGAATGGAAAACTTTTCTAAGCCTCTGGAAACTGAACTGATAGCTTTTCATTTTCAAAATCAGAACAAATAAGAAATTAAAACGTAAGTTACAAATCATTGTTCCGCCTGAAATATTACTTGTGCGTTCAAACGTGTAAAGTAAAAGCGATTACATGTAGGATGTAGAAAAAATCATATATATATCAGTTATATTCCATATATGACAATTCTGTGCCATCGGCAGATAATGTTTTTAAGGTTACTGCATTACTAAACACTGACAATTTGAATAATAACTTATTACATAAATATAATTAAACTGTACAAACGAATGCAACCAAAACTCTTCAAAAATCTTACTTTGCGTCTTGCACAAGACGTACCTACTCCGTTGCTGGAACTTCCGTTACTTAATTCGCAATTTACAATCACACACCAGACAGCATATAATAAGACCGTCATTAATACCATAATGCACACATAAAATCTGCGACTTTTAGCTGTTTTTGGCCAAATTGAAAAGGATCTGGACCCGTGAGTGCCACGTGCATTTATACTTGAGCCAGTATCTAATGGACGGTAGTGGACAGTGGGCATATTGTAAACTATATGTTTCTTTAGCACCCAGCATAAAAACAACTACGAGGGATTCATATTTCATAGACAATTTTAACTGTATTTAGTGCAACATATATATACTTTAATGAATATAACTGTTTTCATTTTTAATATATTAAAATAAGCACCAAGCAAGTTTAAAATATTCTATAATAATTATACCGCACGTACAAATAACATCCACTTATAGCACTATCAATAAAATTTACTAATTCACTGCACTGATTTCATATAATGATATAATGACAATAATAAAGTGTTATATAGTTGTCTCTTTTTATCATTATTTCCATTTTAAGTGAATTTAGCAAGCGCTTTATGCTTGAAAATGTCCCCTGGGCTGGGGAGAATAAATCATTTTTGCAAAATATGTATATACAAGGATTCGGAGATACCCAATACAGTATAATCGTCATCAAATACTTCAATTATGTCAAATTAAGTAACTTCATCTGCTGTTTACGGAAATTTTGTAACCCTCACTCGGTTAAATTAATATAATTACATAACGAACAAGTACATTAGACGTACGCCGAATCTAGGATATCTACCTACCATCATTCACAAACTCTTCCAAATAGATCTCCACTGCTCAAATAATAGAACAGACGGACATGTTTGAATTGATTCAGAATCATATCGATATAATTAAAGATGGGTGTGGCATTTCTGTTTAGGAGTTACAAACATAATACACACTTGTATATTGTATTGTATATGTTGAGTTTTTTGATCTATCATTTCAAATCGTTTTTAACACAATTGCATTACTCAAATAAAAACGATTTTATTTAAGCAAAGAAACCATTTTGAATTGTTGGTAATATTAACATTTTTTCTTAAGTAGATAATACAGAAAACAGGTTTTCATTCACGTCAAATTCTTGAAATAGAGGCCTAACATGTCCTAACATCCATATGGGTGGGCATGGTTAACGTGACTTTTCCAAATATATACAAAACTTTTGTTAATATTCAGTCTGTTAAGAAAAAAAACCCCTAGAAAATAAACCCCTTATTTAAAATTAAAGAAAGGTTCATGGAACGATTTCTATACCAAGGCACCTAGATATATAGGACTTATTTGTACCAAATTTCAGGTCGGCAGGTCTTATCATTCAGGAGGAATACGAAATTAAGTTTTATTTTAAAATTTTAAGATCTCAGAAGAGGCATGGTCTACCATCCAAAGACAATTTTAAACATAAACGAGACTGATTTGCACAGCTCTGCCAAATTTCACATCAAACATACACGTAATCGTGTGCCTTGCTCATATTAATCATGCGTTGTGAAATTATTCTAATAAAATGATATCATCTCCTTTTCGATCGATATTTGCTGCACTGAAATTGAAATGAATAGATTTAATGCAATGATTAGACTGTCCGTGACCGATTTTCTCATTTGCAAAACCAAACTGCACGCGCTAGTAAAGGTTATGTGCACCAAATTGCAGTTCGATAGATTAAGTTTTGCAACCGTGAGAATGGTAAGAAAGAGTTACAGACATATGGACATACGTACGGACAGAAGAGCTAAATCAACTCGTCTATTGATGCTGATCAAGAATATATATACTCTATATACTATATTTTCAATGATTTTTTTTTTCCATTCCCTTACATTCTTATATTACGTGAAATATAAAACCTTATGTTATTCAATAGTTCTCTGCAATTAAAACCGCAAATTTATATAATCTGTGGTGTTTTTCTTCTTCTTTTTTTCTATACAAAAACAAAAAAAGAAAAAAAGAAAAAGAATCTCAAATAATGGGAATGTATTTGTTCATATCTTAAAACATGCTTAATTTATTTGCCTAAGATGTAACATATAGCTAATAGCATTTCCAAATATATATGTGTATATTCTATTGAAAGCATAATTGTGTACTATGTGTGGGGTAATATCCAAGAAATACTTTGAAAAATCAAAATTTCTCTATTTCAATTTTGCTATAGTTGCGTTCAATCTTTCAACATTTGCTCCAGCAAACTCTTCCAATTTTTGTTTGTTTTTAATGAAAACAAAGGTTGGCATACTGGTAATGTTATATTCCATGGCAATGTCTTCACATTCGTCCACATCAACCTATCGGAAAAAGAGCAAATTTTTAAACCAATCACATATTGTGCTTGTAAAAAGGTGACCTTTAAATTGTGATTAATGCACAAACCTTAATTACAACCAATGTGTCACTATGCTCCTTTGACAGCTCCGCCAACTTGGGGGCAATCATTTTACAGGGCCCACACCAGGTGGCAAAGAAGTCAACAATCACCAGTTTAGTTCCAGCATTTTCAAGTTGCTGTTGAAAGTCGTCCTAACAAAATAACACAAATGTGACAATACAAAATATTAATACCGTTATTTATAACCAGTTATAAATAACCCGTCATCGCTTCCACGAGGCACGCTTTTTAATTTGCATTATAGGCTACATTTCAATCAATCACAATCGATACTTCTAAGAAATATTTGAACAAACAATACAAAACGGTATACCGTTAGAACCGCAAAAACGTCTTTTTTGTAAAGTTCGGTTTAATTTTGGTGAATACTTTCATAAAAAAAAGTTCACCAAAAATCACGTTTTTTACATTGAAATGGAGTGAACGTTTATTGTCCAAGATCTCAAAGTCTGCTTCAAATTAGAATTAGGATTGATTGCAATTTGCTTCATCATATTCTTTTTCAATTGAAAGCCCTCCCTCGTAGATTATTTAGGTTATGCAATAGTATAAAATAATTGAACAAAATCGGTGAGGAGGCCCCCTAAGAGACGTGCCCCCATTAATTTATGCATGCATGTATATTTGTTATTGCTATTTTATTTCACAATTGCAAAAACCGGATATTAAAATCACAATTCAATATAAATCATCATCTGCCCTGCCCTTATCTATGATTCAACATTGACATTAGTCGACTATTATGACCATAGCATTGTGGTAATTATTCCACGATGAGGAAAAACGTGTTCCCCTCAGTATTTAAATATGTTAACACACATGTGCGTATATATTTATTTATGACCGTACATACACAAACATATATAAAAATACTTCAAATAAGTTGATAAAACCTTTTAATTCTGCTTTACTGCAGACATACATATATAATCATAATAAATTTGGCACCAAGTGGACATATCGCCTATATAAGATAAGGAGTAAAGAACTTTTCGAAATTTTGCAAGAAAGGATGATATCATAAGTTTTGCAGTGTTCTACGCTGTACCACAATCATTCGTTACATATTTATGTACGTAAAGTTACTCAACGAAAACTTCATCCCAATGATTTATTGACTCACCTTATTTTTTACACAATACACCATTTTGAGCTTAAATTATACAAGAGTGATTGATTAAATTATTTAAAAAGTTTACAATTTAATGGGAATCAACAAAGCTACAACTTGTTCACACAACGTATATTTCGTTAATGCCCCTAGTAAAGTCACAGTTATTAGTTAGTTAGTTAGTTAGTTAGTTGGGTTCGCAAGAGGAGTGAAGTAAACAACTAAAAACATTGTACAGCAACAATAAAAATGAGAGATTAAGAGAACAAAAGCACTGCTACAAAACAGAATGCGTGCATATCAGCTAAGCGAGCGATGCATCATTATCTGTTTGCTGCTTTAGTGTCTACCAACAAAAAGTATTTTTTCAATTCTTCAAAACGAAATTTCGAAGTAAGAAGACTAAATTTGGTTTAGGCCAAATATTAAATACCCTCCAGATCTATTATGGTGGGCGTGGCAGGTATATGATTACGGTCTCTAATAGTGTATGTATTACGTATCATTTTTCAACTTGAGTTTTACGTAGAGAATAGCTTTTTGTAAATTATGGGCGTGTTTTTATCCGACCATGCCCATTTTTGGCAGATCGATAGATGGGATAACTTTAGCACCAAATTTTTGTGACAGATATTTAAATTATTTTCGATTGTGGGCGTGGCTCTTAACCAATTTTTCCCATTTTAAAAAGCTGTCTGCGTGCAAACAGTAAAAATATCTGTGTACAAAATTTCAGCTCAATATCTCTAAATTTAGGTCCATGAGAATGCCAACAACAGACGGACTCACGGACATACATGTCTAAATCGATTCAGTTTTTAATGCTAAACCAGAACATTTATACTTTGTAGGGTCTCTGAGTGTTGCATACGGAATGACAAACTCAGTATACCCCCCCTTTCTGTGGAGGGTATAAAAACCAAAATTCGCTTGAAGACTTAAAAATATTTTAATTTCCATTTCACTTTTACATTATCTCTCTCTAACCTTCACACATACATGTGTATTCAGAGTACTACCGTAAATACAAGTAACAAGAACACTAAAATTAAACAAGTAAAAAAGTTATGTTTGGCTGAGGCGTGATCTGAGATACCCTACACAAATGATGGGTGTGTCACATAGTTTTACATTTCACCTTATCACCGGTTTTTATTTTATTAGTTGTAGGCGTTGTCCGTTTTTGTCCATTCGATGGAAAGGTCAAGCGCAAGTATGTACACGTTCGCGTGTTAAAATTTCGGAGCTGTACTTTTACTCCAGTGAGAGTCCTTGGCAATTGTGGGCGTGGTCATTAACATTGATTTGACCTAATTTTAAATATAAGTTTCCTACACACGGACATCGCTAAAAGCGCCTCAGATATGGAGGCTGGAGGTACCATCGGATAGTTGCAAACGGAATGACAAGCTGAGTACTTTGTGCGGAGGGTATAAAAACATATATGTAAACTAATGTGCGTAGGCGTAGTACGAACTTAAATCGCACGAAGAATTACGAGGTTTTACTTCATCGTAACCTGTTCCATATTGAAAGCAAGGCATCGAGTTATCCAAGAGAGATGCCGGCACCACTCCATTATGATCGTAACGATCGAATGTCTGTGAAGATTTTCCCACATCGTGATAACCAGCCTCGGGAAAGTTATAATTTGTAGAATCCTCCGTAAGAATATTATTCGTATACGTTTCATATGACAAATAGTCATGACTGCCCGGGTAATTCGATGCGGTTTTCTCCTCCTTAAAATGATTGTTGTCTTCCACAAATGTGTCATCGCTTATTGATGCTGCATCAGTGATGTGTTGGTAGCGTCTAATGCCGGGTGTTGGTACCGGTAGTGGTGGCGGTGGTTCATGGGTGGTGGTCTGGGAAATGTGTTGTTTGATTTGAGAGTAGTTTATGAACTCGGGCTCACTGCCGAACACTTGTGCTTGACTTTGATTCTGATTGTTCGCTTGCAGCATGTGCATGTTGACAACATCGCTATCGTATGGTTCATCAATCATAACTGCAGTGCATTCTGTTGCATTGTTGTAATTGTAATTGGTGTAGGGTGTATGAATAGTTTCCTGGACGTGCGATAGGGGATGGTGGTGGTGTTGGTGGTGGTTTAGATCTTGCACCACTGAGTAGGCGTATGTTTCTGGCGGAGGTTGTTTTGGCGATGCGGTGACTGAGAAGTGTGCCACCGCAGGCGTATGATAGATTGGATAATTGTAAGTGATGTGCTGATGATTTACCGTAAACACTCTAGTCGGCTCACAAACATTGGTACCAGCGTTACATGCACCAGCACTGGCAGCTTCTCCTCCTCCTACTGCTGCTGTTGGTCCAGCTCCTCCACCATCATAGAAAACGGTCGAATGTTGACCAGTTGGGTAATTTGTATGCGTTGCGAATGATCGAAATTGATGCGCGTTCGTTTGGTAACTGAGAGAAGTTGCAGTCGCGTCTGACGGCTCTTTGAAGCAAGTGCATTGTACTCGGGCGGAGGCGCATTTGCTGCAAGCTGTATACAAATGAAAAGTTCTTACTTGTACTACGTTTTACTTTTCATAACCAATATATTACTTGGTGCGAGCAAGCCAGCAATAACAACTTACCGTTGAATTTGTAAACGCCCACAACATTACTGCTGGTTGATTTATTGGCCCTTTTGAGGGACCGATGGAAGGCATTGGCCTGCTTTGACAGCTTTACACTACTGAGTGGAGCATGTATTGTGGTGGGCTTTTTCGTTGCGCTCTTCACAGCCGAAGTGTTGCGATAACCTCCCAAGGAAATTCGACTGAAGGCCCGTTTAGAGACAGTCGAATTTTTGGGTTCAGGGCGCGGGTGATCGTGAACTCCTTTTGCCTGAAAGAATATGGCATTGTTCGAGTGCCGCCAAAAATGCGTGACCGGATAGCCGCAATGACCCCGGCAAGGCCTTATTTCCAAACGGCCGCCGCGGCACATTTTATTGGGACACGCTCTGCCCTCCTGTTTACGCCTGGCCTTGTCACAGATGGCTGGCCGCAAATTGATTTTGTTGCCGCTGGCCAAAGTGCAGTTTTGCGCGCACACCAGAACACCGAGACAACTCTTCTTCAGTATGCTGACATTGTGATTATTTGTATTGCGCATCGCCCACCCCGATATATGCTTCTTGGCCTCCTCACTGCTGAGGGAGTATATTAGTCTCACGTGACCATCGGACCACTCATTGAACTGATCAAAATCGATTTCGGAGACTTGCGGTATCACAGCATCATTTATATCCCAATCGCGCTTGGGCTTCTGCCCCATAGTTATGTGCTCCCGCTTACATGAATTGAAGCAGTAGGCATTTCTGAAAATAATCACACTGCGCTTCACCACTAACAATAATTAAGCGCCACACGATCCCACCTACCCCCACAGTAACCTCGCAGGTGTGTGGCAGAATTGGTCACAAGTATTCCGCAAGTACGAATCAAAGGTTTGTTCATTAACAAGTGAAATCACTTTCGCTGAAATTGATGCACCAAAGCTTACGAAAGAGTAAATGAATCAATTGGCAATTATTGTATAATGCGGAAGCAATCCTGGGGAAAATGTTTAATTTTTTGTTCTTTTTTTGTTTGTTGTTGGACACCTTGTAAAAACCAATGGGTAACGTGCCGTTAACTATTACCTGCTTTACGCGAATTCTGATTCAGTATTGAGCCAAAGCCTTTAAAAGCCGTCACAAGTCAACCACTTAACATCTCACTCACTCACGCAAAAACAATGTAACCGCGATATTTGGTCAACGGTAATTACTGTCAATACTTTCAAGCTGACACCGCGACCATTTTTTCATTCATCCATTCATCAATTGAACGCATTTCAAATTTCACGTTTCAAGTCAATTGTGTGGACCGTTTCTTGGACAACAATTATCAAGTACGTTATTATAACTTAACGGATTAACACTTTGAACGTGGCGTTTATGCGTAAAGCAATGTCTCACAAAATGACAACAGCAACTACATAATATTTATAAACTTGGGATTAAATTATTTAGAAATTACAGCACAACTAGTTGACAAAAGAAGGCTCCACCTACGTGCAGATATGTGTGCATGTGTGTATGGGGTCTGTGCGTGTGGCAGAAGGATATTGTAAAAACCACCCGCATAATAACAGCAACAACAAACAACAACAACAAAACTCTAACTCCATAACACCACGTTCATAGAAGCACACTTGAAGCTGATTGGACGGATAAAATATAACTCACACACATAAATATTTTATTCAACAAGAGAGCATGCCCGCTCTCTCAGTGAGGGGTTTGCTCGGAGAGATTCACTGTATACATTATGACTGCAACAGAATGCGTGCACATACGACGTGCATGGCTGCACACACACACACACACAAGAACACATACTTATCAAGGGGGTTTGTGTGCGCCTACAATATTTCTCATATTGCAGTAATGCGCACGTAATCTGTTCAAGCGATTGCTCTGCTTTTAATTACACATCGTTTTTACATTATTAGCAGAAGACAAAAGAAATATTTTGTGTATAAAAAAAGAAAAAAAATGAAACAATCCAGACATTGATTTTTGTGTGAAATCATGTCTCACTCTCAGGCCTTAAAGTTGAATAATTGAATTAAAATTGCCCAATTATAAATCTCTCATGTTCACGCTTTTTTTCAAATCCTCCATCACATGTATGTGAGGGGGTGTATACAGATGGTTAAAACTTTTGCAACGGCCAAACATAGGCATCGGAGGATCCCACAAAGTATATACATTCTGAGTTTGCTTCGAATACTATGAATCGATCTGTTGCGTTGGCACCTAAGTGTCATAATTCCACGTACATTAAATTTCTGATCTTTGCTATCAAAAAACGAATTTATTAGCGTTAAACATTTTACCATCTATGGAGTCCTGCATGGAACGAAATAAATGGTGGTCTGAAGGCGCAAGGTCAGGGCAAAATGGCGGATGTGAAAAATGTAGGTTAGGTACGTTGAGCACGTTAATGAAACAAAAGAAAGTGTAAAAACCATCTAACAACAAAATCCAATCCAACCCAACCCAATAGCTGTGTCCGTCTGTCTGTCTGCCTGTTTGCAAAAATTGACAGCACATTCCAAAGTTCACAGAAGTATTAGTACTTATTATACTTAGATAAGGAAGATTTGGTATAAGTTGTTTGACCTTTAACTTAGGATAGGTCAGAGATTAACTTGGACAAGTCTTTAAATAATTTGACTTGTAATTTATTCAAAAATGGCAGTTGCGTTGTATTTAATTCTGCTTATAATTATGGCCTTTAATGAGGGTCACAAACTGAATAATGCAATGGCCCGTATGCGCTTCTTTCTATCTCTGTATACCTCTAGAATTTCATAGAATCGTCACTTGAAATATTATGCGTATAAGTACAATATCTAACCAACATACATATATATGACAGTTACACAGTACATCGTACACAGTAGGTGAATGCCATGTTTAAATGTTAAGCCAACTGTAAGCACTTTTTCACATTTCCTGTCATTGCAGTTTAATGGTCGTCTATTTGAGAAATCTTCCACCAAATGACAAAGTGACTAAACAATGTTCGTCTTGGGGGAAAACATGTCCTCGTGGAAAAGTCTTAAAGAAGTTGCAACCTTTAGTTTGCACAACAATTTTCAGAGACAGACATTAGGTAGAGAGACGGACATAATTAAATGTATACGCAAAGTAATTTTGAATGGTTCGGTACAATGAAAGATGGGGGTGTATCAAATTTTAACTGCATAGCTAAATTTTGGTGGCAGATAGATAGGTTTTTGTCGATTGTGGGCGTGGCTTTTGAACGATTTTGCTAACTAAAAGACTCGACACTTGACACAGAGATTAATGCTGATCAAGAATACATTGCAGAGACGCCTCCTTCGGGATGTTGCAAACAGAATAGCAAATTTAGTATACTGTCATCACTACCGTGAAGGGTGTAGTACATTAGCACACATTACGCAAAACCGATTTGAATCTATACTCGTTTATAAATGTTGTGGAAATTAAATCTAAAATGCAAACGCAAAGGGATGCTGATTAGTGTAGAATATTTATTATTATTATTGGTGAAGGCAAGGCATACATATGTACTGATATATAATATATATCAGATAGGATGTATTTGCTTCGCCCACGACCCACTGCTTAGTCACTCAAATTTAAATTCAAATTCACTGTTAATGCGTACGAGCTATTGTAGTTCCTATGTGCATGCTCTAGTGTATGCACCTAATATGTATCCATGTATGTATGGCACACACAATGTGTTATTAAGCGTGCGTGTGTATGTTTATGTAAAGCAATTGGTGTTTATTATGTGATGCGGGTTGATCAGGTGAAAACTTTTGTTTTAAATGCTGATTGTGTTAAAGGGTTTCTGCGAATGCTCCATTTTCCACCACAAACGTACGCACAGTGACTAGGTTTCAGTTCAGTGCGATTCAGTTAAGTTTACATTTGGAAATTATAGAACAGATGATGTGAATGTACCATAGATTTAGTCAACCACAACGGTGCTGTCTACCTAAATAGAGAATTAATTCATTTTATTCCTTATCTGCGTTATAAAATAAACCATTTACAACCTGAGCGTAAGTTTTTATGTGTAAAATTATAGTTATGTGTATAGGCAAGTGTGTGTGTGTTTTTTGTACATTTTGTACATTTTATACATTCTGAACACGTGCTACGAGTATATTGCTGAAGCCAACTACACATATCGTACACGTTCGTGTATCGTACATGTTGGCACCTTAGGTTTGCGTTATGCCATGCACGTACACACCAAACATATCGCAGTTGCACTTGTATTTGTATTTGTGCTGTCCCTACAGCCTCCTGGTTGCGTTGACATTTTATGTAAGCACTGCAACATCTGCTTATAGCTTTGCACTCCAGTCGTAACCACACCGCGTACAGCACAATCGTAAAAATAAAAAAATAAAAAAATCGATTTTCCTTTCACCTGTTTACAGCAGAACAGAATACAACCCGTGCCGTGTATTGCATCAGCATATTGATCATATCCGTATAAAAACTATAAACTTAATCGTAAAGCATATGCGACGCGATAGTAAGCTAGGCACGTGCACGAAAATGAAAGCATGCGCGCAAGAATCGAAAACCAAACATTCGAATGCTAATTGATTTGTTTATTCTTACACTAATCACAGGTTGTTAATTTAAGCTGATGTGATAAGTTGGCTGGACTACTGCGCCTCCTGTGCATGGCCTCGTTTCTCAATGCGGCATTTCTTTAACATTCACTTGGTCTGGCTGGGTGGTCTGATTATTGGTAGCTCCAAACGGAGCTGTCCTTTAGGCAGCAGTCAATATTTAATCTTAATCAGCTTAATCAGCTACCCATTGACCCGAGTGTATAATTATATAAATTGTGCCATTAGCAATGTAACGTGTACGCTGTAAATGGCAGCCTCAGCTTATACAAGCTTAAAAAAGACGAGTAAAAATTGAGATGGCGGAAAATATCAGTAGACGAACTTTTCACGTATCTAGTAGCTTAAATTTATGCCAGCACAATATTTATTCATTTCCAGACAAGTCGATGCGATGTGAATGCGAATGAAAGGCAACCAACGGATTACACCTTTCCGTTCAATTTTGCATTTTTAGTCACCAAATACAACAAATGTAACAACAATGCTTGTGTTGTATTATAGTAAGCACCCTGTATCGTCATTTTGCACCAACGATAAGCAAAAAAAACAAAAACACTTGTCATTTAAAAGACAATTTGCATCCACTTAAACGGCCGTAGGTGATAAAGTTCGCACTATAATAATGTCCCTTGAATTCCCCAAAAATTAAAAAAAAAAAAACAAAAAACAACATAACTAACCTTCAAGGCTTCATGAGTCAATTTTTGGGGTGCTAACAATGTGCCAAAGAGCAGCAACACACGCAACTTCGTTGCGATCTAATAAGAAGCCATGGCAAGGCAAAAGGCTTTCGGGCAACAAATTTTTATTTAAACAAGCACACATCCCTACACTGTCATTATTGTCACCAATGGCGATGAAAATCGATTTTGGCCCCAGCATGAGTGGATGAAAGATCCTCGCTGTATTGTCTGTATTACACAATAAGGTGCACAAGGAAGTTATGAGAAAAAAAAGTGCATTTTTTTAATTCAATGGGCGTACATTGCAGTCTGCGGTCGATAATAATTGGCACAAACGCGTGGTCAAACATTGCTGCTGGCGTTAACACATAATTCCAATTCTTCTTCTTCCTCTTAATCTTCGTTTTCTTCTTTTTAAGAACAATTTTATTATTTATACATTTCGCAACAGTTTAATGTTATCATTGTTTTTGTTGTTTCATATTGAACTTTTGATTAATTTTGTAATTTAATCACAAAAAATTATGCAAAGAACATGGTTTTGGTGGTCGCAACACCACTTACGCAAAACCTTTCAAAAAAATGGGCATAATTTCGTTAATTACACACCGTCCTCATAATTACATAATTATTATATAATAGAAAATGTAAACATATATATTTGTAGTGTTTATTGCAATCATAAATAATTTAAACAAGTGAAAATGGTATAGGCAGCTATACCCGACCCTTTAAAACCCTACACAAATAGTGCTGCAATTAGTTGAGTTGCACCAATAAACGCGAGGCATTGTCATATAAAAATCTTTTCGTGAAAATATGGGGGAGTGCTAAAAAAATGCCTCCCAAGTTTTTGTTAGCCAATCCTTAAGCCATTGAAATATTCTGCAATAAGTTTAGTCAAAACAAAAGAAGAATTGCGACTTTTTTCAAGTAAGGGGAGGGGGTTCTAAAAATGGTTCAATTTAAACTTCACTGCGTCAACGAAACATGTGAAACTGGCCCTCGGAGGCTGAGTGGGATAAGGCTTAGGCTTACTAAACTCCGGAATGTGGCCAATGCCCTCTCAGGGCAACACATCTTGGTAAACGAATACAATAAATTCATCAATCACAACATATGACTCATTAGGGGGTGGCCGGTGTCTAACTTTAGCTAAAGATTTTTAACGTTCATTAATCCTGTAAGAACATCAGAGGCTAGCCAGTGGTGCTACAAACCGGATTCGTTTTCGCTGTCTACTTTATTGCCACACATTGATTTATGTTTGGGCTAACAATTCATTTATTAAGTTATTTAATTGTTCTTAAGTACCTAGTGTGCCATGTGCAATGAATAACAAAGTAGGATAATAAACAAAATGTATTGGATTGGATTGTGGGTGTAAATGTTTTTTATGGCAAATGGTGTCGAATGAGGATATCATCTTGCGCCATTTGTACGACATGTCATTACAATCGTGTAAAACGTTAATTGTTTCATAAGACGAATGACCGGATAAAAGTGCTGCACTCGTGATCATCATTTTCATCATTACCGGCCGATTGCAACCTATTTAGATGCATGACCATGCGCTTCGATCTTGCCCTGTATCAGTCTTGATCCTTTTCAAAATTGCAAACTAACACTATTCCAGAATTGTGTTTTATTATGAACAGAAAGATCATATGCAGCTTCCCTACATATGTATGTGAAATGGGCAAACGATGCATCTATGCATTGCCGCTTATCACAAAGTGTCAAAATGTTTAATTTATTAGCAGCAGCAGCCGTATTAGAGGCGGTGTATAACTGCCACTCAAGCCAATAATACGGAGGCAGGACGAATAACAATAGGACGAAAATTAGCATCCAATTTTGTTTGCCCGTGCTACGGTGCTCCTGCGTTTTTCTATTTTATGATTTCACGTACAAATTACTACAACGCACAAACCAAACAAAGCGAAAAAAAATAGAAATTAGAGGTAAAATCATTTACAATAATGCAATAAAATTACAATGCCGTTGTACAATAATATGTTACGTTTGAACATCAGCAACAACAGCAGCAGCAATCCCTCAGATTGACATCGTATAATAAATGTGTAAACATCAAATAACAACAACAGCAAATACAAATGCATAAAGAGGACATATAGTCTTTTGTTTGCCATGTCCGTTAGGCGTACGCTCAACCTCACTGCATATCATACTACCCGTTTATTAACAACCATACATACACAGCAGTGAAAATAGATGCGATAGAGGAAGATGACGAGATTGCTTGTCTTAATTGTAGGTACGTTTGTATGTTCGGTATGGCGAATTGCAGAATTTACTTTAACTTTAACACATTTTGATTTGAGTTTGATTTCGTATGCTAGTGGATGCGTTGCCACCACTAACTGAACAGTTTAGGTCGTTAAGGGTCATGTAACTTTGAGTAATTTATGAGGACATCACCGAAAACAATACAATAGTTGGTGCTGGGTTTTGGTCATTTAAGATATATTAAAATCATATTTTATTTATTTGAAAACTCCAACCATAACATCTATTGATATTGTACTTGACCACTGTGTCGGGTAAAAACACAGCACAATTCGCTACACATGAAGTGCTTACTTGAAATGGTTTGATAACTGATAACTGAAATTGTGCATTAGTAGTGGTTGGTATTTTTGTTTGCATTTGTTTCTGAAAATAATAAAATTAAATAATTTATTAAGGGGATTCATTTGGGCTCGTAGTGATCTTAGGAAATATTCCATATGGTAATAAACATTAGCAAGAGGGTCCAAAGTTTTTGACAGAGCTTTTTATCTTACGGTTAGATTGTTTAGAAATATTTCGCGGTAACGACTCTGTTTTAGAGCGGGCTGCAGTGGAACAAGCTATTATAAGCTAACCTTTTCATTCACTACCGCACCAGAAATTATTATACTTGGAATATGCAATCAGCAAACCTTAACATAGTCCATAAGCCGCATTCACTGTTAGCTGTTGTACAATAATTAAGAGGTGATGATGTTATGGCCAGCGGCGATATGCGTTAAGGATGCGTTAAGCTTTTAAAAAATCCGAACGAAATGACGCCCTTCCATTAAATTTACTACGTAGGTTTAGAACGCTCAATTGAACACTTCAATTGTTTACACGTATAGTCTGATAGTTTATTAATACAATACAGTGGCCCTAAGTTCAGTGAAGCGTAGTACCTAACGAGCTTCTAAGAAAGTCTTCTATAAATTTATTGAGACTGCATGAGTTGCAGTGCTTTCATAATTAATGTGAATGAAAAATAATGTTTTTAGGTATCTTTAGCGATTGTGCAATTTATTCAAAACAATCGTAAGAGTTTTTATGAATCCCTCTAACAAATGCATTCGAATTCATTTCGAGTTTCATTCTTGATTGATTGATATTCCAGTCCATTTGACACCTAATAATAATTGATTAGTTTATACGGTACGTGGCTATATAGATTGTTGGCACTTACACGGAACAGTAAACTGTTGGCTGTTGTTATGTGTTAAGTAACCCAACATGTTCATATTTGTATAAATTACATAAAATACATTTATTCCTATCTGTTATGTTACCTACCTAGCAAATGGCACTTCAAAAAGAAAAAATGAAAATGTTCATATATCAGAGATCTTCTTCATTGGAGTCTTGAATAATTAGAAAGGATACTAGACACGAGTACTATTTATGCACAGAGAATGTGGTTAATACCTTAAACCACAATAACTTATTATAGATGTTATTTGAAAACGCTTAAGAGTGTTAACTCCTAAGTATTGTATGCAAGTCATGTGTCAAAATGTGTTTGCGCAAGCAGGTGACACTTCCACAAAATGTTCTATATTCTTCAGGTGAAGCCATTTGAGAGCATATCAGCAAATTTAACAATTTTTAAAAACAAATAAAATTGTTATAGTTGGTTATAATTGGTGGAGTTGTGTCAGTAGGCCCTTGTCATACAAGTCACTCCGTGAAATATTGGTATATGGAAAGGGGTTCTAAAAATGGTCGGCTCACATTCAAATTTGATTTGAGTTAAAAATTTAAGAAAATTGGAATATGGCGTTATATGAGGATGGATTCTAAAAATGTATTAATCCGATCCATTTTCAATAATAAGCGTCCGTGCCTCTCTATAACAAATTTTATGAAAAAATTTCAAAATTTACGACCCGTACATTGATTACAAGCATTACATGATAACGGACAGATGGACAGTTTTCGGGTTACAAATTTCTTCACAAATATAATCTAATGTACCCTTGCACCACTTAATAGTGTACATTTCAGATGGTGGAGTAATAAAAAAAAAGTATAAACTGTGGGCGTGCTACAACTACAAATGCTCTAACGCCATTTCAATGAATATGCAAATTAATTTTTTGAAATTTGTATTTGCCTGCGATAATAGAAATCTTACCCGTCCACTTTTAGAATCATGCAGATTTTGATGCTAATCATTCTCAAGTAGGTATAGAAAAACGATAACTTCATAATGTCGAGGCCATAAGGATTTATTGTCTTTGACGGAATAGTTTATCTTGTAAGAGCATTAAACAAATTCCCACAGTTTTGTAGCAGTCTGAAAAAGTCGGCCACTTATAATATTAGGGTGTTAAATTAGAAAAGGTTATAAATAATCGTAAAAGTGATCTTTAAATATTGGCTCGCATGTTGCGACCGCAAAAGGTGCGACAGTTTAAAGCCAGTTTACATATATTTCCACCCGTGGCATGATACACCGCTTGTCTGTATTTCAATTTAAGGGTAATTGCTTAAAGACTACAAAACAAAACCTAATAGTGTTGTAAAACCGTTTAGCTAGGTGTTGTCATAATTAAAGTCTATTAGTGTATATTTTTGAGCCTTTTGCATGTCTTGGCTGTTTACGCTTTGCTTTCATTGCCTAAGAACATGCAACCGCCTTGGTGCGTGGGAAAATAGAGTCGTTCTTGTATGTTGTGCTGCCTAAGCAAACCAGAATGTCTCCTTTTTTCTTGCTTATGTGCGTAAAGCATAATGAATGGGTGTGTGTGGGAAGTCAACTGGCTTATCAACAATAACGAATGATGCCAACATTCAAGAATTTCTACTAAGGAGGAATATTTTCACATATGAAAGCCGGATGACTTTCATATAAGAAAATATCCCGCTTTCATGTCATTTATCGTATTGTAATATGGTCGAACGGTAGATTTGTAACTGTGTGCATGTGGCAGAGATGTGAATGCGGTTTCATCCTGGAGTTTATTTTCTTTGATTTTCACCCAACTATTTGGCTATAAAAGCACCTGTTGCTGCACTTTGAAATCAGTAAATGTTAGTAATTCGCTAGAAATGTTGACGTATTCGCATTCGCGTTTGTTTCTTCGGACTTTAACGCTTATTATGTACGTTTATGGATTAGTCGTAGTAGGTGTGTGTACAGAAGAAGATGCACTTCACGACGCCAAGGAAATGTCATTAGGCAGTGATAAGGAATTGTCCGATTCAGTACTTACTACAGCACTTGGTAAAATACGCGGAACTCTACTAACTTCACAATCAGGACGAAATTTCTTTGCCTTCCGCGGTATACGATATGCCAAGCCTCCAATCAATGATTTAAGATTTAAGCCATCCGAACCTATAGAACAATGGTATGAGATATTCGATGCCACCGCCGATGGGCCCATGTGCCCTCAGCCCGGCCTAAATAGTATGGACGTTTCTGAGGATTGTTTGCGTCTGAACATTTACACAAGGGAGCTGCCATCGGAAAGCAACCCCAACGTAAAGAAGCCGGTTGTGGTGTTCGTACACCCTGGCGGACTCTATTCACTATCCGGACAGAGTAAAAATTTTGCTGGACCTCAATACTTAATGGATCGCAACATTGTGTTGGTGACGTTTAATTATCGGCTTGGATTTCTCGGGTTTCTCAGTAGAGGTACAAAAGATGCTCCCGGCAATTTAGGATTTAAAGACCAAGTCATGGTGCTGCGTTGGTTAAAACTTCACATATCACGCTTTGGCGGTGATCCAAACTCTATAACGCTGCTGGGTTATGGTGCTGGTAGCCAGAGTGTCACATTACATATGGTGTCGCCCATGTCGCGGAATTTGTTTCACAAAGCCATCATAATGAGTGGGTCGGCTACGGGTCAATGGCAATTCCCAGCCGAACAAACGAACTTGGTGCAACGTCAAGCACAATTGTTGCACTGTCCCATTGCCAATGTTGCAGAGGCTATGAAATGTTTAAATAATGTAAGATCACTACTTATGAATAACCCCGAAAAGAAACATTAAAATAAATGCAACATTGCGGGGTATATCCTTTTCTCTACCATTTCAATTTCTTTGTAACAGAAACACTATCTCGAGTTCGCAAACACTTTGCCGCAAATGTTTGAATTCGGTCATCAGAACCCTTTAATACTGTGGAAGGCAGTAATTGAAGCAGATTTTGGGCAGGAGCGTTTCCTTGTAGAAGATCCCATTAAATCGTATCAAAATGGTGACTTTATGAAAATTCCAATAATTATAGGCATGACACAGGACGAATTTGTTGGTCCAGCCTTGTGTAAGTGCGGCAATCTTTCACTTAACTTGAGTAACTATCAAATGTTATCAAATGAAATTTCAGCTATTGTACAGAACAGGACACTTTTAAATAAACTGGAAAATGATTTTGCCAACGTCGCTCCCATATGTTTTCTTTATGACACTAACACTACAACCAGTAAAAATATTGGCCAAGAATTAAAGGATTTTTATTTCGAAAACCAAACAATTTCTTTAACGAACTTAACGCATCTTTACTCTGACGCTCTCACTGGGTTTGCAATTCATAGATTCGTTAATTTAGCAGCACGTTACACAAAAGTGTTCTATTATCAATTCTCCTATACGGGTCAACACAGTCACATCTACTATCCCGGCCAGGAACCTTATGGTGATCTTCTGCATACAACTTCAGTTGATTATAAAATAATACCCACGTATGTATGTATGTATTCTAGGCGTGGTTCATCATGATGACTTGATGTATTTGTTTGTGATTCCATCAATTACTCGCATGTTTACGGAGGATGATGATGAACTGCACATGGTAGACATATTGACCAGAATGTTTGCAGCATTTGCCTACAAGGGGTAAGTGTCGGATGCTGTGTACTAATCGATAATCGGTAATCGGAAAAAAATTATCATTTGTTGCTTTTAATGTCTACCAGTGACCCCAATAAGCCCAACGATGAACGATTACGGTATTTTCGTTGGCGACCATTTAGCTATAAAAAGCAGTACTACCTGGACATTGGAGACGATTTAGTTATGAAGAGCGGTTTAAATATTCAACGATACGACTTGTGGAAACGTTTATTTCCGCTGAATTGGCGACGTGTGGACAGAAATTTAATTGATACTTAAATATTTCGAGGATTTATACGTAATGTTGGGGAAGTTATTACAAGGCTTTTAGAGGAGCCTAGAGTTTTGTAAATTTAATGAAATAAAAAACAATTTAAAAATAGAGCTGAGTTGAAAGAAATATTATGCGGCGGATATTGTTGTTATATTCCTTTAAAAGAGTACCGGATCGATTTAGATTAAGATCAAGTGCAAACCAAATAATAAACAAGATGTACCCTCTTCTCACTAAGATCTACATCTATATCTATATTCTACAGGAATTGGAGAGTATTAGAGTAGAGTAGTAGAATTTTAAATTAGTTATCATGCATGTGATGGTGGTGGTGGTGGTGGTGGTGGTATAGAGAAGCACAGATGTTTTGGAATGCCAGTGGATGGTGGGCACCGTAACCCAGTATTGCTAATGTTTGTTAAAAGACACATTTCATTATGAAAACATATACGTTTTAGTCAGTTTTATGAATATTTCTATTTGCTCTTATCGGAATGGTCACGCTTTGTGAGTTTTTGTAGGGGAGGACGATGATTCCTACTAACAATTGCCTGCTGCCACTTTTTCTGCTACTGCAAACTACTTCGAACAGTATACAAATGGAAACGATGCTTTTTCTAATTGGGACTCCGGCCAAAGTTAAATGAATAAATTAAAGCATTGGCGGGAGTGAATTGCATAAAAATATTACTTCATAGGGTTGTACAGCGCTGTGAGGGTGGGCTGCAAACACGCATAGACCGAATTTGAATTTGAATTTTTATACTCTGCTCCCGGAAATCGACTGCGTACTCATACTTTGTCCAAGCGTTGGTAACACACTGTGCAGGAGGCTTCAGAGACTCTACAAACTTTATATAATCATTATCATGACCAACTTCCGAATCGATCTAGCTTTGTCTGTCTGTCCGTCTATGTTCATATTTTGGTAGATTCTTAAAGGATTCGATAACCTTTTCACTCGTTTAGATCCAACAAACCGACTGTGTATAGTGTAGAGCTGGCTTTCATTGCTACTTGAGTGGTGAGTGGTGTTCTGTGTTAATGGGCACATATGGTAGGAAGAGTCGCTTGGAAATTCTGCATGCACTAGGAACATTATTGATCTTGTTTTGTTCATTTAAATTTATGCAAATGCATTATATGTCCATAAATGTAGATACATACACATACACATACACATAGACATAGGAACGTGGCTATTCGTGTGGTTTTGTTGTATGACTGCTTGTAATTTTTGATCGTTTCCACTTAAGTTTAATCGTTTTGTGTCACATACGACGACAGAGACACACTACTAGAAGCAATTTGTTGAGTTCGCTTGATAAAATTGCTTATGAAGCTACAATTATTTCGCCTTTTTTCATACCGAGAGTTAGCAATGCAAGCATATGTTGTGCGGTGCGTCATTTGTTCATTGATGGACCGACCACTGCACACTTGCACACATATGTGTGCATTGCCACAGATGAGCTTGATAAGAGTTTTAAAAAATGCAGCAATAAAACAAGAACACACATAATTTTCTAAAAGAAAGGGGAACAAACAAACGAACACACATTTCCAATGAATTTCACATTTCATTGAATTCCAATGAAACCTTCAACCAAATCTCCAACAAATAAAATGTACAAACACAACACAACACACGCTTACATACATCGTACATCGTACATCGTACATTGTATGTGAACAATAAATGTGCATTAAGTGAAAAAGTATTGCGGAGAGAACACAAATTGACATTAGCACCTATTGGGTCAACAGAGGAGCGAACGTATGTGTCTACAGTCTCAACAAGGTGTCCAAATAGAGTTGTTGCAGCCTGTAGTGCTCTAATCTGATAATTTTTGTTGGGCTAGCTTCAGCATGTTTAGCATTTCCAACAAAATTTATTTCTCAGTCGTGCAAAAAAATGCATTTCACGCTGTTCGTTGTGCCGTATGTACTGACTGATTGAAATCAATAGCAATAAATGGTTGCTTGTTTACTATTAAAAACAAAACTTGTTCAACTATTGACTAACCACACATACAAACAAACAAACACATGTGTACGTACGTGTGCGAGTGTGTGATATGCATCCCACTATAGTGATGAGAAGTTGAACTACGTGCGCACCTACAACATCAAGCGTTTTTTTTCCAGAGAATAATACTTACTTATCAACAGCACAGTTTCATTAATGCTCGTATGTGTTCTGGTTGCATTCACACTTTTATACCATTTAGAATATTACACCAGATTAGCACTTTTATTATTTTAATGTATTGTTTTATAATTTCAAAGTTAGAAAGTTTGCATTTAAGTGAAACTTGGTGTCTTTCAAAAAAATGCCAGCAAAGACATGGTACGGTTAGCAGCCTATACAGTATAAAGGCTGTCACCATGGTCAACTTCATTCATTATGTTGCGTTCGCTCTATTCAACAAACTATCTAGTCGGCGGCTTTTGCATTTTTTTGCTCTCAACCTTGCTGATGATAATAGGGACTAAAGTTATTTTGCCCTCACAATAACCGAAAAGAGGTTCTAAGAAAACTATAAAGGCGCTCTACATCTGTATCAAAGTCGGGGTCGATCGGGACATGTCCGATTTGTTACTGTGGAGCGATCACGAGCTGACATTTTGTACATTTGTAAATTGGGCGAAGTCAACTTTAAAAGCACTCAGATGCCAACCTTGAAGGTGCTATGTGGCCTTTGAAGACCTTGAGAGCAGACTACCTATCAGAGTATAAGGGTGTATGTATTTGTGTCTTCCTAGTTTATCTTATAACGATAACAACTATTTTAATTTGAACAGTGCGAGGGAAGCTTTCTGAAACTTGAAGCAGTCAGCCCTGTTTCTCTAAATTCCAGCTTTGAACCGTCGTCAGTTCAGAAGTCATTATCTCTTAGGATTCGGTTTCAGTTATAATTAATGCAAAGAAGTTCGAGAGGCCAGATATCGTTTGGCAAAAATTCGGGTCATGGATAAAACAGTCGGCAATCTTAGTGCGCCAAGGCAAGCCTCTTGTTCGATACTCGATAAGTAAAGAAAGAAAACATGAGTTCATGGGGACTGTGATGCCTTCGTTGGATTTTGACGCCTTTGCCGACATTGTTTGTGTTGAACTGAAGTCAACTCAGCCCAAATCTGCATTGGTTAGCATAAGCCAGTTACGTTCATTCATATCTTATTATTTACAGTTTAATTTTTCAAACGTACTCCAAAAAAAAGGTGAGAAGAATAATCCGTATTCATTTCTTAATTTGATACTTTTTTCATATGTTTTACACGCTGTGATGGTTTTAATGTGATTGATGGCTTTATTAAACCTTTCCCTGGGGTGGAGAGGATTGCACCTTTCTGGTTTTAATTACAATATGTATTCTGTTTAATATATAACATAACGTGGTATGTTAATTTCATTGGAACATTTGTAACACGTTATGCTAAATATTAATAAAACAAGTGTTTAAATAATTGGATTAAAGGGGATATTGGTTTTCCGTCGAGAGAGAGTCTGGGTACGTCAGGAATGGGTTGAATGTTTTCAAAGATCAGAAGAACGAATTGTTTCTATAGTGTCTTGTGCGAAATATAAGCAGCTACCAAAGCCAATGGGTGGGGAGGCTGAGAACCTTTCAACATCGACTGATAATGGATATGACAGAGTACCAGTAAGTGCACGATTGTATGGCTTAGGAAACGATAGCAAAATTAGAGCCGACCTGATTGCATTCCGCAGATTGGGTGTGCATGTATGTGTATGACATATTTTCTGAATTATTTTGTTACTCAATTATTTTGGCATTATGTTGTATTTGAATAGCACAAGTCTATTAACACTTTTGTGAAGAGCTGTGAATGTAAATATATGATCATTTGTATGCATACATTGTACGTACACCACTACGCCAGTACACCAGTACTGCACTTTGGCGAGACGTTCACGAAGAGGGCATGAGCACGAGCCTTTTGACTTTTACGTTGTGTTTTGTACTTAATTCTGTAGGCTTGTGTTATTGTGCTCAGACGATGACGATCAATAGATGACGAATGCATAAACCATGAACTCACATTGCTCACGTTTGCTTTGACAGATACAGCTGCTTCTTGGGATAGATAGATAGACGTGGCATTGCTGTTGTTGTTCTTGTTGTTCTTTTTAGGGCAGACAACATACGCATATATCTTTTTTATTTTTTATTCAATGTTTGCTTGTGCGGTATGTGTAGCAAAATGATGCATTGAATGTGTGTACGTACGTTTGATGACGTACTAAACCAATTCAATAACATTTCAATATTATGTATTTGCTTTGTGCTTATGCTCTAAACGGTGGTTTAGATTACGATTTCCAGTAAAAGCCATTTTACTGCTGAGGCTAGGTACTGGCAGATCGAATGATGATGATGATGATGTGTTACACAATACCCAAGGCTGCAGCTAAAGACGCGGAAAGGAGTAAAACGTTGTCTGTCTGCCAGTCCGTCCCTTATTTATATATTTTTTTGTTTGTTTTATTTACAAACACATTTAAACATCCCACCGTACACGCATTGTTTATGGTGCGCGTATGCGTATGCACACGGTCCCGTCCCTGCATCACCAATGTTTCGTAAACGGATCAAATTTCTTCAGCACGCTCACGATTACATTTACACGATCTCACAAAAACAAACACGCACACACACACTTGTGGGCAAATAAACGCACTAATGACAAGACAAATTGATGCACACACATAGTCCGTGGATCAGCCCTATACAGCACAAAAACAAAACAACAACAACAATAACAGTAATAGTAATAACAGCAGCAAAAGGCGCTTTTGTACTTTACTTTCCATAAATACATAATATCTGCTTTAATGGTCGGTCGTCCTCGATTCGGTTTCAATTTCTAGGAAGAGTGCACACGATATGTTATTTATTTGTACTGAGTTTTTGAAGGATATTAAAGCATCAAAAGGATTTGTTTACTACTTTTTCTTTCTTTCCCATTTACTTAGTATATAAACCACATATAATGACAAGCTTGCGCGCATATAGCATTGAAGTGCGTTATAATTCAATACGTTGCTTATCGCAACAATAAAATGCCACCTACGTAGGTGATCTTAGGGCGGCCGTTTCACATATAATTCTACTAAAAAGGAAGACAATTTTTTTACTGAATTCAACTATTTACTGCCTGTTTACAGTAAGCGCGTGCGGCATACCCGTATACGTATAATCATCATTATTTTTCTCATTATCTCTTCAATGGCTCATATGGCCACGCTATCATTTTAGTGAGTCAGTGAGTTATGCTAAAACACTAAATTTGCTCAAGACGAGCCGACTTGTGCAATTTTTTTTTTCTCATCCTAAGTAATAATTTTGGTTTATTAAAAAAAAAAAAAAAAAAAAATTAATAAAAAAAAAAAGAAAAGTGAAAATGTTACAGTCGGTTAAGCTCTACCATTTAATACCCTACACCACTGGGGTCATTAAATTATGTTACAATTAGTTTAGTTGTATATGTATACGCAAAGGGTTCCAAAAATGGTCAAATTCGGTTCAGTTTCAATAGCGTTCTTCTTTGGTTCAAATTTCATCAAAATATTTCAAAAATTGCCACCTTTGACACCTTGCTCACATGAACACACCAACGCACATGGTTAAATCGTTTCAGATTTTGATTCTCTTCCGATCGGTATACTTGAAGGTATACATGGTCAAGGAGAAAGATGAAATAATGTGCTAGGGTAGCATTTTTCGAAAAACCTCATCTACAAATGTTGGTCAGCATCAAAATCTGATTAGACGCAGACATATTCTTTCATGTGTACGTGGTTGTTGGCACTCTCGTTTGAGAAACCATATCTCTGACGAATAACGAACTTTGCATTCTTACTTATGTGAAGGGCATCATAGTAGCTGACGTTAAGTGTTTACAATTCAAAGGCTTCGAATCTTTATGTACGGTGTTATCTAATAACATAAAACATATGTTTATGTATGCAACTACAATATGTATAAAATTTGCGTTTGTTCAGGCAGTAAGCGAAATAATCAACCACCCCAACCACCACTTTTCATACGATATGATGTGCAAAGTGTGAGTGCGTATGTGTGCTTGGGTATGAAATGATTGCAGTTGATAACAGTACTCTTAAATCATTGGATTTTTGGCATATGTCTCATTGGGAGGTCGGTCGATGATCACTCCCATTAATAACGGCTAGAGTTTTAATTGTGGCGCAAAGCATACGTCTTTGTGACATTGTTAAAGCACGTTATTAATCTTAAGTGGCAATTTGACTTTACCAACACCACCACCACCACCACCACCACCACTACTTCCAGCATCACTATTACCGCTAACCAACTCGTTACACAAAACCATAAATTCTGGTCATTAGTGCTATGTTCCATGTTCTCTCTTCGGTTGATTTGCCCTTTTTTGTTTTTGTTTTTTTTTGGTAAAACTGTTGGCAAAACAACAACTATTTGAGGTTTGTTTTCGTGTTTTCGTTATTTTTATGGTTTTCTTTGGTGCGGCCAATAACCTTTCAGTGTTGATTAGTGAAAACGAACAAAAGAACGCAGATAATAGAGAATTGTCATTAAACGGGATTACAACAATAATAATAGCCGCAAGGACAAAAGTATCAGTTGCTCTTTAAATTCATGGCAATCAAGGCATAATATAAATATGAGATAAAGGGATTTAAAAACATACTCCCACAGAGTATGCGGAGCGTATCCTCCCTCACACATATGATTAGAAGATAATCAGAAACAAGTCTTAACCAAGTAACCGTTGTACCATGATGATAACTGATTATTGAATTAGTTAAAGGGCCATCAAAGCTCTCAAGTCAACATGGGAAACATGAAAGTTGGAAAACACACAGAAGCTTTCTTCACATGTGTACGATTTGGATTGTAGTAAAAATGCATCCATTCATGCCCATGAGCAAATATTTGTACCTTTGCTACAAATAATGACAACTGTCAGGTAGCGCCCAGAGAGTCGCTAACAATCCTAGCAATGGCGTTTTTAATTGTTTTTAACCGAAAACTAAAGCCAGAGTCGAACATATTGTATGCGTGTAATATTTCTGTACAATCTTCCCAACCCTGTCTGGCATACATGTGTTTTAGATAATGTGTGTATGTGTGTGCGTGTGGGTGGGTGGGTCTTTTGTTTATTATTATCTCTTTATAATTTCCTCCAACCTCTTTTAAACGTTTACATTAATCTCATGTACGCAAGGATGTGTTTTTGCCGCCACACCATACACCATGTCGTGCGAAGCACGAAATTACTCTGACAAGTGTTTGAACAAATCGTATGATGTTGATGATGACGATGACGATGATAATGATGATGATGATGCGATGTAATCTCAAATGTCAACAACATAATATCAAGAACACACACACACAACACACATATTGTACTCAACAACAAATACTTTGTGTTGATGTTTCTCTCACTACGCTCTATTTATATTGTGTAATATGTGTACAATGCATACAAAGAGAATGGCGAGGATGAACAAAGGCAATTAAGGAAGCAATTATAAATAAATAAACAACTTGGTAAACAGTAAATGAGTCCTTGGAGAGACAATGTATAGTGTAGAGGTTTGATAAACATATCACACATTTCATACCCCAGCGCTAGAAGGATTATTGGAAAAAAGTCTTTAATTGTGATTGATTCAGATGATTTTGCCGATAAAAATGCCCCCAATACCGCACATCCAGCGCATAAAAACTATTCACTATTTTTACACCCATTCAGTATTTGATGCTAACTCCGAATATATTGAACTTCAAACTCCTCGTTCTCAGTATACGGAACGTTTTAACAAAGTATTGTATACTCGCAGTCCTGCAGTTGTGGCTGTAGAAAGTGAATAAAATTTAATAATAAAAATTTTAAATAATATATTTTTAGAGATTTGGTCTTAGTCGTTACATATCAGTACCAAGCCGTTCTCAATATTCAGATGAACTCAGCATCAACTAAGTGAATGCGGCTTTCAAATGAGAATGAAAATTCAAGATTTTCGCTTAAAAATATTTATAACTTTATTCAATTAGTTCCTGTAAGTTTCTGTTGATGACATTTTGCCATCGTTCAGGCAGTGTCATAATATCACGTTTAGCGTTATTAAAAATTTTACCATTTAAGGAGTTCTGCATGGAACCAAATAAATGGTCGTCTGAACTCGCTAGGTCTGAATCATCAGCATCACCCACGATCTCTTCCGATTAAAGTTGTTATAATCCAACCAAACAGGTACAACTGTACCTTTTGCATGGTTAAGCAATTTTTTTTTCAACTTAGATTTTAATAACCAAGTTGAACGTCCCTAATATTTTAAAACCAACCAATAGTAATATAAAATTTATATAATAATACTGCTGTAGTTTGCGTACAAATTTACATGGACAGACAGACAGGACATGGCTAAATCGATTGAGATTTCGAATTTGTGGCATTTGCCGTTTAGTTGTTACAAACAGCGGCACAAACTTTACATACTTTTTGCCACAAGTGAATGGTATATGGTGAAATCCGACTAACATCTCTGAATATATTGCATGAGTGGCTGAAGATCGAATGAATTATTAATGACAGGTAATGAAAATAATTACTTAAAAATATTTTTGGTTGGCTG
Organism: Crataerina pallida; assembly: GCA_949710015.1. Lineage (NCBI taxonomy): Eukaryota > Metazoa > Arthropoda > Insecta > Diptera > Hippoboscidae > Crataerina > Crataerina pallida. The sequence continues at coordinate 35,923,316 of OX453289.1, read as the reverse complement.
AGCAAAACTTTCACAACACACATGCTGCTTCTATGTTGCCATCTATTACACATATTATGTACCCGTGTACATGCAGACAATGGAATCGAAAAGTTACAATTGCACGTTTGTCATACCAGCCTCCGCAATCACACGCGTTTCCATTGATTACGTTAACAGTTAACACTCATGTAAACAGCGTACATAAATCATTCGTCATGGTTATGGTTGTGCCTGAGAGGTGTGCGCAGAACTGATTCGTTGTGCGTTTTCAAAATTGACAATTGAAAATTTTTAACTTTGCTAAAAAAACACATGAACCGTTTTGTTTTTTTTGTTCACATCTTTTTTTTTTATTTTTTTAAACTGCTGTATTTCCGCACGAATGCTTCGAGTGGCCTTTTTTGTTTTTTGGTGTTTTGATGACACCAGATAGAAAAGGGGTGGTGGTGCGTCTTGAAGAGGCCAACTTATATACAATGTTGTAACAGAGGCACTCTATAATGTTTTAGAGTCAAATTAATGAAACTCTTATAAAACTATTTTCCTCCTTTTTTATTTTTTTGTTTCGTTGCTAATTGCATTTTATTGCGCATGTCGAATTGGTTTAAAAGTAGTAAGTAGTAGTAATTCATTTTTGGGCTCTTCACTTACAGCACGCATTAAACTGTAGATACTGTACGCTCCCACGGATGCTGAACATTTCGATTTAGAATTTTTTCAATACTTTGTAGGATCTAATGTAAGTGATGGCGGGGAGGGGCGGTATATACATATGTATTGATTTACAAAGAATTAATTCATTCGTCATTATTATTATTACATAACATATACAAACACAGCACTTGTATCTCTCTATGGATAAATGGTATTCAGGATGTTCCGCACAATGAAAACCATGCGACCATACTTACAAGCGCTTCGCTTTTGTATAAATTAATGTTCGTTTTCAATTAATTTTAATTAAGATGCACACGCTCTCACCATTTATTTATTTTCAATTCAATTCCTAAATTACGAAAATAAGCGAACGCTCCTTCAGTGCTTTTGTTTTTCAATCCCTTCACATCGTTTACAATAGTTTTTCATAAGACGATCAATGTTCTTTTATACTCTAATCAAATTTCATTAATGGATGTGCACTAAACCCAACTTTCATTTACGAATATGTTAAGAAAGTAATTAAAGTTCTTAGGTTGTGCTTCCGGTGTTAAATTCTAGTAGATTTTGAAAATTAAGCAAAGAAACCGCAGCAACATTTTGGTTTAGTTTTTGTGTTTGCTGCCAGTGTAAGATGTCCGTCCGGCACAAACGCTAAATAATCGTTACTGCAATACTTGTTTTTGTACCAAATTTTATGGAAATAAATCCAAAAATACGGCCAGTACCTTGCAAACAAATTTTCATGGACAGACAGATGGACATGATTAAGGCAGTGCAGAAGGTGATTCTGGTGGGTATAATTAAAGGTGGGTTTAGCATATACTGTAACCATATAAACTTGAGATTCCCACAAGTGATCGTAGGGTTGTAGTATAACAAACAGAGCAACAAACTTGGTATACTTTTCATCTGAAAAAGGGCAAATTTTTTTGATCAACATTTGTAAAATTTAAATATTGAAAACTTTACACCAATTGGTTAAAACGGGGTAAAATGAAGCAACAATTTGCTACAAGTATCGATAAGTTTTTATTTTTTTGGTTTCTTTGTTAATGAGTGCTTGAAAAGTAACCACAACTCTGAAGTCCTGAAGATCTTGTTGTTACTGTTTCATTGTTGCAAAATTTCAAGAGTTCACTCTTGATAGATATTCCGTCTCTCTTTGTATTCCAGTATATTACACACCAAGAATATCCAAAAACAAGTAATCAAGCTGCTGGGCAAGCCGGCAAACAGACGCACACTTGAGATGACTAATGTGAGGCTCTAATGAAATCTCCTGCCGTTACTATGATATTCTTTACAGTACAGTGGTAATATTGCCACAAAATATGGGACAATTTACGTAATGACGTGCTTTCGGTGTTGGACCCTGACAATCGTAATACAAACATAGTACTGCCATCCCTCGTTATAATGTTGAGAGTGTAAAAATCTTCATTTTTTGTTGTTTATTTCCCACTGTCTTTAAGGGTTGCATTCATGGACATACATACATATGTGTCATAACAATTGCCTGAAAGGTTCTCACACATCGTTGAATATCAGTTTTATAACAAATCAACTGTACAGTGCACACCTCTCTTTCTTAGTATGTTTATGCTTGGCTCTGTGTATGTGTGTGTGTGTTGTGCGATCTCTTAGGGACAATTTAAAGTTTGCGGCATCAAATATTGAAAAATATCGTTATTTTTTTTTTAAAGAAAACTTAGAACGCACACTATTTACAATTTACATACATGCGTATTTTAATAGTAAACCGATTTACAAATATATTTTATACTCCCAGAAGGAGGCGTCAGAGAGAGAGAGAGTATATATATTCTATATCAGCATCAAAAATTGAATCGTTTTGGACATGTATGTCCCTGTGTCCGTCTATTTTTGGCATTCTCACGAGTGTAAATTTTGAAATATTGAGCTGGAATTTTGTACAGACACTTATATATATGCCACGCCCACCATTGTAAATGTGAAGGGTATTCAAGATTGTATTGAAGCCAAATTTAGTTTTCTTACTTGTTATCAGTAATGTTGTACTTTTCGTTATCTTAAGAACGGCCTCGGAACCATGATATACTGTCGCAAAAACAAAAACTCTTTGAATTTTTTCCACATTTTTCCCCAGAGTATAGATTACAAATGCCATTCTTAAATGTCTGATAAGTTGAAAAACCGTTTCATGTGTTGGAAAGTTGCGGCGTAAAGGATATGCAAATAGCGGGTACCCCGTAAACGCCCTCTTCAATTTAAAGTTACATTCTTTTAACACGATTGTGAAGGAGTAAAAATTTAATTCGGAAATATGTGTGTTTGAGTGTGTGTGTGTGTGTGCAACACAGTTATTTCTTCCTTGAGTTCAAATTCAATTATTTCAGTCACATGTGCGATTGTCTATAGATATTTTGTATATATATGGAGAAGTACTACTAACATATGCACACATACACACACACATAGTTGGTTACATTGCCTTTAATAACTGTTATGAGTGCATGTCCTACGCCCGCAGTTTTTCTTTTTATACAAGTTTCTCATGACATCTCTACGTGCAGCATGTAACAATACTAGCACATAAGTATGTACAGTACATACACTGTAATATAGAACAGCCATCTATGTAGTTCTCATCATTTGCGTTTGGTTGTGATTTAATTTGATTTCCTTATTAATGAAAACTGGTGATGCTGACGGCGACAACATTAACTGAAACTTCCCTCTTCAAAATTTGAATTGAAACAATTAACAGCTAAAAAAAAGTATTCGGAGCTATTGTACAAAGATTCATAGATGAACGTACGGACAATAGATTTCGATTGAAGCAATGCCCAACATTGTTATTGGCCTCCACAAATATATAAAACTACAAACTTCATAACATGCTCTTCGATGGTGATAAATGGTTTTAAGAGGTTACGATTATTGTAACAACTCACATAGAGATTTATTCTTTTTTTATTAAGAATTTCGCTGGCATTCAATCATTTATGTCATTGTAATTATTACTATCATCGGTTAGTATTCAGAAATGTCCAAATGCATGCCAAACGTGAATGCATGCATATATATATATATATATATGTGTGTGTGTGTGTGTTTGTGTTTATAAAAATAATATTATAATCTGCGTTTCCGGTGCTGTACAATTTGAATACAAACAAGTAAGAAATCTACGTTCGGCTTGGGTCAAATCTGGAATGCCCTCCAACCAGTTGCTTTGGATGTTGCAAACGGAACAACAAACTTAATGCATCCTCGTCCCGAAGGTGGGGCGCATAATAAGTACAAATAATCCACTTGTCGACAAATCAATTGTTAAAGGATTTAATGTTTGTTTTTCATGTTTGCAACGCAATGCAACGCAACTAATGCTAATCTAACCATCCATCCATTCATAATATATAACAAAACAAAATAATCTACTTTTAATGATTATGTAGAGGTATGAATACTAGTGACATATGGATGATGGAAGTGATGGGTGTGGCAATTATTTCATTTCTAGTTGCTACCGTTGTACCGTATTTTTCAGTTCTATTCGATCAGCGAAATGGGAATTTTTTGCTTCTCTGGGAGGGGACCTCAAAGATCCCACAAAGTACTACATATGCATCTCATTATGAATAAATTTTATTTCTAAATGTGGCGAAATAATCAACAATTACAATAAATTACTGACATAAAAAACAATGTCACCCAAGGTTCATAATTAGATGCTTATGGGTACAGTAGTGGAATTGGATAATTACATGTACCAAATTTTAACTTAATAGCTTCATTTTTGGTCAGTTGTGGGCGTGGCTTTTGGTCGTTTGTGATATATTTGCAAAAATTTCTGCTCAATATCTTAAAATTGACGGACATACGGACATATATGTTTAAATCGATTCAGTTTTTGATGTTTATCACAAATATTTATACTTTGCAGGGTCTCTGACGCCTCCTTCTGAATGTTGCAAACGGAATGACAAACTTAGTATGACCGCCCTCTTATGTGGAGGGTATAATAAGATATAAATTGATAAAATTTCTTTAAAAATAAATTTTACTACAATGCTGTTGTAGACACTTTAAATATCATTAGTTAAGGGTGGAACGAAATATTTTATAAATATTTTAAGTTGATGATCGTTTTTTTTTTTTTCGCAAGGCATAGAGCGCTGAAGCCGAAATGAAAAGAAATGTATACAATAGCTCGCTCATAAATAGCATGTAGCGCGTTCGTTCGCTTATTGTTGTTGTTGTTGTTGTTGTTGTTACATTATCAGAATATTGCAATCAGCAGAAGCCGTATATACCGCAACCGATGATTAGATTTGATGTAGTCGATCGATTTAACGCAACTACAATTGCGTTCGTTGTGTAGATGTGTTTACGGGAGTACATGCTTTATATATATTATCCACTAAAAGTTAATTAATGAAAATAGTGGTTTTGGGAAATAACAACAGTTGATGAGCGTTGAGAGATAAGCGGAGAGAAACTTTTCTTTCTCTGGAAAAATGCGGTCACCGCAGGAATCCTCATTGATCGACGATTCGATTGAAGATTTCAATCTTTTGTTTGTTACAATAAAAACGAACATATCAATAAACGTTGAGGGAATCGATGGACAGAGAAATTTATGAGAGAAGTCTGACAATTTGAAAGGAATTGTCAAGCATCCATAGCTTCCAAAAATTTATGGTATCCATACCCATTATTATCACACATTGTATTCATTGCTTATTTAATTACAAGCCACACCTACTTCCTCTGAAGGCGACAATTTAGCAAGTAAAAGCGTTCTTGCCTTTACTTTGCCTGATCACAACTATTTATGAATACTACCCTGACGTTTAACATCATAACGGCAAATCAATTCCGTTATTCGTTCAATGTCAGCGCACTAATGTGACGTCACAATCATGCGTTTTCCGGCCTCCCTGCCATTTACATTTGTTGCATTGACGGTGATGACGTAAGGATGAGATCTTCATGTTGTTGTTGTTGTTATTGTTGCTTTTACTTAAATACAAATAATTGAGATGCGGTGTTTGTTTGTTCTGGTGTTGAAATTAAAAGACTTGCAGGGTTTACAAATCTTTACTCTACCTGATCGTTATCGTTTTCGCATTCTTATCTCCTTGTAGAGATCACAACACTTCATTATGTGTACAAAAATATCCTTTTTGATATGACTTTACTTCATTACATGAATGCAGTGTGTGTGTAAGTAACACCTTGACTTTTTGGGAATAAGTGAAAAAACTTCTCAAGGGGTAAAGTTGGTTGTTGTTGTTTTTTTTTTTTTTTCTTTTGCGTAAATTATAAGATTGACAATTGATAAGTAAGTGAGAAATGGGTGTGTCTGCGTCCCATTGCTCTAATGATGCTTCGAATCGTATATATTTACGTAGAAGTGTTGTGTGCGTGCGTGTGTATTATCCTTTCACTATACTTGGAAAGCGTTTTAAGCGCAATTAGAACGATTAATGAATTTTTTATTTTTTTTATTTACCTACACACCGAAACACATGTACGTACTACACACACAAATATACAATTATACAAAAATTGTACGTTCATGCGGCTATGCGTGCATTCGCCCAGGATAATTAAACTACCACTTACAGTTACGAGCACCACTAGAAAATGTTCTTGTCAACTGTTTCCCACTACTATACTCACCACTACCACCACTGTTGCACTTGCGGATAACTTTGACTGGTTTATGTTAACCAATCAGCAAGCAGCCTCATTCGATTGTACGCAAGCTATTATATGGGTATGCATGAGTGTGGTTACATGCATCTACTACCACTGTGTGCATGAATGCACAATGAACGTCGTATTAACCCCGTACGTAGCAGGAGTCTCAGTCAGTCGAAAGGAACTTTGACTTATAAACAGATGGAGTGTCAAATCAGTCACCATTGCGCAGCCGTTCTGTTTGGACGTGTACATGAATTTGGCTTAAGTTGTCAACTCGGTATATAATTGCGTGCATTCTTCTAAAGTTGCAAATTTCAATAAATCAAATAAATAAAAATAATTCATGTGTTCAAGTACTAAGCGTACACGCGCTCAAATCAATCCTATTGCAATTATTGTTCAATAAGGCAAAATGGTGATTAACGTCTCAATGACTGCAGCCAACGAGCTGGTGGGCAATTCCCAAGTTACGAAATCTAGAGTGCAAAGTGACTGGGATATTAATGACACTGTGGTGCCCATGGTTAATGAATTTGATGAGTTTTATGACTGGGCCGATGGCCACTGTAGGCTGGTGTATTCGGCCAATAACGAAGATGCCAAAAAGCATTCATCTGGTTGGGCAATGAGAAACACTAATAATCACAATATTACAATATTGAAAAAAAGTTGTCTCGGTGTGCTGCTGTGCTCTGCAAAGTGCCTCTTACCTAACGGCAATCATGTATATTTAAGGCCAGCCATCTGTGACAAAGCTAGACGCAAGCAGCAAGGGAAGCCTTGTCCAAATAGGTACTTCATTTCGATTTAGTTCTTAAGTAACATTTATTCACTCGCAAGCCTGTGACTAAATAACTGTGTAACAGTGTAACAGTGTAACAGTGCCGTTCGCGATAAAAGTGTGAAATTTTAGGAGAGCTTTACGTTCGTAAACGGGGATGCATTTACATGGAATTTACATTTTTTAACTTACAACAAGTGAATGGAGATTTTTTCCACGGCCGTGTACGATATCAAATTAAAGCTCTTGCTGAGTGCAATTAAATGGAATATTTTTCTTCTTTTTCTTCTTCTGATTTTACCGTTAAAAACCTCTTTACAAAGGGGGGCTTTTCATACTTTTCAGTGCATTTTATTAAGTTTATCGCGTCATTGGTAACGGAGGCGTTTTGTTGTATGTCCGGTTGTCCGCATCACGATCCCAAATTTTGAGATATTGAGCTGCACAGACCCTTCTAGTTTTTACATGCAGATCGCTATTGAATTTGGTCAAGGGCCACGCCCACAATCGATAAAAATATATATTTATCTGCCACAAAAAATTTGACCATGAAATTCGAATCTGGTATACATATTTGCCACGCCCACCGTTTGTATGTAATTGTGGCAGGTACTTTTAGCTAAATTTAGTCTTCTTCTTGTTATTATTTTCAAAGAGTTTTATACCCTGCACCACTTGAATTTCTGCGTATGTTCAGTGGGTTACTAATCCAACGTAACATATGAGTTCAAATGCCATCTGAAAAAACTTTTTGCTCAGCTGGATGCGAACGCATGTCGTACAGCAGGAAAAGTTCACTAAGACAAAGCCTTAGCCCATTCAGCTATTGAATTGGTTGGAGGACGTAATGTGGCAAAAAATTTCTAACAAAATTTGGTAAAGAATAGTTAATTAGTTAATTTGGATCCAATCGACCAGTTTTATAAAGTGGCTCATATGGCAGAGCCTCACGCTTATTAATACAACTAAGTTTAAGGAAGTGAGGGGTGTAGGGTATTAAATGGTTTGGCTTTATTATGATTACTAATTATTGTTTTATGGCACTGGTATCATCCGCAGAAAATGTTCGGGTCATTTAGAAATTCAACCTTGTCGTGGTCACTGCGGTTACCCGGTTACACACTTTTGGCGTCGCAGCGGCAATGCAATATTTTTCCAAGCCAAAGGTACTCACGACCATCCACGACCCGAGGCCAAGGGCTCTTCAGAAGCTCGCCGTTTACTTGGCTCTGGCCGCCGTGTACGCAGTTTAGCCGTAATATTAGCTCGAGATGCTGCTCTTAACGAAAAGCTGAACAGTTTAAAGCCGATCAAGCGTAAAATGCTTAAATTGGAAAGCAATTGCATGAAGAAAAGGCGCAATAACTTAGCAAACGATCCATTGGCCCCACAAAATTTTGGTGATAATAGCTTAATGAACACAACATGGATTTTGGAGAATAATACCAGCTTAGCGGCAAATCAAAATTTACCGGTTACGTGTACAAACTATCCCACAAATGTACCGTACTCTTTTAATCCAGGAACGCATGAACGAAATGTCGATGTAAACGTTTTTCCAACGACCACCTCATCGTCACTTAGTAATCATCCTTTACAACAACAAGACAACGTTCCACCTCAAACAATGAACGTTCAAGAAAGCTATGATTTTTATGCATCACCAACGGCCGTGCCCAGTTTCACAGACCCATACATTCCCGTACAGAAATGGACCTATGACAATTGCGATGACAATTCCAGCCTTACCAGCAGCTCCGGATACAATTCTGATGATTACCATTTTTCAACTTATTTAAACCCGCCCCCTATGGGCCGTCGCGAAGTGCCAAATCACAATATCGAAACGACAGTTGTTAGAGGCGATCAACATCTGCAAGATGGCACATATTATCAAATATCACCACCCCCACCAACTACCGTGGATATTTATTGTAACGCATTTGACTGCAACCTTAACACTAACACTGCGTTTTACGCGAATGACAATTATCAGCCTGTGTGTCAACACAATGTGAACTACGTTGAGGATCAGCATCATCTGCCACTTCAAGAACAAATATTGCTGCCCTGCAGTCCGACCGCCAATGCTGGGCATGAGTTTTATTATAACAACATAAATCCCTCAACCGACAATGTCGCAAACGTTTGGAATATGCCTGCAACTCAATTACCGCAACATTTTTATGAAGATGTTTGCCTACCGCATGCCTTGCAACCGAACCACCCTGTATCATCAGCATTTTAACAAATTTTAACAACCTAATCTCGTAAGAAGTCGTCTAGTCAGTTGCCATTTTGTATTTTGTACGTTGTTAGTGACTTGTGAAATAATTTTGATTTATTTTTTCACATTACTATCGCTCTTGATTTGACCACGTGATGCTGGTACCAGGCCAAGGAATTCACAATCCGGAATCTTGAGAAATATTATAATGTATTAGCAGTAGTAAGTTAGCACAGTTATTCATTCAAATGTTAAGTGGATGAACTAACTCTGTAATAAACGTTAGATTGTATTGTTGAGTTTGCTCCTCCCCTTCAATTTCACCTCTCTCTGGTAATAAATTTGAAATTGAATCGAAGTTAGCATCGAAAATACTTTTTGAATAACTTTTCAATTTTAATGCTCAAACAGCAGTGTCAAAATTTTCAAATTAATAAATTTTTATATCTGAACCAAATTCCGAGTGATTTGAAAATATATCGTTGAATACACATTCTTTTATCCAATCGCGATTATGTCTTCTGAGTTGAGTTTGGAAGAGAAAGAGTCTCTAAATAATGAATCAACCAGACACTGTCCATGTGGATTTGTACATTCCTGTAAGTTACTTCAAAAAAATGTTGCTACAAATACTTCATTGTCCTGCTCAGCGGAATACAATCTGTACGTCATGTCGCAAACGCCAAGTGCAAGCAGAATAGCAGAATCTCTTTATGAAGACTTGCCGACTACAAGCACAAAGGCAAGAAGGAATGCAAGGAAAAGAACTGGAAGTAACGCAAATAAAAAAGCAAAAGCCAAACCCACTAAAAAACATAAAAGGAAGGCAAGTAAAAGATCAAGGAAGAACGGCAGTGTAGATTCCGAGTCACTTCCTGACGATTTACCCTCTGCAAGCAAAATACCTAAAATGGAATTAGTTGCTGCACAACAGACTGAAAATACCAGCTCGAACTCGCGTGGCGACAGTGAATCGTCTGAGTCTACACAGAAGAGTCGGAGCTTCAGCGCGTTTAAAACTTCTAAATTACTCTTGTGGAAATTCTTTCGCTCGTTTGATAAGACCGTAAACGAGTCCAGTGACGTTGAATCTAGCGGAGGCGGTATTCCCAAAAACAACATAGACAACAATACCAACGCAGCGGAGGAAGAGTTTCCCGGCGAAGAGAACCTATGATCAGACAAAGCTGTCACGACGAAGCGACATCATCTCGCACACGATACATGGTAAATTTTCAAGCATAATTGTCTTCTAATCCAAGACCCGCAATTTCAAATAAATACTATCCATGTGTGTTACTGTAGTAAATGTAACCGTAAATGTAAATGTAAATGTTGCAATTGTTATTACAAGCTCAGAAAATTGAATATTTTTAATCTCCGTAAATTTTTGTTTTTGTTAATGTTTTTGTGTTCGATAAAGCACTTACACACTTACAAACAGATTAATAATGATTATCTAAACATGAACGCCTTTACAACATCCTTTAACACTTCAAACAATATTTAATAATAATAAACTGACTGTTTTAACGTTTAATCCTTGTGAGCTAATTGGCAAACATGTGAAAACTCAACATTTTTAAATTGATCCAACGCCTTTATTTGCGGGCATGCGTACATGTATTCTACCCAATAGAAAATATACAACCAAACTGTGTTTGTGTACATATATTAGGGGGGGTGACAATTCCCTATCTTTGATGGCGATTTCAAAACATACAAATGCAACAATAGCAACATTTATGAACCGAGAAGCTAATGTCATTAACGTTTTTATACCCTCCACATAAAGGGGGCGATATGTTAAGTTCGTCATTTCATTTGCAACACCCAGAAGAAAGTCCCGTTTTGATCATTCTAGATTTTACATTCATGGGTCTGTCGGACGCGCTCACAATTTACAAACAACCAAACTCGGCGCAAAACTCGACTTACAAGCTGGTATGCAATGCAATAATCATATACCTGCCACTCCGACTGTTTTCATGCAGATGTGGAGGGTATTTAAGATTTGGTCTAAGCCTTCCTTTTTTCACAATGTATTTGTGTGTGTTTGTGTTTGCATTTGTGCAAACTCAAAAATGTTTACACGCGCCGTTTTTTTATAAACATTTGAAATATGTACTGATAACCGTTTATGGTAATTTGCGAGTAATGTAACCATACATAAATCACCTAATACACGCGTGCTTCCTTTCTACCTTATGTTTGAAATGTGTGCCGTGCGATCCTTTCAATATTTAAATAATAAATGGAGTGAATTCAATCCGGTGTTTGTCTCTGAGTTGGATGCAACTGTCTACTGTGCACTGTGTTGTTGTTATATGATTGTTTAATGTTTTGTCATTTTTGTATGCAAATGAATTAAGATTTAAATGTTGACTTTACACTATTGAACGGTGTTGTGATTTTACTTTACGATCTTATGCAAATTTACCATTCACAGTGTAATCCCATGCGACAATTTTTTCCATATTCTAGTGATTTGGTATTTTATCTCTCAATTAGAACAATGCCGTTTTGTGAAATTTATGCATGTACATTTTTATACCCTCCTCATAAAATTAAGTTTGTCATTCCATTTGCAACACCCAGAAGGAGGCCTTGGAGACCCTTTAAAGTATATATATTCATAATCAGCACCAAAAAATGAGTCGATCTAGACGTGTATGTATGTCCTCCGTGTGTCCGTATGTCTGTCTGTTTGTTGGCATTCTCACGGTGAATTTCGAGATGAAATTTGTACAGACACTAAGTTTAAATTGAGCAACATCGGCCAAGAGCCACGCCCACAATGAACAAAAACCATTATATCTGCCCCAAAAATTTACCCATGAACTTGAAATTTGGTAGACACATCTATAGTTATCCCATTCTTCTATGGGACAAAAATGGGCGTGGTCGGATAACAAAAACGCCTACAATTTAAACACATTTAAAAAAAACATATCGAGCATACAACTCGACTTGCGAGCTGATACATAATACATATACTATTAGAGGGCGCATACCTGCCACACCCACCATTAATGCCTAAAAGTGGATAGTATTTAAAAGTTGCCCTAAGCCAAATTTAGTTTTCTTACTAGTTATAAAATCTCGTGAGAAGGTTGCTTGTTGTTGACCCAAAAAGGTATATTTCCGGATCAGTATCGAATAGTGAGACGGATTAGCTAAACTATAAGTATGTCCGGTTATGCCTCTGAATGTAAAAATATGTAGAAATCCTTATTATTCTGGTTGTTAAAATTAGATTTAGTTGGTATTGAATCTGGTCAAGTAAATTTTAATGTAATTTCTGAATGGACAATCCCCTTATTTCACTCACAAATTGTAAGAAGATCTCTTTTACAATTTAAAAGCATCGGCGTCAGTCATAAATCTTTTTTCTACTTAAGATTTCGTCTCAGCCAAATATAATCTTTTTCATTTTATAACGTTTTACATATAGAGATGAAAATAAAGGCATTAAATCTACTTTAGCTACCACGATGATACGTTAATTTTGCATAATCAGGCAGCAGAAAATAAATTTGATGACTTGTCAACACTTTTTATTCGCTTCATGGTACTGAATCCAACACGTGCTAATAAATACTTACCTCGTTTATTTTATGGGAGTGTATTGTGTTTTTTACAAAAGTAAAAAAGTTATTTATTGTATAGGTATTTAGCTAAAATCCACAGCTCAAAAGTCCTCAGTGAAGCATACAAGCCGAGAGGTTTCTTATATTTTAAAGTATTGAAAATGGTACGTATTATAAAGTTGCTACGTGCAAGGTGTGTATTTGTATATATATATATTAATTTTAGACAGAAGAAGTAAATCCCAAGGCGTTTCCTTTGGCGGACGCTCAACTGACAACGAAAATTATGAACTTATTGCAACAAGCCTTAAATTATAATCAATTGCGCAAAGGGGCTAATGAGGCTACGAAAACCCTTAATCGCGGTTTGGCTGATATTATAGTAATGGCTGCTGACACAGAACCAATTGAGATATTGCTGCACTTGCCGTTGCTCTGCGAAGATAAGAATGTTCCATATGTGTTTGTTCGTTCCAAGCAAGCCTTGGGTAGGGCTTGCGGTGTCTCGCGTCCAATTGTTGCTTGCTCAGTAACATCAAATGAGGGATCCCAACTGAAATCGCAAATTACATCTATCCAGCAAGAAATCGAAAGACTCTTAGTTTAAGTCCAACTGTCCAAGTGGAAGCATTTTAAAATTAAATTGTACAAATATACGTTTGTAGTTTATGAAGGAAACCATTTCATTACAAATACATTTCTTAATAAATACATATTCCATATTGATTTGTGAAATTGAAACAACTCGGCTGTTAACCGTGCGTAAGAGCTGCAGCTCTTGCGTTGAACGCAAGTAGGGGCCACACTTGTGCAATTCGATAGTTGACACGTCTCGTATTGCGTTCTGTGTATTGTGCATATATTTGTCATTAGACATTAAATGTAAACATCATTTCTCAAAATATGCGAATATTTTTGCATTTTACTTTATTTCCTCTAATTTCTCTCTATATTTGGATACATTTATTTAAATTTTTTTTATTTTTTGTATTTTGTTTTTAAAATTCAATCAATCATATATTACAACAATAAAATTGTTAAGAGAATCTAATTAAGAAGGGGCACATAAGACGATTCGCGATTACGCTTTCATGGAAATATAACACAAACATTCACAACAGTCCAATGAAGCGGGGCGTTACGAAAATTATTTTACTTTTTACTTTTTGTTTCTGTAAGAATAGAAGCAAGCGGATATTTATAACAGGGCGCTTAGTTGGAGATGGAGATGGAGAAATGAAAAGGATACCTGATTGCTTTATCCATAATATTATTGATACGTGTTTCCGAGTATCCAGGTACCAGTTTGTGAATGATTTCTTTTAGAAACAAATCACTGACACCGGGTCGACTACGCTCCGCCAGTTCAAACACCGATTTCAAGTCGGTTATATCCAAGACATTATTAACATTCTTACTCGAATTGGTGTATTTGCGTTGAATCTGTATTATTATGTAACACACAGAATGTTGTTTAGAATGCGATAAAAAAGACAATCGTATAAACGTTCTTACATCTGACAGAATGGGAAAGACGAAACTATTTAGGGATGCGCTGTTGGTAGGAATGATGCGATTTCCACCAACGACGCCAACATTTTTGTGATTTGCATTTGACATGTTTAGTGCATTAGCTGAAGATGAAGCCTTGGTGTCGTGACCTATGAAGTCATTCAATTGAATATTTCCATTATACACGTTTCCCATACTGCTGTTGGAAGCAACCAAGTGACTCGTAGAGGCTACAGCCACTGAAGAGGTGGATGCTGCCATTGTGGACCGTCTTAAAGACTTGTCCTCTTCTTCCCCTTTAGCATGATCGTTTAATTGTAACTAAAATGAAACAAAAGCGAACGTAGGTGCGCCTCTAGCTGACATGAATGAATATATGCCGAGAATTGAATATTTACCGAGGATCGCCGTTCCATATCGCCATCCACTGATATTGCACGAGTTGGCCGCAATATAATTTTTTGCGGTGATTGCTGTTGTGATTGTTCTTTAAAATGCGACGTAGACGAAACGCTGGATTGCTGTACTCCAGCGATTTTGCAAGTGGTCTCACTGCCAGCATCCGATACATTGTGTGTTTCCTGATGTTGTTGTTGTTGTTGTTGTTGTTGAGTGTTGACGAGTCTTTGTTGATGCGTTGGATGATGATTTAGCAAGTCACGCGATGGCGATAATGTGACCGTTTCGTGTGTAGGCGCAGCCGACACCACCACTGCTGCTGTCGAAGCTAAATTGGTGGAAACTGCCGCCGAAGATCCTGGTGAGAGACTTTCACGTCTATGCGTTACATTCGAAATGTTTGCCACAGTGTTCTGCAGTGTATGCTTAACAGTGTGGTGTGCAGGATGGTTTATTGATGTTTGTGTATCCAAACATTGAGACAACTTTTCCATTTTTAAATCATGCTCTTCCAACCGATTAAAGTGATTGATCGATATACTCTTTGTAGATTCACTGCTTAAGTGCATTCCCTTAACGGTCATTATCCATGGTTCATCATTGTTACAACCCGGCTTCGATTCATCGCTGCAATCATATCACAACGTAAGCAGGTTGTTTGTGGAATTTAACGTTCTCACTTACCTGTCGGAATTTTCCGATTCCGTTTCGCTTTCGTCGCCCTTTTGCAATTTCCATTTCTTGTAGCGGTCGATCAGATCAATAAGGTACGAATTCTTCTTTGCTTTCTTTATAAAGGGATACTTCAGTAATTCTTTTGCTGTGGGACGCTGTGACGAGTACGAAAATGAAAAAACAAAAATTGATGAATTAGAATCGATTTTCGAAACATACATTTTCAGGATCTTTATTAAGGCACGCTTCAACGAAGTCCTTAAATGACTTTGTATAATTTCCGGTTAATTGTGGAGGATTATTTTTGGGTATAAGAAATAACACACGCATTGGGTGCAATTCGGAATTGGGCGGTTCACCCTTTGCCAGCTCTATTGCCGTTATACCCAATGACCAAATGTCCGCCTTTGAGTCGTACATTGATTGTTTTATTACTTCCGGGGCCATCCAGAATGGTGTACCGACAAAGGTGTTGCGCTTTGATGTCGTGTTAGTTAATTGCCCGGCCACACCGAAATCGGCCAACTTGACATCGCCCATTTCGCTAAGTAACACGTTCGCTGCCTTAATGTCTCTGTGAAGTTTACGTTCGGAGTGCAGATAGTCCAGACCCTTTAGCACTTCGCGTAATATGATGGCGATGTGCATTTCTTCAAAGGAGCCAGCTTTCATCAGATCTAGGGCCGAGCCCCCACCCAGATATTCCATAATGATCCATAGTTTTGTGCCCTTGAGGAACGAGCCATAATATTTGGTAACAAAAGGGGAGTCGCATTGCGACAACACCATAATCTCCTGTTGAATGTCCTCAATTTCATCTTCTGCTTCCTCTAAATCGATTATTTTAATTGCCACCACCTGAAAACGTTTCCAACATGCAATGCATTTATACAACCACGTAGTTGTAGTGTCACGTTACCTGTTGCGTTCGATTGTCTATGCCTTTGAAGACCTCCCCAAATGATCCCTTACCAATGCGCTCCTGCTTTGTGAAGATCAATTCTGGGTCCACCTTTTGCTACAAGAAACAAATCGTCAATTATTTTTATTATTTATTAATGTATCAATGAAAGGGCACAGCACAGCACAGCACAGCACGAATTTGATGATCTCATTTACGTTGGCAATGTTAGCAAAGGCTCTTATCTTTTTGCCACTTGACAACGCAACATATGAACATTTATCATTTACGCTGGCTCTCTTACCTCTGTCCACGACATGGTAAGCAAACAATATAAATAGATTAGCTGCCGCTACAGTAATTCTCGTCTTAAGTAGTGATGAAAATTGTGTTTTGTTAATACCAACGTTTCACGTTTCACAACTTCCGTAAACATCAACAGTTTAAAATTTTCAAAGCTGATGAAACTAACAAAAAGCTGTTGGACAGAAAGAGATAGCGAGTGTCACGATCGTAATGAATACCTTCACCATATGAAAAGAACAACAAAACCTATACTGGGTAAGTCGATATGTCTACATCCAGTTGTGATTATTATTTCAGGGAAGTTATCCTTGTACTGAAGTATTTTCTATCTTTTCTTTTTTCTCGTGCTGAAACTAACCTCTTCACTTTTTATCTATTAGTATGAGGTGGCCTCTCAAGTATTCGGTTTTGACCGAAAGGATCTTTATTTTTAGCAATTGTCCCCGATTTAAAAAAAAAAAATGTACTGCCTTAGTTTCCAATACAGGAACGGCGATCTGGCCTTTACAGAATTACTGGATTTTATTCAAACCCCAAATAGGGCACAAAAATTGTACACGCATTCATCCAATCTTCACTTTGCAAACACTTCTTGCATACAAATTGATATCAAAATTGAAAAAAAAAGACAAAAATCTTGTTTTGCCACTATACACTTTTTTACTAATCATTAATGTATTCTATTCGCTGTTGTTTCTTTTTAACACTTTGGCACAAATATTTTCCGTTCTTTTACTAGCTTTCTTTTTTCTTCAACAATCCCAATTTCGCTTTTACTCTAATCATTCTGTCCAATTTGCTTTATAACACACTTTATACATATTTTTGTAAAAATTTTATTAATCGTAGTTATGTAAAATAAATTGACTTGTTTTATGTTGTTTCTACCTCTATTGACCTTTTTCGGAATGTCAGTCGTACCTGTGTCAATATGAGACACATGAGAAAGCTTAATTAATTTTATCCGCCGCAATCATATATTAAAGATTGTATCTCTATAAACTCGTATTGCGCTAGTATAGTCATCAACCTAATGGCTTTTGGAAAAAGGTTGCATTTTGTTTCTTTAGTAGTAAGAGCAAATTTTTATCATTAAATGGTTGTAAAATTTGGTACCATTTTAATTTTTTAATAATGCCTGCGTGTTGCATATTCCAACACACAAATTGCTGTACTTCAAACGTATGTGAAGTTAAAAAGTTTTAAAAAGTTTTAAAAAGTTATTATTCTCTGAGAGAGGAAAAAAGAGAATACGAGCCGCCCTCTATACTATAGATGGTGCAACCAGGCCACGCTTCTAACTTTTTAACTTCACGCTTTACGTTTTTACTACCTTTATAAAGTTAGAATTACTCTCTCTAGAGAAAAGTAAACAAACCAAAAATCACATAAACAAAGAACTGAAAATTTTTGTCCATTTTTGTTTTAAAATTTTATATATTAAATAATAATGTTGTGAAAAAATTTTCATTTTACTGTAAAGTATGAAACATGTAGAACCTTTTTTTATAAAGTAATTAAAAATTTGTATATATTAACATAACCAAATAGAGGATGGTTTGTACCCTTATTTTTACTTATAATATAAATAAATTTATATGAATCACTGACTTTTTTTTTTAACGAGCAGATTGTCGGGCATCTGGACTAATTATTATTGGACTAGGTACAATGCTGAAGGTTTC
This sequence comes from Crataerina pallida, assembly GCA_949710015.1. Lineage (NCBI taxonomy): Eukaryota > Metazoa > Arthropoda > Insecta > Diptera > Hippoboscidae > Crataerina > Crataerina pallida. Next base: position 35,904,904 of record OX453289.1, on the reverse strand, counting down.
CTAGTATAAGGTATATCCCCAATTTTTTTTGGATCAGAGTTATTGGCACTTGTCTATGAGGGTATATGTGAAAATTGAAATTTTTATCAGGTAAACAACTAACTTTTTTTTTATCGAGCAGATTGTCGAGCATCTGGACTAATTATTATTGGACGAGGTACAATGCTGAAGGTTTCCTAGTATAAGGTATATCCCCAATTTTTTTTGGATCAGAGTTATTGGCACTTGTCTATGAGGGTATATGTGAAAATTGAAATTTTTATCAGGTAAACAACTAACTTTTTTTTTATCGAGCAGATTGTCGAGCATCTGGACTAATTATTATTGGACGAGGTACAATGCTGAAGGTTTCCTAGTATAAGGTATATCCCCAATTTTTTTTGGATCAGAGTTATTGGCACTTGTCTATGAGGGTATATGTGAAAATTGAAATTTTTATCAGGTAAACAACTAACTTTTTTTTTATCGAGCAGATTGTCGAGCATCTGGACTAATTATTATTGGACGAGGTACAATGCTGAAGGTTTCCTAGTATAAGGTATATCCCCAATTTTTTTTGGATCAGAGTTATTGGCACTTGTCTATGAGGGTATATGTGAAAATTGAAATTTTTATCAGGTAAACAACTACCTTTTTTTTTAACGAGCAGATTGTCGAGCATCTGGACTAATTATTATTGGACTAGGTACAATGCTGAAGGTTTCCTAGTATAAGGTATATCCCCAATTTTTTTTGGATCAGAGTTATTGGCACTTGTCTATGAGGGTATATGTGAAAATTGAAATTTTTATCAGGTAAACAACTACCTTTTTTTTTAACGAGCAGATTGTCGAGCATCTGGACTAATTATTATTGGACTAGGTACAATGCTGAAGGTTTCCTAGTATAAGGTATATCCCCAATTTTTTTTGGATCAGAGTTATTGGCACTTGTCTATGAGGGTATATGTGAAAATTGAAATTTTTATCAGGTAAACAACTACCTTTTTTTTTAACGAGCAGATTGTCGAGCATCTGGACTAATTATTATTGGACGAGGTACAATGCTGAAGGTTTCCTAGTATAAGGTATATCCCCAATTTTTTTTGGATCAGAGTTATTGGCACTTGTCTATGAGGGTATATGTGAAAATTGAAATTTTTATCAGGTAAACAACTAACTTTTTTTTTATCGAGCAGATTGTCGAGCATCTGGACTAATTATTATTGGACGAGGTACAATGCTGAAGGTTTCCTAGTATAAGGTATATCCCCAATTTTTTTTGGATCAGAGTTATTGGCACTTGTCTATGAGGGTATATGTGAAAATTGAAATTTTTATCAGGTAAACAACTACCTTTTTTTTTAACGAGCAGATTGTCGAGCATCTGGACTAATTATTATTGGACGAGGTACAATGCTGAAGGTTTCCTAGTATAAGGTATATCCCCAATTTTTTTTAGATCAGAGTTATTAGCACTTGTCTATGACGGTATATAAAATAATTTAAAAAAAAATAAAAAGTAATCCATATTCATATTCATTAATGTATGTATTACAATAAATTAATTTTCATTCATTGCAATAAAAAAATATTCCATATATCCATATTCAATTCATTAATTTATTATTATAAATTAATTTTCTTTTTGTGGCAATTTTCATTGTGTGTATTATCCTAAAAATATATGTTATATATTTAAAATTCAATTTTATTTAATATTTAATATAATATTACCTGTTCCTCCACAATAGAAATATTGTTAATTGTTGTTAAATATTGTTGTTGATTGGTTGTTGAAGTTGATTGTAATTGTGTATGTGTGCAAAAATTGCACAAGTATTATGTAAATTATGTTAGCTACAACTAATCTAATTAGCCAACAAAGAAAACAAAACTTAAACCTAAGTAAAAATAATAATATCAGGAATCAGCTCAGGAACCAGCGACAACAACAACCGCCGAACCGTAATGATGAAAAAGTAGTGCTATGATATAACTAGATTAAGTTTGGCTTAAGCCAAATCTTAAATACCGTCCACCTTTATGAAGTTATATATATGGGCATGTTCGTTATTCAATCTTGTCCATTTTTTGCAAATTTTTTTTATTTGGTATACCAAATAGATATACCAAATTTGATATATATATATACTGCCTATATATAATTAAACTTTATAGGCATAATTTTGTTCGAGTTGCAAACGGAACAACAAACATAATATACCCTCTATGCTAAGGTGGAGAGTATAATGAAGTTTAACAAATGTTTTATGCAAATTTCCACGTTACCTATGAGGTATTGCACATAACGCGTTGCCAATTGTTTTTGATGGCTAGCATCCCCAATAGGCCTACGAACCATCTAGTGTTTTTTTAGTAAATTTTATTATTTATCGTTATTTATAATTGAGTACAAGGTTATCTTTTACATATATATATACATATATTATATATACATATATACATATGTATAATATATATACATACATGTGTGTAATACACACATTTCAAATGTATGTGTCCCCTTACATACAGATCCTCAAATGACAATTCTTGGTTTTTCTTTGCATAGATGCCTTTAAATTTAAGCGAGGACTAAGTTGTGTTTTACACAATATCGTCACAGACAAGTGCCAATAACTCTGATCCAAAAAAAATTGGGGATATACCTTATACTAGGAAACCTTCAGCATTGTACCTCGTCCAATAATAATTAGTCCAGATGCTCGACAATCTGCTCGATAAAAAAAAAGTTAGTTGTTTACCTGATAAAAATTTCAATTTTCACATATACCCTCATAGACAAGTGCCAATAACTCTGATCCAAAAAAAATTGGGGATATACCTTATACTAGGAAACCTTCAGCATTGTACCTAGTCCAATAATAATTAGTCCAGATGCTCGACAATCTGCTCGTTAAAAAAAAAGTTAGTTGTTTACCTGATAAAAATTTCAATTTTGACATATACCCTCATAGACAAGTGCCAATAACTCTGATCCAAAAAAAATTGGGGATATACCTTATACTAGGAAACCTTCAGCATTGTACCTCGTCCAATAATAATTAGTCCAGATGCTCGACAATCTGCTCGATAAAAAAAAAGTTAGTTGTTTACCTGATAAAAATTTCAATTTTCACATATACCCTCATAGACAAGTGCCAATAACTCTGATCCAAAAAAAATTGGGGATATACCTTATACTAGGAAACCTTCAGCATTGTACCTCGTCCAATAATAATTAGTCCAGATGCTCGACAATCTGCTCGATAAAAAAAAAGTTAGTTGTTTACCTGATAAAAATTTCAATTTTCACATATACCCTCATAGACAAGTGCCAATAACTCTGATCCAAAAAAAATTGGGGATATACCTTATACTAGGAAACCTTCAGCATTGTACCTAGTCCAATAATAATTAGTCCAGATGCTCGACAATCTGCTCGTTAAAAAAAAAGTTAGTGATTTATCTGATGAAAATGCAATTTTCACATATACCGTCATAGACAAGTGCCAATAACTCTGATCCAAAAAAAATTGGAGATATACCTTATACTAGGAAACCTTCAGCATTGTACCTAGTCCAATAATAATTAGTCCAGATGCTCGACAATCTGCTCGTTAAAAAAAAAGTTAGTGATTCATATAAATTTATTTATATTATTAGTAAAAATAAGGGTACAAACCATCCTCTATTTGGTTATGTTAATATATACTAATTTTTAATTACTTTATAAAAAAAGGTTCTACATGTTTCATACTTTACAGTAAAATAAAAATTTTTTCACTACAATATTATTTAATATATAAAATTTTAAAACAAAAATGGTCAAAAATTTTCAGTTCTTTGTTTATGTGATTTTTCGTTTGTTTACATTTCTCTGGAGAGAGTAATTCTAACTTTAAAAAGGTAGTAAAAACGTAAAGCGTGAAGTTAAAAAGTTAGAAGCGTGGCCTGGTTGCACCATCTATAGTATAGAGGGAGGCTCGGATTCTCTTTTTTTCTCTCTCTCCTTCTTTTCTCTCTCAGAGAATAATAACTTTTTAAAACTTTTTAACTTCACGCATCTGTACTTCAACTATTTTAATTAAACATATTGCCAGGTGCATTTAAATTACATTGATGCTCCGAAATGCTGCCAGATGTATTTCAAAATTGTCATTTGAATCGATATGTTGCGAGGGTACATTATTTATCAACCCAATCGAAAGGTTGCAAAAATTTGATGTAAAAAGAAGTAAGAAAATAAATTTGGTTTAGGCAAAATCACACATCTACAATAATGGGCATGGCAGGTTTATGATTACGCCCTCTAATAGTGTATGTATTACACCTCAACTTGCTAAAGCACTTTTACGCTGATTACAGTTTTTGTAAATTGTGAGCGTGTCTGTTATTTGATCACGCCCAGTTTTGGCACATCGATGAATGGGATAACTATAGCTATGCATACCAAAGTTCATAGGTCAATTTTCGTGTAGATACATAGATTTTTATACATTGTTAGCGTCTCTATTAACCGACCACTCCAATTTTGTACACATCGATCGATGCCATAACAATAAATATGTGTACCAATTC